>JAPYKE020000192.1:0-412500 GCA_028554795.2 Sinohyriopsis cumingii | reverse complement strand
AAATTAGTAACTACTTACAATATCAACTTCTGTGACGATCGTGGATAAATACCTATGTATCTATAATCAGCTGAAATTCCTATGAAATCCCACTATCTATTTATAGCTCCAACTTGTGGGTTTTTCCTTTGGAAAATCCCACTATCTTTTTATAGCCTCAGCTTGAGTGACGTTCCTGTTTATGAATTCTAGTATATATGTATAGCTACAAAATGTGGAAATCCCCAAGTCGATATTTATAGTCTCGAAATTTCCAGCGTCAGTGACGTCACTGTACTGAACACTAGGGATAAATATCAACAGTGTTGCAAGTGGCTGCCCTGAATGCACGCTACTGCAGGTAGGTAGGTAGAGTGTATCTGATAGGGATAAAGTGAGTTTTATACGGACAAACAGAGACCAATACACACACCCACATAACGTACGCGCGCAGACACACACACACACACACACATACACACATACACACACACACATACAGAGGGAAGAGGAAAAAACAAACCCCAAATATACTATCAACACAGAAGGGAGATGATACAAACCCCAAATAAACTATCCACACAAACGTACGCGAACGCATACAAACCCCAAATATACTATCAACACAGAAGGGAGATGATACAAACCCCAAATAAACTATCCACACAAACGTACGCGAACGCATACAAACCCCAAATATACTATCAACACAGAGTGAAGAAGTAAAAGTTTTTTGAAAGCACCTAAGCCCTCACCTGCAATGACCAACTCTGCCAAACACCTACACCCCACCCCACCCCACCCCACTCCCAACACTACAAAACCCATTTAACCCTTTATTTTATGGCATCAGTGTGTGATTTAGGAAACATCAAGACACAAAATAATGGAGGAATAGAACGCGGTAAGAAAATAAGTATAGCCAATGAAATGGCTTACAACGGGTGATGCATTGTTTTGTTCTAGGACTGTGTGGCATAATAATCCCTATGTTCTTGCGTTGTTACCATTACAGTGCAGACACTGAAATGTGAACTTACAAGCCCTCTTTGTGTGTGTGTATGTGTGTGTGTGTGTGTGTGTGTGTGTGTTGTACCATTTCCTCTTACCACATCAAAATACTGAGCGTCACAGTATTTGTTCGCGTTTTCAAGCTGACCATTTTTTTATATCTCACTTAAACATTTCGACATAAACACTCACACTCACATCGGTAGAATCAGAACAGACATGTTACAGTATTGAGGGGGATGTTATCTTTTTTTTTCAAACCAAGAAAGTTGGGGTTTGTATGAAGTAAAGAACCGAAAGTACAGTGAAACTCAAGGATGATGACCCAATCTGTCTGTCTATTGATGCATGTATTTACTTAAGAAGAAATATGACCTCTAAAACACAAAGAGATACGGCAAGCATGATTAGGTTAAACACAACGATGTTTTTCCTTCACGCCTGTGTAATTTAGAGTTTCAATCGTCTTTGAACACAAACTTGGTCTCCTTTTGTAGGGCTTGAAATAATAAAAAAAGCTGAAAAATCTTAAGCACTTTGCTATAGATAATTTCATCAACAGACTAAACAACATAAATACCGTTACAACAATAGAAAGCCTTAAATCTTCTATCAAAAAGAAATGCATGAAAAAAATTAAAGATTAACGATAACTAACCAATGAAACCGAATTTAACAAAGGCAATGACATGTGAAGAAATGCCTCTCACTTTGGAAAGGTAGGCGAATGTACTCTGTCATGCACCATCAACTTGAAAAAAAAATTATAAACAGAGAGAAACCTGAATTCAAAATTCAGTTGTTTTTTTTTTTTCTTCAAAATTATTTCGTTTCTTTTTTCTTTTTTTTTTGGAACAAATCTAAGCACTAATATAGAGTGGAAAGGGGAAAATGCACATACAAGCTTTGATATTTCTGAAAAAATGAGAGGATATTCCTAACGTTCATAACCACCTATATATGCTTGGACTTGTCTGTGACTTATCCACAAAACAAGATGTACATATTTCTGGTCAAGCTGCAAGTGTGTGCGTGTTTTTGAAAATGGTAAAAACTTGGATATACAATTTTCTCGTGACACTTATAAAGTGAAGAGTCTGTGCAAGTGTCAAAAGCCATATAAGTTTTGTATTTTGTACGGCTTGTAAAGATTTCCACTTTAGGAAATGTGAAGTATCACAAGTTATTATCACAAACAGAAGTGGAACATAGGGGCTTGCAAGAAAGAAAATAACCCAGACAGTTGGTGTCATCAAGAGTGCTAGAGACGGTACCCGAACTTGCTTGCTTGCTTACTTGAATTAAAGTGATTTTCGCTCTAATGGAGCATGTATCACTGGTTTAATAACGCACCGCGTGATTTTTAATTACTCCTGGGGAAGGAAAGAGAGCCTCATCCCCCAGGCTTTTATGTACTCACAGACTATTTTTAAATTTAGCCACTCAGGTGTAGGACTAACTAGTCCTTAACAACCTGACTGAAAGGCTTTACACATGAGTGGGAATTGTCTGACCACACACTCATTTTTCTGTCCGAGCGTGGTAAATGTCCACTGTCGATGCTGTTATACGTTGATGAACTAGATGAAGTTGGTACAATCATCGGCATGTTTTAGCATTTTACATTCCTCTCTGAGATTTGGAATTTGAATACTTTGTATTTGTAAGTTGTTTCGAATATTGTGTGAGAATTTCAATTGCTATCACGTATAACAGCATCGACAGTGGACATTCTTGCCTCACCGATCTTTGTATGTCACTTCTCTCGTGCATTTTCCATTTACCTGTGCACGTGAGGTTATTCCAGTGTATATGATTTTAGTCCATTTACGGAAATTTGTTCCAAAACCGAAGTTTTTCAGCACTTTTTGCATATAGTTATGTTTCAAACGATCAAAAGCTTTTTCTTAATCGAAAAGTACCATGGCAACCTTCGATCCTGTTTCATTTATATAATCAATTATTGTTTTAATATTTAGGATGTTATTTTGTACGTCCCTTCCTTCCCCCCCCCCCGCAGGTTTGATTTACGTTTACTAATTTTCCTATCCCTGTTTTTACTCTATTAGTTAGTATTCTACTACAATTTTATAGTCAGTGTTCAGCAGTGAAATGAGTCTCCAGTTTTTAATATCCTCCCTATCTCTCTTCCCTTTGTAAACAATACTTATGACCCCCTCCCGAAATGTACGAACCTCAGAACCTCAACGTGTTGGGCTTGGTTTAATTTGGGTATATAAGGTTTTACTACTGCTTACTATAACAGTGTGACATTGTGGGTAATTGGAGCAAATGTCCCGGAAGACGAGGTACCAAGTTGGGCATGCGCACTGAGTGGACAGAAGCATCACAATTCAAAAGGAGTATTCTAGATTTCGAAAAGGCTTCTGCCGCAATACAATTACTGTGTTTTGTTGAACCTACAGTTAAATATTTACATATGGAATCCAGCACAAATTGAATTACTTTGTTTCTCGCAGTTTGTTCTTTTTATTATTCAGCCTTAGACAGAAAACGAAAATGGGTTTATAATAAATGTTATTAGATCTGTATGGGAAAATGTAACTAGTTTTTTTACTGAGCAATGATGTACTCTTAACGTCGTGCAGTATTGCTCACAAAAACTAGTTCATATTTTCCCATATAAAAACAGTAGCATATAATTAGGGAACCTTATTAAATTTTATTCCAATTGGATACAAGTTTTAAAAATTGCAAACTTTTGTATTTGGACGTTTTTTTCTTCTCAATAAACAGATCACCAGGCACAGTTTTAATATAATTCCTTAAGGTGATTCAGTTTTAATTTCCATTATGATTCATACATCATATCTCCTACATTTTAAAGTATTTTCTTTATACGCGTTTTCAGTTTTACTCATAAAGTCACACGCTTCAAAGATTCCTTTATTGACAAACGCCATTGTTGATTGCGTAGTCCCCCGGAAGTGATAGTCAGCACTGAAGAGTTTTTTCTCTTAAGGGTGATAAATCAGTTATTGGAAAATACCTTGGTACGCACAATGTACCTGTGCAAACATAAATGGAGTGAACCTAGGTGGGGTGGTGAAGAGCGAAGAGAGAGTCTTCTTTATTGTATGAGAATGATTTAATTTTGAGAATGTGGAGGTACGGTGTTTTACGCCAGTAGTATCTGTTTCTTACAATAAGTATACAATTTTCATCAGAAAAAACGGTGTCTGCCCATATTCACTCTGAAGTTACCAAATTATAGACACGTGCAATAAATAACTCATCGTAATATGAAATGGATAATGTTACTTAAAGAAAATCTGTCAAAATAAGAAAAATAATGGTAGGAATGGTTTTAACAATTTTTAAGTCTGCAGTATGGCAGTTTATAGTTATGTCTAGCACTGGGGCATCATGCCCCAGACAGGCAGCATCATGTCCCACCCAGTCACATTATCCTGACACCATACTGACGAATCTTAACACTAACCTGGGGGCCCTCGGGTGGTTGGGTGATCTAAAGCGCTCTCCGGATCTACGGATCAATGCCATCTCACATCTGTCTGCGTGGGTTCGGGTCTCGGATTCAGCCTGTGTGGGTATGTGAGAAAGCTTGCCAGTAGCTTCTCGTGGGTCCGTGGTTCTTTTTGGGCTTTTCCCGCGTTCTTCCTCCACCATTAATACTGGCCGCCATGTATAGCCTATCGTGTGCAGAAAAATGGCGTTAAACCCTAAAACAACAACAACAACAAAAATAACACTAACCTATTAATGCTAAGCGCCAAGCAAGGCAGATGTTAGTACCATTTTTTATATAAGTCTCTGGCATGATTTGGCCGGGGTTCGAACCCGCGACTTCTCGCATCCCAGGCGGAGCTCGAACCACTTAGGTCACCGGAGCTGTAATCCATTAATGAATGTCATTTATTACACAGGATGAAGATATCGCTCTCTCCAAACATGTTGACTATTTGATGGCAAATATTACCAGAGCAGACAGTATACGTCGCAAAGCCCATTTTGGTTTTAAAATATGCATTGTCGAAGACATTTATATTATTAGAGGATGCCTTTGGTCAAGCTTTGATTATGAACAGTATAGTTTAGCGAGTCCATGCAATTAGAAACATACAGATGTTTATACACATGTATCTTCTCTCTCCAGTTTTAAATCTAGTTATGTCTGATGGTTAAAATGAGATTATTTTTCTATAATTTTTCAAACTGATTTCATTTTCAGTTATTAAAATGAGTTAAAAAAATCATAAATATTCATTTTATTTGTAAACTTTTAATATATTACAATGAGGTCAAATTTATATTTCAATGAAAGACTAACACTAGTGACATCATTATCACCACATCCACCACCACAGGAACAGCAATAATGGAGACAGAATATCAATATAGCTTTATGATAACATGTCCAATAGCAATGCGCACAAACATTGCACTAGCAATAATAATAATAATAATAATAATAACAATAAAATGAAAACTGCTACTACTGCATTAACTTTAATCATTATTATCATAATCAATAACACTGCAATAACAACAAGAATCACATACCGGTAAATTACCAAAGAAAATCAGTGCGTGTATATTTTATACATGCGATTATAAATAAAAAACAAAAAATATGTATAATACTGAAAGATAAAATATTTAAATGAACAATGAGACATGAAAAGTTACCTATTTTGTTAATGGCAAAGTTAAATTTGGCAGCTGATATGTACTTAACTAAATGACTTAACAGCTATTTATTAATTCATTCATCTATTCATGCGCATATTCCTTAGAAAAAGTAACTGTTTCTAAGGTCGCATGATATATCAACAAATGTCCGCCATTTCCAGTGTACAACAATCTGATGAAACTTTCTTACCATTGTTTACTTACATGCACTAGCTTGTTATCACCAGGGTACTTATTACTTTGTTATCACAAGGGTACTTATTTACCTTGTTATCACCAGGGTACTTATTACCTTCTTATCACAAGGGTACTTATTTACCTTGTTATCACCAGGGTACTTATTTACCTTGTTATCACCAGGGTACTTATTTATCTTGTTATCACCAGGGTACTTATTACCTTGTTATCACCAGGGTACTTATTACTTTGTTATCACCAGGGTACTTATTACTTTGTTATCACCAGGGTACTTATTACTTTGTTATCACCAGGGTACTTATTACCTTGTTATCACCAGGGTACTTATTACCTTCTTATCACCAGGGTATTTATTACTTTGTTATCACAAGGGTACTTATTACTTTGTTATCACCAGGGTACTTATTACTTTGTTATCACAAGGGTACTTATTTACCTTGTTATCACCAGGGTACTTATTACTTTGTTATCACCAGGGTACTTATTACCTTGTTATCACCAGGGTACTTATTACCTTGTTATCACAAGGGTACTTATTACTTTGTTATCATCAGGGTACTTATTACCTTGTTATCACCAGGGTACTTATTACTTTGTTATCACAAGGGTACTTATTACTTTGTTATCACAAGGGTACTTATTACTTTGTTATCACCAGGGTACTTATTACCTTGTTATCACCAGGGTACTTATTACCTTCTTATCACCAGGGTATTTATTACTTTGTTATCACAAGGGTACTTATTACTTTGTTATCACCAGGGTACTTATTACTTTGTTATCACAAGGGTACTTATTTACCTTGTTATCACCAGGGTACTTATTACTTTGTTATCACCAGGGTACTTATTACCTTGTTATCACCAGGGTACTTATTACCTTGTTATCACCAGGGTACTTATTACCTTGTTATCACAAGGGTACTTATTACTTTGTTATCATCAGGGTACTTATTACCTTGTTATCACCAGGGTACTTATTACTTTGTTATCACAAGGGTACTTATTACTTTGTTATCACAAGGGTACTTATTACTTTGTTATCACAAGGGTACTTATTACTTTGTTATCACCAGGGTACTTATCACCTTGTTATCACCAGGGTACTTAATTACCTTGTTATCACCAGGGTACTTATTACCTTCTTATCACAAGGGTACTTACTACCTTGTTATCACCAGGGTACTTATTTACCTTGTTATAATCAGGGTACTTATTTACCTTGTTATCACAAGGGTACTTATTACTTTGTTATCAAAAGGGTACTTATTACTTTGTTATCAAAAGGGTACTTATTACTTTGTTATCACAAGGGTACTTATTACTTTGTTATCAAAAGGGTACTTATTACTTTGTTATCACAAGGGTACTTATTACCTTGTTATCACAAGGGTACTTATTACCTTTTCATCAAAAGGGTACCTATTACTTTGTTATCAAAAGGGTACTTATTACTTTGTTATCAAAAGGGTACTTATTACCTTTTATTAAAAGGATACTTAATGCCTGGTTATCCAAGGGGTATTTATTGCCTTGTTATCAAAAGGGTACTTATTACCTTTTCATCAAAAGGGTACTTATTACTTTGTTATCAAAAGGGTACTTATTACCTTTTTATTAAAAGGGTACTTAATGCCTGGTTATCCAAAGGGTATTTATTGCCTTGTTATCAAAAGGGTACTTATTACATTATTCACTTCATTTGTACATTGGAACTCAGTTCTAGTTGAAACCAATTTTCACTGTAAAATACATTTTTTCAAGAATACTTGCCCAGTCATAATACATTAGGTGAACTACTACTACCTCACAAATCCAGTCCTCTCAGATACTACTTTTAGCTAAAGGGAGCCAAAAGTTGTCTGCTGACCAATGTGGTGGTCAGGCAGAGTGATATTCCCTTAGGTATAAAACTTGACGGCAGAACCTTGAAATACCTCATTTACTGCTGGAGCGGAAGCCATGAACTCTATGGATGTAACAACGAGGATCATGGGAGGGTGTATTTGTATAATGATTTGGTAAGTATTCTTGAAGAAACATGTTTTTCTAGGAAAACTTGGTTTCTTCTTCAAATATGTTACCCAATCATACTACCTTAGGAGAATAGGTAAGACGTGGAGGGAGGTACATCCACTTACCCCGCATATATCCGGTTTTCTAAGGTATATGAAACAGTTTCTAGGCAATCCCACTCGATGGAACTCCCTCTGTCGGGGGTGGCGGCTTCAAAAGGGAAAATATACCCCCTCCTCGCACATTCAGCAGAAGTTGTGAAGCCACGTGTTAACAAGCTGTCGATCAGTCAGGAAAGGTGACCTGTTGAGCTGCAGAGATAGGTCCTACCAGATCGAATTGGGCATCTGGGATGACGGAGATAAAAGTTTGAGAATGTAGACTGACATCCATCTCATAGACTAAATTATGTGAGTTAGCGAACAGTTCCGGTCTGATGCTAGATTCGTGCAACTGCTTGACCTTCCTGAGCCGAAGTGCGTAACATGTTTATTTGAGTTGGGGTTATTTTCCTATATTCTTAACGAATAAACCCCTTTCTCCACGACGAGATAATCCATTTTGATAGATCCCCCTGTCCTTTTATTAGACGTAGAAAGAAGCGTGAGGTCCCACGGTTCAACGGCTTTGTTCTACTAAGGTTCCACATGAAAGTCCGGACTGGGTGTTGTAGGTGGCCTTCATTTGATGTGTCCAGACGAGACAGAGGTTTCGTGACAAACGTTTGGTTACGGTTCTTCAAGGGAAACGGTTCTTGGCGATGAAAGGGAATAACGTAATGAGTAAGACTAATCCGTCTTATCCAAACTTTCATGCAATTCGGGTCTGCTGATAGGTCATGCATTTCGCGAATTCTGCCTACCTCGATAACGCCAAGAGGAAGCAGATCTTGAAGGTAAATGAACGCCAATGATGCCCTTGAAATTTGTTCAAAAAGTGTTTTGTACAGTCAGTTACCAAAGAGAGGTTCCGCTTTGACCATAGGTTTGACGTTTATGGCCGTGTATGCAGAGAGGTGGAAAGAAGGTCGGATAAGTTAAGGGTTTGTCTGATATCCTCTCTCACATCATGGCGGGGGCTCCGAGTGGCCGAGTGGTCTAAAGCGCTCTCCGTTACGGATCACTGCCATCTCACCTCTGTCTGCGTGGGTTCGAGTCCAGGATTCGGCCAATGTGGTATGTGAGAAAGCTTGCCAGTAGCTTCTCGTGGGTCGGTGGTTCTTCTCGGGGTTTTCCCGGGTTCTTCCTCCACCATTAATACTTGCCGCCATGCATAGCCTATCGTGTGCTGAAAAATGGCGTTAAATCCCACAACAACAACAACAACAACAACATCACGACGAGAGGTATCAGCGATTGTGGAGCGGTAACCTTTGATCGTACTCGACACTATCTTCCTCTCTTCGAAGAGCCAGAGGAGGAAATATCTGCGGTATAGATGTTTCTAGAGACAAGATATGTTCGTTTGCGCACCACTGGGTGTAAATGTGCCATTTGCCTTCATATTCTTTCACAGTGGAGTACCTGAGCTATGTTCTCCATGACCGGTTGCGAGAACCTGTTTGATATGATACAGACAGCAAGTTCGGGAGCCCCGGGCAAGGATGAAGCAGCTGGTGGTCTACAGTGCTGGCCAAGTCTACGTCACGGATGCCGTTCAAAATGAGATGTGGTGTTTACAGTGGTAACCAAAGGGAGTGGATGAATGGATTGAGGGCTCTTAGGCCTATTAGCAGACGTAGAGCGTCGCTTGCCGTTGGGACAAAGAAAATGTGTGTAACGAACAACATATCCCTCTTAGTATTATATAAGTTTGGTATGCGAAAAACACTGACTTTCGATGGAGGGTGATTCGATAGGACTGCTTTCAGAGGTTCGTGTTCTATAAGTGGCCCTTGGGTCCTTGGGTCCTTTTTGTTGATTTCCATGTCTCGACTCTGTGGTTGTGAGATGGAAAGCATTATGTCTCTCTGTTGGCTTGTTTGCGGACTTCATTCATCGAGACGTTAACCAGAAGGTTAGTGGATAAATTTGTGCTCTTAGTTTGGCCGTTTAGTTGTCCTACAGGAAACTGCAGAATGATGGCACTGAGTTGCGTTCCTCCAACTGTCCTGCCAGCTGCGGTTATGCCATTGGCCAAAGTGGGTTGAGCGGCTCTGCTTAGGAGTGAGACCATTCTTGAGACTGACACCATTGTATGCCACGATGTGTTTAGAATGGGAGAAATTAAGCTATGTTCCGTCGGTTGGAAGATAGCCAGAGAGAATGAAAGTCTAACAATGAAGTCAAATTACGCGACATCGGAGAGTATATAATAGATGACGGTATTGGAGAACAAGCAACATCATCTTAGTTGTATGCTGTGAGGCTAAGGTACCCTGTAACGCTTGAGAATTAGCTGGCGAAGAGTGACGAGATCTGTCGCTCACTAAACTCGTAGAGTGCCCTGAATTAGAAACCGTGGCTTCACGACAGTCTTTTGAGCGAGAGGGAATATGGATGTTTGTTGGCTCCGTCCCTCGCTGTTCTGGAAGAGGAATCAAGTCGGACTCCGAGGAGGCAAGGTAGAGGGAGTTCCAAACATTATGTGTCCCGTAGTGGTGAATTGAGTGGCGGAGCTGTGTCGAGCGCGTCAATGTCCTGTGCTTCGTGGTTAAAAGGTAAGTTGAACTATCTCCCTTGTCACTAAGAGATTCACACTGATGAAAAGGTCAGCATGCATACTGGTGACGTCTTCATTTTAAGGTTTGTGTTGTTTACACCTTGCCCAGAGTTCTGATCTGTTAGACAAAATAAAACAAAACGTATCGAACTTTAGCCCTGCACATGTCTATGGAACACAATGTCTGTGCAGATATAAACATGAAAATGTTGACCCAGAAATTGATAAAAGCCTAATAAAGTGATGAAACATACAGGTGTAATATAATGGAAATACTACCTGTACGTGGTTTTAAAAAGAAATAGAAGTTATTATCTTGTGGGCCTGCACATGATGCTTCAATACCATGTGGGCGCTGATCTTTACCAAATGAAGGTTACGTCGAAAAAAGTGATAGCAGACGATCTCAATACAATGCTACCTGTAGGGAAGATCGAGGACGGTCTGTAGATGTAGAATCACTGAAACATGGCGTTCCTAGGCTTAGGATGCCGTGGTAAATGAAAACTCACTTGTATGTGTGTGTGTGTGTGTGTGTGTGTGTGTGTGTGTGTATGATTTCGATTTTTAATGTAGCACTGACAATTTTTCAGTCATATCGCTATGATAGTTTATAGTGATGTATATCGCCAGGGGGAATCATTCCGCAGGCATGTAACACGATGTCTCACCCGATCACCTGACACCAGGACAACCAGTCATAACATTAACCTCCTAATGCTGAGCGCAAAGTAAGGCACCTGTTAGTACCCACCCTGTCACATTCTCCTGACACCAGGTCGACCAGTCCTAACACTAACCTCTTAATGTTGAGCGTCAAGCGAGGCAGCTGTTAGTACCATTTTTGTAAGTCTTTGGTATGACTCGGCCGGGGAAAGACCCCACGACCTCCCGCATCCGAGGCGGAGGCGGACGCTCTTAAAACTAGGCCATTGGAGCACCTGTACGTACCAAACAAGACGGAATTTCATATATATATATATATATATATATATATATATATATATATATATATATATATATATATATATATATATATATATATATATATATAAGGAGTATCCTAAGAGCATAAAGACATGCACACCCAAGTAGTGTAGCCCGAACCTAACTTGTGAAGTCGCATACACTACCCCTGCAAGCAAACTAATTGCTCGTTAAATATGATGGAATATTTATGATGATAAACATGACTCAAATATCTCCTATAGAAACATGCATGCGCAGGATGCGACTTAATAAAACATGTACAGAGCGCTGACCTGTACATGTCTGACCAGAGCGGAAAAAATACAGAAATGGACACGAGTGTCTACATTACACACACAAAAACAAATCTTCACAGAAAAGGGAAATGAGGCACCTTTATAGAGACGTACACAGTAGATGCGACAATATATATTATGAGGCAATACTTGTAGGGAGAAAGGGTCAAAGACCGCTCGTAGAAGTAAAAACAGTGATGTGGCGCCCGGAGGCTACGAATGCCTTGGAATAGAAACTCACCGATATGTACCCTTTCGTAATGGAATTACACAGATACAGGAGTTATAGAAGCGATTGAGACTTGCACGTATCAAATAGTTATAGCCTGAACTGAATATGAAGTCGTTCAGGGTTCTCGTGCAAGTACCTAATAGTATGACGACGACTAAGTCTTAGCAACTTGTAAAGGCATAACTTTGGCATGATAGAAAGAGAAAATGTTGAGAATATAGATGGAGTATACATTTCTTAGAAGCCAAAATCTTCTCCAACTTGTAGTGGAATATCTTCCACTTGGATTTTGGCTTTTGCGAGGTCTCTCGTACCGAGTGTGTTTCTTAGCAAGAGCCGCAAGTAGTAACTGAAGTGTTTTTAGGCTTAGCCGCCCAGTCTGATAACTAAGGGTAGATTACTCTGCCTGAACGCCACATAGGTCGCAGGCAACTTTTAGCTCCCTTTAGCTAAAGGTAGTATCTGTGAGGGCTGGCTTTGCGAGGTATTAATAATTCTCCTGAAGTATTAAGATTAGGTAACGTATTTGAAGAAGAAACCAAGTGCGCAAGAAATGTACACTGTGCGAAGTTTTGCTTAGGCGTAACTATACATGTAATATATACAGTGGGTAGATGCATCTCAAGTGAGCCTATGGAGTTGATCGTCATTTCCATGCAAGTAAAGCACAGCCTGTGCGAGAACATAGCATAACAGATGTTAAAGAATTAAGCTCAACTGCACTATAAAGCAGCACCAGCTGGGTGTCATTTACACCCGATAAGCGCAGTACATCCTGTGTCAGAATGCAATCCAACATATATTACTGACCTACACTCAGACAACAGCATAGGTAGAGTGTCATTTACACCTGATTAGTGCAGTAGAACCGATGTAAGAATATAACACAGCAAGTAATTGATGTACTTTCAGCTGCAGTCAACACAGCACATCATTTGCACCTTGCAAGTACAGCATAGCACATGCAAGAATATAAAACAGCATGTGTAATTGACCTACTCTGAACTGTGCTCTACATATTTACATTTGAATGAACATTAAACTCTGTAAGAAAATAACAGCAATTATTACTGACTTTACACTCAGCCGTGTATTCGACAACAGTACAAGTTGCGTGTCATGTACACCTGTCAAGTACAGTACGGTATGTGCAAGAATATGAAAGAATGTTCTTGACATATACCCAAATGTATTTTACAAAAGTACAAGACGTATAATTTACACTAGATAAGTACACTACAGCCCTTGCAAGAATATAATACATCACATGTTAATGGCCTATACTCGACTGCAAACTGCAATGGAACAGCCTGGTGTCATTTATACATGGTAAGGCCAGTACATTTATACATGGTAAGGCCAGTAGATTTATACATGGTAAGGCCAGTAGATTTATACATGGTAAGGCCAGTACATTATACATGGTAAGGCCAGTAGATTTATACATGGTAAGGCCAGTACATTTATACATGGTAAGGCCAGTAGATTTATACATGGTAAGGCCAGTAGATTTATACATGGTAAGGCCAGTACATTTATACATGGTAAGGCCAGTACATTTATACATGGTAAGGCCAGTACATTTATACATGGTAAGGCCAATAGATTTATACATGGTAAGACCAGTACATTTATACACGGTAAGACCAGTACATTTATACACGGTAAGACCAGTACATTTATACATGGTAAGGCCAGTACATTTATACATGGTAAGGCCAGTACATTTATACATGGTAAGGCCAGTACATTTATACACGGTAAGACCAGTACATTTATACACGGTAAGACCAGTACATTTATGCATGGTAAGGCCAGTACATTGATACATGGTAAGGCCAGTACATTTATACACGGTAAGACCAGTACATTTATACATGGTAAGGCCAGTACAGCCCAGGTAAGACCAGTACAGCCCATTGAAGAAGAAAACAAAGCACATACAGTAATACCTCGAATGTTCGCGAGGTTAGGTTCCAGAACCAGTCGCGGATCCGGAGGAATCGCGAATGTTTGGTACGAGTCGCTAAAAATGCTAATAAATGCTTATTTCTAGGGTTTAAACCCTAAATATGACCCAAATCATGCTCCCAGAGCACTTTCATTTCATTTAAAAGTTAGCTTAATACATTACCCTTAAAAAGAGAAATAAATGGTTGACGTAAAAGTAGAGTACAGTATCGCCTAATCGGTATTTACCACACTAGCGCGTTTACAGTACGGTACATGTATACTAATATTACCCCTATACTAATTCATTGGCTGCCGTTTTCTTTTGCACTCACAGTAAGGTAAAACCAAGTAACGAATGGGACTGTAAACTTAATGACTGACGTTTTCTTTGTCATTGTCAGGAATGTAAACTAGGTAAACTTCATATGTCACAGAAGTCATATAACGAAGGTACAATTCAATAAAATAAAGAAAACATGTACGTAGAAGGTACCAATGAAAATTTCGCGAATCCGTCAATTCGCGAATCCAGAAACGCGAATGCACGATGTATTACTGTATTACTGACCAAAAATCAACTGTAGTCTACAACTGAACAAGCTGAGTCATTTACATTTGATCAATACAGTGCAGCTGGTGTAATAATATAACATGGTATATAGTATTGCCCTACACTCGATTGCACCCTACAGCAGTACACGTGTAACGTGGTCGAACCACTTAAAGCAGAGGTGGGCAAACTTTCCAGTGCAAGTGCCGCATACACAAATTTACATCTTGTCGCGGGCCGCATAGTTCATTAAGTAAAATAATTAATATTTGAAATAGCAAAAAAAAATTTTTTCTAAATAACATCATAATTAATTTTCAGTTGTTAAAATGTTGTTAATATTTGAAAACTTAAACTTCAAAAGAAGCACGTTTATTTGATAAACAGAGTAACATAAACAGAGTCAGTGCGAATGATGACTTGTTCCTTGGCCGCATGAAAGCCCTTGGCGGGCCGCATGCGGCCTGCGGGCCGTAGTTTGCCCACCCCTGACTTAAAGTGTATTCTAACCTACATTGAAATCAATTAAATCAGGTTTCAACAGTTATTTTGTTGTTGTTCACATATCTTTGTGATTGGTTTTAACTACTTCATAGCGGTATATGTGAATGACTCTTTCCAGCAAACACGTTTGTTGCCATCCTAACATAAAATGCTGATAAAGAATGATGATAATCTGTGTGCACTGGCATGGTCCAATTGTCTGGCGTGGTCCACTTGTCTGGCATGGTCAAATTGTCTGTATGGCATGGTCAAATAGTCGGGAATGGTCAAATTGTCGGGAATGGTCTAATCGTCTTCTAAACTGTTTGATATGAGTAAGGCGAATATTGTATATTTAGATCATTTATATATACTTTATTTGCTTGATGTAATGGGCGCATCAGCTACTTTATTTTCTGTACTAGGTAAATAATATTTCTTAACTGCTACCACCATTACCACAAGACAAATCACTGAGAAAACACATGCTGCTCCTATTCCCCATTTCTGTTCAGGTGAAAGTTCATCTTCATCCGGAGATGCATCTAAAATTTAAAAAAAATATAAAAGATAACGGTGTTAAAAATGTACTAGCATGTGTTTAAAATTATACTAGTGTATATTTATGGAATGTGCTTTTCCTGGTTCCTGATGTTGGGGATTGTATATTTTAGTCTCGGTTTAAGTGGTACAGGTTGTAACAATATTTTATGACACATCAAGAAAAGTATTTGTGCTGTACTGATTGGTCCTCGGGGAGAGGAAGTAACGGTTCTTGAAGAAACATATGATGCAACAATAGGCATTCACAAACTCAAGTTTATGTTTAAAAAAGTGGAATCGAGCAAGGGGATAAACAGGGTACAAACTGCAAAGAATTATTTTGATTGAACTGAATTTGTTAATATGAGCTTTGGCATAAAAACAGAAATCAAAAGCAGCAATCTTTTTCTTGATGCAAAGTTTTTATTTTTCTGCGTAAATATAAACATTTCATTTTAATCAAGTTTATTACCTTCTGTCAATATGTTAAATTTACAGACAAAATGTATCTATGGATAGGCATAAGTGACATATTTACAGAAAATATGATGTATACCCTTTCGCGAGTAATTCAGCTCCTACTCTAAACACTGAAAATAAATATATCTAAGGAGTGGAGAAAACAAAATTCAGTCTTTTCCTTATGCTCCTGCAATAGTTGTGGAAGGTACATCTAGTGTTGTCCTTCCGTCGTGTCAGACCCCTTTCCATTCGTGGCGAATATCCGTTCTGATTTAGAGTGATTCCATAGGTTGAGACCAGATTTAATAGGAATCATTACAATAAGCAACAACGTAGGTAATTTTTTTCATACATACATACATACATACATAGTCTGTACTTTACTAAATATCAATGTGATACTTACTAGTCTGTACTTTATTATATATCAACGTGTTGAAACTAGTACTTAATTGGAAGCTTTAGATTAGGCAACAACCTAGGTCAAGTATATAGTAGTTGTATTAATTGCATAAAAATGTTGATATACGTATGAAATACAAACATTTTGCATCAAGTGTACAATTGCATTTGTGGCCGCCAATGGTGTTGAAACAATCTATATCTCTACAACACTGATGCTGATGTAGCTTGCATTCATCGTTATCTGAAATGAAAACAATAGACAATTACAGACACGTGGCCTTTGGTGATGGATTTTTAAAACTATGATAGACCTAAAAGAATCATGGCATTTATTGGCACATGTTTATTATTGAGCCGCCACCAGCGTATTCCAAGGGGCGTATGACTGGACCGCCACTAACGTGCTTTACTGGTTGTATCATAGAACCACCAGTAACGTACCTCGAAGGTTATATCAAATTCACCACTACAAGCATACCTCACGGCTTGTAGCATTAGACCACCACTAACGTGCCTCAAGGGTTGTATCATTGGACAACCATTAACATATTTCTTGGAGTGTGACTGATTCTTGGAAAAACCCAGTAGTACTTTTGTTTCTATTTTCAAGATCTGTTTATTAACAATGTAAAACTTGTGATGTAGCTGAATTAATCTTCATTCTACTCAGTTAAAAATGAAAATACGGCATGACAGAAATACAGAGGAAATGAGGTTTTAGCCTGGTGACAGAGTTGGCTCCCTTGCCAATACCTCAAAATCCTCTTTGTGCTAAATGGTATGGTCCTTATACAATTGAAAATAATGTAGATGACTTAAAGTTTATCATTTACACTCCTGACAGGAAGAAACAGAAACAACTTTGTCATGAAAATGCGTAACAGGAGTATTTGGAAATTAAAGTCTAGCTAATTATTCAATCAAATTAGTTGCATGTATCCTACAAAGTGTGGATATAAATGATGGATTACAATCTAACAGTAGTGACACTGGTTTAACCAATCTTCTGAATTCAGAAATATTAAATAATCTGGACCAGATACTTTCACATCTACAACAAGGAAAGGTGAACTAAAACATTACGCGAATTGGGCTCTTCTAATTTGATGTTCCAACACGAATAAATAAAATTTATCATGATTCTGAGATTGTAAAACTACATCTGGGAAACGGCAACATTAAAAAAATGAATCCTTTCAAGCAGGAATATTTTTAAAAAAAACATCCAGTCAGTAAACGTATTTTATCATGTATTCTTGTGCCTAAATCAGATAATACATTCCGCATGTATACTGACTAAAACAAATTCAACAGAATCACCAAACTGCTTCGGCAGTACTATGAAGTTAATACAAGTTTGGAGTAGGCACTGACTTCTAAGCTTTGCTTTTATGTCTGTGGATGTGTGTGTGTGTGAGGGGGAGGGTTTTGTTGTTTTTTTTTATAAAAAAAATCTATTTTGACGAATTATGGTCAATGTTTCCCTCATATAAATGTGGCGATCACTGATAAAGGATTTTAGCATACATATTTTGAGGAAAGCTGATCTAGAAGTTAAGCTCGTAAAACGTTGTGAGGGTTACTGAGCCACCAATTCATCTCATATATTTTGATGACCACTGAGCCAAAAGCAAATATAGATTTAGCGAGACATCTTTTTCTTATTAAAATAAATGTGACGACCACTGAACCAGAAAGTATGCTAATCAAGCGTTTAAAGGACCAATGAGTCAGGAATTCAGCTAATACAAATTGTGAGAACCATTGGCCTTTGAGGCGAAGGTTTTTCACGAACAGTGTTTAAAAATGTGCTTGATAAGTTTTATTTATTTTTAAGTATTAATAAAAATAGGAGAAATAGGTAAAATATTGATGTTACGTTTACTATATCATTAATATGTTACTCGATATTAGCATTATAGCCTGAAGAGACCTGTTAAGCTATGCTGAATACATTTTGGAAAGCATATCACAGTTACCCAATCTTCGTGCGTGACATGCACGTTTACACACACTGATACACCAACAATAGGTTAAAATATATTGGACTAAGAACCCAGACAATTTTTAGATATTAAATCCTAGACCATGCTTTCTTGCGTACGACACCATCGTTACAAGATGCGTACGAGTGAATGTGACGAATCAATAGATTTACTATTATACGTGTATACATTTGAAAATGGAGGTGTGGACTCACTCACGCACAGACAGAAGGATGAACGAATAAAAGGAGTCATACGTTTAGCCTAGACAATTCTAATCAGGTATTCCGGTTAATATTTGGTCGCCGCTAAATGTCATGTCAGTTAAGTGAGTTTTGGTATTACTTTAGTCTAGGCCATATCTGTAATGTAATACTCCGGACTTTTCTAAGCTCAGATGAATTGCGCGTCAGTTTCAGAACTTTAGTATCGCTTTTAATCTCGGCCATTTTAAGAATACACTATTTGATTTGGTTTTAGTCTCCGCTAATTCCGTTTCAGTTCTAAAAGTTAGTACTACTGTTAGTCTCTGCCTAACAGCAGCGATGTTGAATACGGGCGCCACCATGTTAAAACACTAATTTTCCTATGTACCTTCATTACAGCCACCATTTGGATTTTCATCTAGTCCCGTGAATTGTCCATGTCAAGTTTATGGGTACTCAACATTATGTATATCATCAGAGATGTAAGAGTGAGTGTTGGATTCAATATTAATTACCCATAGAAACTTATAATGACCCATAATGTTAAACTTGACTACATTTTTAACATTAAATTCTCTTTGTGTCTTGAGTGACAACAGTGTTAAATAACCATTTGTTTCCAAAGTGACCCAGAACTGTAATCCTATGGACGTTCATAACATCAAATTAAACCTGTGCTGTAACTTGCCAAAATGAAAATGGCGACGTGTTCCTATGGACGTTCATAACATCAAATTAAACCTGTGCTGTAACTTGCCAAAATGAAAATGGCGACGTGTTGTTAAATTTCTTTGTACACACACCAGCACCAATATTATTCCATAAGACGTTTTGAATATCAAATTCCCGTTTGTTCCCATACCGGCCCAATCCAAGATGGCGGCGTACAAATTTCCCTTCTCTACAAAGTGCCATTATTTTAAATCCATAGCAGCCCCAATAATTACTGTCATTGCTAACTGAATCTGACACCCTGACAACCTCACTGACATGACGTTTTGTGGACTCTTAATGTCACATATAATAACAACTATAACGCAAAAATTGAGAATATTTCTGGATCAAGTTCATTGTAAATTTAGTGACAAGGGGACATTAACCACAGCAAGCAGTTCAACATTGCACGTTTTCTTTGCTATCATCAAACCAAGTTCAGAAATGGCGACATGACAATGCATTATAATGTACGTACCTATTTATCAACTATAGTCAGCGCCTCAGCATAAGAGTCCTAACAAGGAATTAGTTGGACATGATTCTTAAGTTATGTCAATTAAGCTTGAAAGAAGACCACATTGAACCATTCACGCAGCACACAAATAACCATTGACTGCTCGCGGAACATCTCTCTCTCTCTCTCTCTCTCTCTCTCATATCCTTACCCTGACAGTCCCCTGCAGTTTCATTGTAAGTATATCCGCTAGGACAGGCACAGTTGTATCTGTTCACTTGGTCTTCACAAGTTGAATTTCCCAGACATGGATTGCTTTCGCATTCGTTTATGTCTGCAAGGACAATACATTTACGTATGAGCACTATATTAAATCATTATTGGCACACTTGCAGTATTAGCTGCATTTATACTTTCCACTATAACTGATGTACTGTAATAATAATAATAATAATAATAATAATGGCAATAAGGAGAAGCATCATTAATACATAAAATAATAGACGTTACGAATTCAACATGCACTGAAATCACAGGATACCCACAGAGGAAGATTTTCTAAAGAAATCGGTACATTTTATCATGATCTGCTACCCCATTTTACAAATACTCACACACAAGCACACGCTAAACAAGGTACAACAATCAAATAAAAAAGGGAAAAAATAAACGATGTTTGTAAATACACAAAGATTAAGGGATAAAAGAGTAACGTACATTCCTCATACACATACATTGTATTCATTCTTATCTACATCGGGTCCAGGGTGGCTGAGTTGTCTAAGCAGCTCGCCTTAGCGTATCACTGACATCTTACCTCTGATGGCATGGCTTTTTGAATCTCCACTTGGCCAAGGTGAGTACGTGAGAAAGCTTGCCAGAAGCTTTCCATGGGTTGGGGGTTATTCTCGGGTTCTTGCTCCACCCAAATGTTGGCAGCCATGTGCTGAATAGGGCGCTAAACCAACAAAAGCATACAAACCCTTATCTACAATTAACTGCTGCAACGTTCTTCACAGCTACAGAAAATACTCTTGTTTCAGGCATTTAGAGAGAGAGAGAGAGAGAGAGAGAGAGATTACCTTGACATTTACTAACGGTGCGATTGTAGAAATAGCCGGTGGAGCACGTGCAGTTAAAGTCATTTATCAAATCTATACATGTAGCACCACCAGGGCACGGGTTACTGGCACATTCGTTTATGTCTGTAATAATTAGTAAAGAAGGTGGCACTAATAATTTCACCTCAAAGTTTAATTTACGTTCTCATTCATGTGAACCCTTATTTCTTCTTCTCTGGACACTATGTCATATCGGTCGTATACCTTTGACGTTGCTTCAAACAAGTGTTCATGTCATTGCTTAAACAATATCGCACATGATGGCGTCACTGACACGAGATTTCGTAGACTCCTAATGATTATATATATATATATATATATATATATATATATATATATATATATATATATATATATATATATAACTCCTAGCATCTTAGCACTTTTGAACATGCATGTCCGATAATCTAAGACCATTCAACCATTACAATAAATCAAAGTTTAACATTATGTTTAAACAATCTACATGACTATTATGACTATCATTTTAAATTAATTACAGAAGCCAAAGAAGTGAAAACGAACAAAGTAAAAAAAATTACTATAATTTTTTCGCTCTCTCAATAACAAGTTTAAAAACATTTGATGACTTTGTTGAGGGTAACAAACTAACGGACTCGAAGTAAACAAATATGGTCCCCAGGTGATTCTGTGTGAAAACAATTCATTTAGATTTCATCTGGGATGAACTATTATGATCACACTATTTGTTTAATTAATTGTTAGTTTCAGAATTAAAAATATTAACAACAACATCAAAAATCAATAACATCAGCAACAGTAATTAAAATAATTATAATAACAACGAAAATTGTATCTTCACCTTACGAAGTGGAGTTTCGAGAAAAAAGAAAACATATTTCGAAGAATATTGTACGATAGAACGGGAGAATAAAACTACGGCAGATAGGAATGACTGTCCTTGCACGTGAAATAGTTGGTTTTGATTCCTTCTCGGTGTGGGCGCTTGCTTTGAGTGTCCCTAGTCGACAAATACAGTATGTGTATTATTCATTTCTAAGATTCTGAACTCCAGTTCAGGGTATGGGAAAATCCAGTTAAGAGTTGTAATGATCAATTCTTGAATTGAGCTCTTCTGTCTCTCTGACATACCTTGCACGTTGTGAGATAAATCACCTTCTGTTTTAAATACTGTAACCATGGCAACTAATATTGAGCTATTTACCTCATCTGTGCAATACAATGTGTTGTGCTTTTACCATTCACTGATATATTTTTGTCACATTTTTTCTCGCAAAGTTCGGATGTGCTGTTGGGCGTTCCATGATATTTTGCGTAAATTTCGCTTTGTCTCTTGAATGGTTTTGGCCTGCAGAAGGCACTGCCAGTTCATTAGGGCTGATAATTGTGACAATATCATAAAATTAAACATGATTTTTGAATGATGCCACATAGATATAGCAATCTGGACGGAGTTGCCTAGCCCTTTGTATTGATTCATCTATGCTAGTTTTGTCAATTCTCGTTTGCCTGATATCAAGACGGTTCTTTTGATATTTCCTCGAATGTTTCGTTGTCAAAACGTCCTGCATATTCTCAGTACCTGTCTGTACTTTGATGACCAAAAGTCAGTGAGCATAGGGGCTTGGACCGTTGAGCCCCAGTGAGCATAGGGGCTTGGACCGTTGAGCCCCTACCGACAGATACAATGCTTGCTTCACTGCATTTACATCACTATATAGTAGCCTATATTAACATCATACATAATAGGGGAATGCAACATGCTATAAAAGTCCGAGAAATAAGAATTATGAAGAAGCCATTAACACACTTATTAATTAAAATTATGGAGCTTGTTTTGAAACTCAAAAATGTTGAATTCAACCGAAAGAGCTATCTATAAAGCAACGGTCTGCTGTGGAGAAAACGAGCATTCCTTCAAACGCAAATATATTCATGCACAAACGTCTAGAGAGGAGACTTCTGGATTCTCTTGGAAACATGATGTATCAACGGAAAATAAAAAATGGATGAATTCGTAACTCTAGCTAGAAGTTTCCATTACTGTCAAGTTTCCATTACTGTCAAGCTTATTAGATAACCAAACCAAACAAAGCAACCGACTTAACACTGTTTATAGAGCATTTCATTCAGCAGGTGCTATGAATTCGCAGACTATGCTCTAGCAAATATACATTCGAAGCAGGATTTGACAGCTGGCAAAGCCAGGCTAGGACATAGGTCTCATAGTGGAATTTATACAAAAAGCAAGACAAGTCAACCGTGTTGATATCTTGAGACACAAGGACACATACAATGCTAAATGAGTACCCTTCATTCTACATTTCATCCAGACAAGTCAACCGTGTTGATATCTTGAGACACAAGGACACATACAATGCTAAATGCGTACCCTTCATTCTAAATTTCATCCAGATAACCATTCCATCATTATAAATGTTGCTGTTTGTCATATATTTTGTTTATGTTATATGTTCAGGACCTAGCAAAAGATGATGTCAATTCATCGGGACTTCAAACAACAATCTTGTATTCACGATCCAACAAAGATTGCGTGTATCGCAGGGGAAGGGAGAGGGAGAGAGATTTGGGCGGTCCATTGGAATGCCTATTCCATCGTCCTGATATGTGGTGTAAAATAATACTGAAAATCTTAGCACATATTTATGATATCTCGTTCGCTTTTATTTGTGTTTTACTTTATTGCTTAGCTTGAAGTCATGTAGAGGATAAAGGGAAACACATATTGTGTTACATGTTGTTTATCTGTTTGCGTCTTTCGTATTTGCTTTGATAAAGGGAACCGTGGGTTGCGAAAGCGCCAATACCAGATTCACACATTTTACGTTCTGTCTTTTGTCCGTTTCTATATTTTCACGATCTCTGGGGCTATTGTACATTTGAAAAGTGTCACTGACCACAAGTTTGTGAAAATATATATATATATATATATATATATATATATATATATATATATATATATATATATATATATATATATATATATATATATATATATATATATATATATTGCAAGGTCATTTCAAATATAAATGACGGATTTTGTACTGTATGCGGTAAATGAATGTGATATAAACAAAAAGGAAATAGGAACGTTGCTTGTTTTTAAAAAATATTTCTTAAGAGGAAAGATGCAGTAAAAAAACACTTCCCAATTATACTGTGGCAACTATTCCAAAGACCTTTCTGACCATACTGCAAATTCATTTTTTCCCCAAGCATATTACAAGCTGATCAAGTCAACAAATTTGTATAAAGGTTCCAAAAACGATTTAGAAATAATTTATGCAATTATTGGTAAGAAAAAAAAACTAGAGAGACAGAAATACTTTGTAAATAAATCGTTACCTTTCATAACTTTGACTGCAAACACTTATCTTCATTAAACATTCGAGTTTTCGATTTATCAGGGAGAAAATAATCTTTTTGATAAAATTATGTTTCTTATAGAATACAAAGCCGAACACATTAACCTTCGCATATCAATGTCCTCTACCACTTAAATCCAGACCTGACTACAAGATGCAATTTGTCTTTCCATCTATATATTCACCTAATGGGAACAATGAGAGGTAATCTGTAAGAGTAACTTCCCTTTGTATATCTGACATTTTTTTTAGACGGAAAGAATTTTATCTTGCTGGTAGACTAATGTAATGTAAATGTCATCGGGGAATATACTCGACCGAGAAACGAAAGAAGCAAATATCAAGTAGAGCATAGCGAAATTATGCTGTGTTTGGATATCCGACACAAGAAACTACTTCTAAAGGGGTCATGATCTCAGAGACTGGGTCAACTATTTACCATTTAAAGAACTGGTGTTTCTATTTTCAAAGAATTATTTTCCATAATTTTGAGTAAAGATCGGGATCTGATGATATTAAGTGTTGGATTATTGTACCGAGAAAAAAGTTCTGGACCCAAGAATGCAATATTAGCATCTTACAATTTCCCATCAGAGAAAATTCGAATTTAATTTTAAAACACATTGGATTTTTAGTACACTGATTAATGACGCTACATTGACAGTAAAGTATCCCATACATTGCTTTAACTGCACGTT
The DNA here is from genome assembly GCA_028554795.2 of Sinohyriopsis cumingii. NCBI lineage: Eukaryota > Metazoa > Mollusca > Bivalvia > Unionida > Unionidae > Sinohyriopsis > Sinohyriopsis cumingii. The sequence goes on along the minus strand of JAPYKE020000192.1, from coordinate 387,517 downwards.
AAAATTAATAAACACAAAAATAATGCAACATGACGAAATTCATTTACCCAGTACGGCGCACCATAATGCAGCAAGGGTCAGTACTATTAAATTAACCACATATTATAACAGTTGTTTCTTTACGGGAATAACCTCAATGACTTTATTGAAAAATAGCTATTTATATGATGACTACATCATTATATCGCCATTTATGACAGTACGAATTAAAAGTTTAGAAAATATACAACCTACCTCTCTCGCAAAGTTGGCCAGCATACCCAAGGATGCACGTGCAATTAAAGTTGTCATACTTGGAAGACGATGAGCACGTGCCACGGTTCTGACAAGGTGAATTGTCGCATGCACTTATTCCTAAAGACAATGTCAACAATTATAAATAATACATACACAGTCTCATTTGGTACAGTTTTGTCAATAAACGCTACAATCACCGTTTCAACAAGCACTACAGTTTGATTCATTGATTGATTATTCGATTGATTCTGAGTGGATCAGCGCCATCGTTGAGGGGTGTTGGCTTTTGATTGGAACACATATGCTTTGTACATTTTGAGAATTATATTCTGCAATCTGGTAATCCACTATTTGCCATCGATTTACGTTTCCCTTATTGTCGATTTTCATAATACAAATGATGGTGTAAACTTCACAAATCCAAACTTATGCACAGATATTTTTGTCTTCGCCATGCGTACTGAGTAAAACGTCCGCATATTCAAGAAATTTACAACTATCCTCTTTATTAAAACCTATAAACGTGTCCTAACCCCTGACCACCTTTATTGTGTGATAATAGTATATGTCTTCCATGGCACAATAACTTTAAGCAAAAACTTAACGTTAAATTTAAAAAAAATGGAGCAATAAATTTTGGTCTCAATAACCATTATTTAAAAAGAATAAATCAGTACTCGTTTAAACAAAGCTCAAATGAAGTTGCATCACCCTACAGTCAACAATGCACGAGAAAAAATCTTCAACGCTAAACTTCATCATAATTAATTAAAATGTAAAATGTAAGTCACACTGACTTATTTTTGTAGAAGGTGTATTGCAAAAACCAATAGGCATCCAAACACAAAGTTGTACAACCACTTACACGTGAAACTGATCTAAATGTAAAAAGCAAACAAAGTGGGATAGAAGTTAAGACGGAGAGACGGACAAGGGACTCCTGGCTGATCTGCTATAATCATTTCTCCAAATGTTCATAATTAATCGTTCATTTGCCAATTGCATGCTAATTTGTCTTTCGTTGGTTAAAATCATTGTTTATTGACAAAGGAAAATAAATTCTTAAATGTTAGAACTAAAATTCTGTAAATATTTTTTAATGTTATGCCTGGGAGATTCATTCCTTATGTTTAATGCAAAATATTCATTCAATTTTAAATACAACACAAAGTGAGCGTGGTTGTCTGTGTGTGTGTCTGTGTGGATGTCTGTGAGTGTGTCTGTGTGTGCGTGGTTTTAACATGCTTTTTAAACACTACGGATGATTTATACAATTTTACTCTGTTTATTTGATTTATGTTGGACTTCATTTTGGTTAGCCATGAGCTGGTAAGTGTATTTATTTTACTTGAACATTGAATACTATTAACAAGGCGCCAGAAAAGAAACTTGAAGAGAACATTTAAAATTCAGCGTGAAAATTCAGCGATCATGGATTCCGTGCAGCCACGACATGTATCTCCCAATCGTTTCACCTCGAACGTTATCGACAATGCCCATCACGTTCTATTTCCACAATACAATTCTCATCCACCTTTATACCAACAACAAAATGTGCCTAATATGTACAATACTAAGTTACGTTATTAGACATAAACATCAGACTATGATGTGATATCTAAAAAAAAATCTCACAGATAGATCATATTATATCGTCAAAAGTGGATCATCTGGAGTTAATGGTATTATGGACAGAAGTAGTGAACTAGCGCAACATTTCTTAAATATAGGGAGATTGATCGTCAAAACTAGACGTCAGATTATGGAACTCTGAAACGTAAATGGGGGTCTTCGAGAGGATCTTGACGATCTCATTTTTTTGATCAATTATTATTCTTTGTTTTATCTGAGACTCCCCAAGGTGCATGATTTTATCGAAAACAAACTTGCAATTCTTAATGCGACGAATTTAACGTGCTCATCGATTAGGAAAGCCAAAAGGTGCAAAAATCGTGTTGTTGCAACCAAATTTAACTGTTACCCAGAATGGAAGCAAGAGTTAGCGGCAGCAAAACGGAAGTTAAGACATGGTCAAATAAGACATATAAAAGGTAAGGTTAAGATTATCAGTAAGAAGAACTGATGCGTTTTGGGGTATGGCTGGTTATTATCGGAAATTTTGCTGTAATTGTTCTATGATTTCAAAACACCTAACCATTTTGTTCAGTAAGAAGACAAGTTTCACTAGTCAAATATTAGGAGGTTTTTTATAAGTCAAAGGCCACGTTCAAATATGCACCAGTTCTGTCACCTCCAGATTGCATTAAATCATTCAAAATGTCTGTAAATGTAAGTGGTGTTGCGGTTGGTGGAGTACTGTTACAGGAAGATGGTGAGAATCATCCTGTGTGTTATTATTCAAGGAAATTGATTATGTACAAGATACATTCTTTTACGATAGAGAAGGAGTGTCTAGATTTGGTGATGGCCTTGCAACACTTTGAGGTGTATGTTAGTGCAGCTAATTCTCCAGTTGTTTTCTTCAGTGATTACAACCACCTCACTGTCATTAATAAAACGAAAAATAAGAACAGAAGCTTATTACGATAGATTATGCTGTTACAATCATATAACATCGATGTCAGTCACATCAAGGGAAAATAAAATTTGATTGCAGACGCACTTGCTCGTGCATAGAGGTACAGAACAGTATTGTTTTGTATACAAGATTGTATCATTCATGTTTTAATGCAATATTAATTTTATGTATGTTTGACATTAGCTGGAAGAACGTTTTATTGTATATATCATTCTTCTCTTTTATGAGGAAGGTGTTACAGATATCTGTATCATCTATTTAATTGATAATATAGTTTTTATTTAAGTCATTTGTGTCAATGCCATTTATATTTTCAATTCTATAATTCAGTGGCTGGCTAGCAATATCGTAAGGTAAATATATCCTACGTTGTAGCAATTAATTTATAGACCAAGGCCGACTGCTAAGGTCAAGTCAACAACTATAAAGGTCAAATACGCACCACGAAGTAATCTGAATAGAGGTCATATCAACATAGCTTAATGATAAGGAGCACACTTGCCTTGCAGAGCTTTCATATACGCCTTGATTATTGATTGGTTCAATAGTGTGATGAGGTCATAACATGACTGAGTTATTTCAAAATAATTGGATTTAATTGTTTGAGCATCTTTTAGCGATTCGGATATTGTTGATTTGGTGTGTATATAGAGACTATATAATGAAAATAAACACATCACGTATTCTATTCTTCAGTCTGTGACAGTTTTTGCAAATGTCATTGAAAAGAAATCATGATTTATTTATAATATGTGTTCGCTGGAATCAGCAGAGTGGACAATTTGTAATTTAAACAGCCAGTACCCATTGGGCTATGTAAATTTATTCGAGGACATGAATATTAAATAATTATATTCAATTATGTGAAATTTCAAGGACTTCAGTGATATTCTACGTTCATGGAATTACTTTGAAGTAAAAACATTTGGAGTTAGAGCTGTGATTATTCAGTGGTGTTAGCACTCTAGCACATAAACGCATTAGCGCCTTCATTTGAAATACACTGGACAGTTTCCAGGAACCTTCATTTGAAATAACTTAGACAGTTTCCAGATTATGAAAAATTGATATTACAATTTAGGATTGTATTCTAGGAATTCATACACTGTAAGTTATTTTAAGTTTTTGACTTTGTTTGATCCTATAATTTGTTTAAATAAATATATATTTGGGAAACCCTAATGCTTGTTTGGTTTTACCTAGTCTTGTTACTTAACTTTAATCATCTAGAAGCATCACAGTCCTTACGGAACATCAGCACAGTTACCGTGTCACGTATACTAAGTGAGAAATGCACTGAAAAACGAGTTTCTGAGTGCAAAGCGAGGAAACAAGAGATCATTGTGGAAAAGTAAAAATCTTTTTATAGATAGCGAGACTGTCCTTCCATCCAAGGCGCCCCTTTACAAACAATCACACGCGCACCAGCGTACACAGTAAACATTGCAACGGTTTTCTCCAAGAAACACAGTTCCAGGCACTTTCACATACCATTTAGACTTAAGGACAACATAGACTGACAGAGAGATGAATGCTTAAGTCGGACATGAGAGTGAAGTACAGTTTCTGTTTTTGGATGTCTGTGGACATACCACTGAAACGAAAGAAGCGAAGGACTTTTGTGATTTTGTATTAAAATTATGCCGTAATTTGCTTATTAGAAACACGGTCTATGAAAAATTATAAGTTTAATTTAGCAGGGTGTCGACATATTCATTATTAAATGAATTACTAAATGAAGTTTCATATAAAAAGAAGACGAAATAGTGGAAGGCTTGTATTTTATCGTAGAGATAAGTTGGAAAATAGTAAGAAGCTAATAGATTGAAAAGGAGGTATTTATGCCTTTTGAAATTAGATAACGTCTCTTGGAATCTTCGAAAAGATATCCAAATCTGTTTCCTGTATTTTCCGCCTGCGGGAACAGCATTATGTAACTCGTGAACGACAAGTATTTGTGATGAAATACAGAGCGATGTACAATAAGTACAAATATGAAGACTATGCTATTATTATACTTACTGTTACAGAGTGATGTACAATAAGTACAAATATGAAGGCTATGCTATTATTATACTTACTGTACAGAGTGATGCACAATAAGCACAAATATGAAGGCTATGCTATTATTATACTTACTGGCAATTTCGTTGTGAATGATGATTCATACAGAAAACCATTTTGATTTCCATATTGATAATGGCACTATGAGCATTTCTATAGACAAAGGTTCAAATTCATTTGATAATCGTTTTTGTTCGATTTCTGTAAAGCAACTGGATTGAGACTATATAATGGTAGGCTTTTTAGAGATCGTGAGAATGGTACATTTACCTATACAGGCAATGGTGGACGTAGTGTTATAGATCATATTTTACTTTTTATGGTATGGCTTCATTTTTCTCCAACTGTAATGTCCACGATATTACAGCTGATTCTCTTCATTCAACATTAGAGTTTGCTTTATAATGTTTCGCTTTTGCCTCTCATTACGTAAACGCTAAATATATGAAACTTAATTACAAATGGGACAAGCAACATGATGCTACATCCCTTCAAGATTTAGAAAATAACAAGGCGCAATTCGACTACTTTATAACAAATATGTCTGCTCCTAACGCTGATCGCATATATATAGCTGCCATAGAGTTCACGGACATCTTAAATAGCATTGGAGAACCTTACTTTAAGAAGTCATTCAGCGAAGATGCTGGTAGTGTTGCTTTACCGATAATAGGGCCAAATTAAATAAAATATGTTTAAGCAGTGAGTGTATACGCGTTATGTGGACCAATGATTAATCTATCCGAAATCTTTAAGAGAAGTGGGATGCTACTTGCGTTTAAAAGAGAAAATTTAAAAGAAATGTGTAAGAAAAGCAAAGTTCCAATATAAAAAGAAATTATCACATGTGTTCTCTACTGGAATAAATATAATCCCAAGAAATTCTGGATTTTCTTTAAGGAAAGAAATAATATGACTTGTGCTGAAATTGTTTCATATGTTAGCACATTACACAATCAAAACGAATACTTTTCAAATGAGGAAACACGTGATTTTATCGAGATATATATGAAAATTATTTACTGGGTCAAGGAACATTCTGTCAAAACTAGAAAAATAAATAAAAAAGGATGAAATATTAAAAGCCATACAGAATTTCAAACACCAAAATAACATAGCAATGATTATCTTGTAAAGGATTCTCTGAGAAATGGAGTGGAGATACTTCGACTCTAGCTATATAAAATATTATAATGCAACATTCGATGCGATCATTTTCCTACAAAATGGGGAGATGAAGAAATTGTAATTATATTAAAGTCCGCAGACTCTTGTTATACAGGAAATTATAAAGGTATTACTTTGCGAAATTCCTTTTCAAAATTATTTACCAGTATTTTCAATGAAAGACATAAAATGGGCGAAGGAAAATGACAAACTATTGGATGCACAATTTTGTTTCAAGAAAGAAGTGGGAACTACTAACGCTTTTTTTTATACGTCGCTTGATTAACAAGTACCATAGTCATGGTAAAAGGTTCAATGCAGTTTGTGTTGATTTTAAAAAGGCAATTGCTAATGTTGACATAAATGGTTTGTGCGTGAAGGTTTTCAGACCTGTGTGAATGGCAAAATGTTAAATGTACTTCGTTCTATGTACAGTGCCGTTAAATCATGTTTTACATTCTGGTACTCGAAGTGCCATTTTTGAGTATGGTGTAGGTTTGATACAAAGAGAAGTGTTACCACCGATAATAATTTCATTTTGTACTGAAGATTTGGGAACATTATTACAATCTACTGGAGATATGTATATAGAATTAGACGAGTTTTCTATATTTTTGACACTGTTTGCTGACGATTTAGTTTTATTTTCAGGAACGATTGATGGTTCACAAAAGGTTTTTAATAATTTATAGGTCTAATGTAATAAATGGAATCTAAATATTTATCTTGTTGAAACGTTAGTTAAAGTGTACAACGAAGGTTTATAAAATATTTGCTAAATGTAAAAATATCTGCTTAGGACGTCAGCATATATGGTGAACTTTGATGAAACTCACATACATATTTAAGGCTTGCTAAGTTAGTTAAATATTAGTTCAGAATTTAAAACTCTGCACATATTATACTGAGCACTGTATAGAAACATTTATGTTTTGAAAATAAACTAAATATTAGTATGTTTGGCTAATATTCCTACAAGGGACTTTAAACACATATGGTTTTTGGTAAAGTGTGAATATTTCCTGATTCTGTAAATTGCTTCAAGTTTATTCCAGTTTTTGAGCAAAGAGTTTATTACGTGTTTAGGCTCTTTCTGGAAGCAATAAAATCGATAGAAGTGAAAGATATTGTATACTCTGTGACAACCAGGATACTGAATACGAATATCATTTTGTTTTATTATGTTTATTGTATACTGGCTTGCGTGTAAACCAATTCGAAAATACTTCTGAAATAAACAATTCATACACAAGTACACTGAATTAGTAACGTATAAAAATTTTAAAAAAATATTCATTAGGGATATTTGTTTATGAAGGCTTTAAAATAAGAGATACAATATTAATTCTTGAGTTATTTATTATAAGACTGTATATTTGTCCATCCTCTCCATTTCAGCTCTTGGCGATTACCGTTTTGAATTCGTATTTAAAGTTGTACATATTGCGTTTGATAACCACGCAATATTTGTAATAATTATTTTAAAGCATGTCAATGCTTATGATAATAAACTACTGAATTGAATTGAATCATGTAATAAAGATCAATAAGGCATGATCACATGCTTACGTATTCGGAGAGCTTGTTGACCTTCTAGGTCGAAAGGCACAAAAACTACATGCTATAGCCAAACAAATCAAGTACCATTGTGCGGGTTCCCAGAGGAAATTTTATACTTTTCTTTCGCATCTGATATTGTTTTCTGTTTGTTTGTAATCATAACCTTGTCACAAATCAAGGAAACGAACATAATATTTCTCTGTGCAGAATATTAAACAAGTTATTTGTGAAATAAACTGGACGATTATTGATATCGATTTAGTGGTTTGAAAAACATTGGGATATGAAAATGATGTTTACCTGGAAGAGGATCACTAGACGTACCATACAGTATCAGCTGCCATGACGTCAATCTTCCTGTGGAAACACATATCAGTATAACAATGTAGCAGAAACAAGAGATACCTTGCTGTAGTTTATTTCAGGTTTTAAAATACATGGTATCTATGATAATTTCAAGAGTACAGGTCATCGGAAGTTTGTAAGTCATTTTCTATTAATTGTGCAAATAAGAAAGTACAAAAAAGTAACAAGATTATTGCGTCATCAGTTTTAGATCAAAACGACACAGCTATGAAGGCAAACATATATTTCTTGAGGTGAAGGTATATATTGCTTGCTCGATGAACTGACGGAATTAGTGTGAAATAAACTGCTCTTCTCAAGGAAATAGCATATCAGTAATCTTTGGATGCAAACTTATGACCTTCCTATTTCAAGTTTAAGTTTGACACTTGTATCGGTATTTGCAAGGGTAAGTGGTCGTCCATCCATAATCGCTTTTATTCCCCCATGCTGTCTCGGGATTTTTTCCAAATCATGAACCACGATATGACAACATAAACGCATGAAACGTACGAACTTTAACATGATAAACAACTGTAGTGTCAGAATAATCTCGATAGAAATAATCGCCTTCTAGAATAGTAATACCGCCTCTGACCTGTTTGATCCTTCGGGATGGTCATTGTTAATGTCCAGTTTCCTGCTGCTTTCTCGCCCCAGAATTGTACGGACATAAATGTCCACTCCTGTTCTCCGCTGAACCCCATGTCGTACCTCCTTTGAGTCATTAGCTTGCCGTGGGTACCCATAGGAGAAACTAGCTTCAGCTCGACATATGCGCGCTCACTGCTCTGAAATACTGCATGCACCTTCACGTGCTCCAAATACCGGATATTGCACGTGCTGACTGGAAGAGATTCTGAAGCCGTTGTCAACAAAGAATTAAGCACCCTATTTTTAAAATAAGAAAAGAAAGAAACAATCCAAGCACGCTTTATTTGAAATCTATGCATGCCTTTTTCTAACAGTATACATTTTAGTTTCAAAATTATGTGGGTTATTACATCGAGAAGAAAAACAATAGAAAGTGTCCGGTCATATTTTTAAAACAATATTTAGAAAAAGGTGATATTTTTTCCTCTGCTAAAAATGTTATTTCACCTATTAAAAAAAAACAACAAAAAACAATATTTTGGGAAAAACTGATTGGCTCACCAGTGTGTGGTACTTATGGTATCATTGCAGATTTGTTGCTGTGGCACAGGCGTCCATGTCTCGGCGTACCTAACCATTGCCTCAGCATCCATCAGACCATAACCAAACATGTGGCCCACTGTCACCGTGTACATAAATAAAATAAATTTTAAAATGTCCATTGCAGGTAAACAAATCAACGCTTTAATTCTGTTTTAAACTGGCCAGCTCATTGAACAACAACAAAATAAGGGCACATTGAATAAATTTCTGTGTTTTTGTCATGTCGTCCTGATTAAGTACCTGTGAAAATGGGTAATATAATCATTCTGGCAAATTTTAAGCATTGTGTATGTGTGAAAAATAAAAACATGTATTATAAAGTAAAATATTAAGGTTGACATAACAGTCGAGTATATGATTTCCATACAACCGTCGATTCATAACATTCAAGTATATGCTTTCTGTACAACCATCGATTTATAACAGTCAAGTATATGCTTTGCGTACAGCCATCGATACATAACAGAAAAGTATATGCTTTGCGTACAGTCATTGATACATAACAGAAAAGCATATGCTTTGCGTACAGCCATCGATACATAACAGAAAAGTATATGGTATGTGTGAAAAATAAAAACATGTATTATAAAGTAAAATATTAAGGTTGACATAACAGTCGAGTATATGATTTCCGTGCAACCGTCGATTCATAACATTCAAGTATATGCTTTCTGTACAACCATCGATTTATAACAGTCAAGTATATGCTTTGCGTACAGCCATCGATACATAACTGTCAAGTATATACTTTCCGTACAACCATCGATTTATAACTGTCAAGTATATACTTTCCGTACAACCATCGATTTATAACAGTCAAGTATATACTTTCCGTACAACCATCGATACGTAACAGTCAAGTATATACTTTCCGTACAACCATCGATTTATAACAGTCAGGTATATACTTTCCGTACAACCATCGATTTATAACAGTCAAGTATATGCTTTCCGTACAACCATCGATTTATAACAGTCAAGTATATACTTTCCGTACAACCATCGATACGTAAACAGTCAAATATATGCTTTCCGTACAACCATCGATACGTAAGAGTCAAGTATATGCTTTCCGTACAACCATCGATTTATAACAGTCAAGTATATACTTTCCGTACAACCATCAATTTTTAACAGTCAAGTATATACTTTCCGTACAACCATCAATTTATAACAGTCAAGTATATGCTTTCCGTACAACCATCGATTTATAACAGACAAGTGTATGCTTTCCGTACAACGATCGATTTATAACAGTCAAGTACATACTTTCCGTACAATCATCGATTTATAACAGTCAAGTATATACTGTTACACGCACACGGGTATTTACTTGACCGAGCGGTTGTCAAACCCTGGCGCGATTCTCGCTAGAAGTCATAAGTTTCCCCGACTTTCCAAAGACTTCCATACAACCTCAGTTGTAAATCAGAAAGCCCGACGTGTCCATTCTATACCTAAATTTTCCTCTAATTAATGCAAGACCACAGAAAAACCAAACTGTCAACTATCCATCAACCGTACATCTGCGTGTTTTGGCTTCATTATGTTTCCGTACCACCAACCGTTCACGCCTTAGAACCTATGTGAGTACTCCCTAACAATGGGAACTATTTTAACTCCGCCACCTTAGGCCAGTCAATGTATGCTTTCCAGGCACATTTCGCCGATATAACTGCACCATATTCGGCCGCATGGCGATATAAACGGTCTCTGCCAAGTCCCTTTTTTTTTATGCCCTTGTGTAATTTACCGGTTTAATACCGTAAGTGCTGTCCTTGCAGGCACGCTACCAATGTATACCACTAGCTTTTAATATGTACTATTTTACGACAGGGACAGTCATTCGGTTCTGGTCGGAATTCACTACTAGTGAACCAGGACATCATGGAAACACACTAACACTTCACTCCGTGACGTTTGCTCCTATTGATTGGCTCATTAGTTCGAGCCAGGAATATTTCCATGGCGCCAAATTCCAATAATCAAACAAGTAATCACACAAATCTAAGAATTGCTTAAAACGGGGCACTACAACCACGTGCACATACTCTAAATTTACTACAATACTTTCCGTACAACCATAGATTTATAACAGTCAAGTATATACTTTCCGTACAATCATCGATTTATAACAGTCAAGTATATGCTTTCCGTACAATCATCGATTTATAACAGTCAAGTGTGTGCTTTCCGTACAATCATCGATTTATAACAGTCAAGTACATACTTTCCGTACAACCATCAATTTATAACAGTCAAGTATATGCTTTCCGTACAACCATCAATATATTAGTATATGACCCGATGACGTGTTTAATTAATTTTCATTATCTGTTTTGCAGTACAATTTGTCTTTAAGGAGCTATTTTATTTCCTACCATAGCATAAAGCAATTAATTTAATGGTAGATTAAATTTTAAGGATAAATACAAGAAATTATTAAAGAACGAAGTTAGACATAAAAGCTGTATTGTTAGGAGAAAAAGAAACTAATCCGATAAGCTTGATGTATTTATCTACATTTTTTTGTTGTTAAATATTCTATGTACACGAAAAAGAGAAATTCTAGTACAGTGAATTCATTAGGATTTAAATGCTACCAGAAAACATTAAGAAAAAATCGACTACAGTGAATTCGTTGGGATTAAAATGCGGCCTCAAATGGCATATGATGAAATCTAGTACCATGATGAGTCAGGGGATAGATGGAAAGATGGCCTCAGTAGAAAGTGTTTATTGTCACACACACACACACACTTGATCAAGATAAATTCAATAAGCTGACAACGAACAGTGGAAAACTATTATTATGTTTCAGCTACTTTATTTCATCTTCTTGCTGATACTGGAGAATATATGTATTGACCTAGAAATCGTTGAGCCATAACGACATCTCTTATTTCATGTAAGCGCAAATTATATCCCGGATATTTCATTTATTCTTGTAGGAAAACGAGATTTGATTATAATTGCATCGTTTGAAAGAACCTTTTAGATTCTTATTGTGAAGTTGTGAACCCAGGGATCCACGACATTGAGATCACTACTGCCCGTATGGGGCATTTAAAAAAATTGAAAGTGATGTCTTATTTGTATTGTTATAGAAATGTTTTTTCTAATTTATCGAGCCTTTTGTATCGCAAGGAAATATCAACCAAACTTAATATAACTTGTACATCATAAATAAACTTGGCTTTAATTTGATGTAAATTGTAGTGGAAGTAAAAAATCATCTGGATTTTGATTTCTGAGCGCAGTGTTAAATATCGATGTGTCAATCGCTTTACACATCTTGTTGTGACTTATACCATCATTAATTAGAGCGTTCTTGTCTTGTTCGTGGCATTCGTTTCGTCCAGTAAATTCTGCTATTAACACTTCCACCTTTTGAGAATTTATTACCTTTCTATGAGTTAGAAAATGTATTTATTTTCTCATTACAATTTGTATTTACTTAATTAATATGTTAGCAAAAATTTACCATAGTTTCCAGCTCCGTTTAGAATAAAGCCATACCCTGCGGCCTCCGTCAGATTTTCATGATTGGCTGTCAATACTATCAAGTGTTGAACATCCCTCCACGAAAGGTTTGGGCTAAAATATTATTTTTAAAAACACTAATATTTTTCTTATCCCAATTTATGCTTTCTGGATTAAATAGAGTATCTTCTTCCATATCATATCAGTAGTGAATGGGGCCACTTTACGTACAATGGGAATTAGCATTAAAAACACCCTTATGCCACTTTACGTACAATGGAAATTTAACATGGCGAAAAATCGTGTGCCACTTTACGTACAAGGGGAATTAACATGGGAATAAATCGTGGGCCACTTTACGTACAAGGGGAATTTAACATGGGGTTATAGAGTTTGGGCTTGTCTAGGGACATGGGGAACTGAACATGGGATTTTTTTAAAAAAATTTTTTTTTAAAAAAAAAAAGGGTAGGCAATTGAAAAGTCATTCTCTTTTCGAGAAATATGGGTGGCCCTGAAAAGGGCCTTTGGTTTTTCTTCTTCTGCTTCTAATTTCTTCTTTTTCTCCACCAACTTCTTATTTTCTCACCTACACTCTTTCTCTTCTTTTCTTTCTTTTTTTCTCCACCTCTTCTTCCTTCTCTTCCTCCTCCTCTTCTTTTTTCTTCTTCTCATTTTCTTCTTCTTTTTCAATTTTTTCATTCCATTTTCGTATTCTTATCCTTTCCTCTTCATCCTCCTTCTCCTCCTTCATTTCCTTCATCACACCACTTATCATATCCTTTGCTTTTCTTAAATTGTTAATTTCCATTTTTACTCTATGCGGACTATAAGAATAGTGGTCTTCATTGAGTCGTACTAGCATTTGTTCTATCATTCCCAAATTGTCAAGGACGTCTTGCAATGTTTGAAATTTATCTCGGTGGTTCGAAGCCATCTTCTCTGTAGAATGGTTTGAACGACGAATACTGTGGGTTCTTATACTGAAAGCGCGAACGTGATGGAAAACATCCCCTAAAAACGTAAAATTCATCTTACCTAGATCATGACCGAACAACTCGCGGACGTGAAGGAAAACATCCCCTACTTTTCTCATTTCATATAATAAAACCCTAACTATACTCTCCACATACGCTAATAAACAATAAACAAAAAAGAAACCCATAATCTACTATTCACACAAACTTACGTGAGCCCTTACAAACACAAACACACAAACACATACACTCACACTATGAATAAAGAGTTAGTGTTTATATTCACACTACTCTACCTACATACATTGGCAAATAGATCGTTATTTATTTTCTAGAGTATTGGGTAGCCCTGAAAAGGGCTGTTGGTTTTTTTGAACTCCAGATGCACCCATCTAATGATGGCACCTTCCTGGCCTGGCGCCACACACGCATCTTCTTCCCCAGTCTCCTTTCACCTTTCTTCTTGGGAGTGCAGAGGCGGGATATGTGGCTTCAGAATCCCAATTTTCTGTCTCTGGGATTCTGAAATTCCCTCCCTCCTCTTCTTTGTTTCTTCTCTCCTTCTCTTCTTTTCTTCTTTCCTCCTCCTCCTCTTTCATTCTTGCTTCTTCGACAATGGCCTCCGCGGCCAGTTCATTTAGTATGCGCCTGGCATATTCCAGGTGCATCTGGAGTTCTAACAGTTTCACAATTCTGGTGTTCATTCTTCTGGTGGTGTTGATCAATCAACAAGGGTAGCTGGACTGCCGAACGAGTTTCAATTTATACTAAAAGTGCGGACGTGAAGGAAAACATCCCCCTAAAAAACATAGAATTGATCTTACCTAGATCATGACCAAAAACAACACGCGGACCTAAAAGAAACACTCACTCACTTTTTTATACTGCTCATCACTATTCTAAATTTTTTTTTCATTAATCACTTCAATAGACTATTCACATACGCAAAGCAATAAAATCAAACCCTCCAAATCTACTCTCCCCACACCTCAAACAGCCAAGCATCATTTTAATCTACTATCCATACCAACGTACTTGATTACTTACAAACACACAATCTTATATACAAACACATACCCTCACATTTTTTGAAAAAGAGTTAGTGTTTATATTCACACTACTCTACCTACACACATTGGCAAATGGATCGTTATTTCTTTTCTAGAGTATTGGGGTAGCCCTGAAAAGGGCTGTTTTTTTTTTTTTGTTTGCTATGGCAATCTTTTTTAGTTTCTAAGAATGCGATGTCCTCTGAGGATAGACTTTCTGGCGATAGGTCTGCTTCTTCGGAAAGAGAAGGAGAACTCTTTGGTGTCGATACGACAATCGACAAAGCCTCTGTCAGCTTCAGGTTGTTGCTGCTGCTGCTGTTTGTTGTTGCTGTTGCTGTTGCTGCTGTCTCTGAAGTCTGTACTTCTCTGTCCATTCTTCTTTCTCCCTGTTCACTTCTTCTCTGAAGAGCTCTTCTATCAGGTCTTCAGTAACTTTTAACATTCTCACATTCTCTATCTCTTCTGGCTTCGGTATCAGACTGTGTCTGACCCTATGCAAATTCACGTAGGCTTCGTTTAGCTTAGCTAGTTTGGAGCACATCTTCGTAGGAGGATGAGTCGACAATGGATGGTTAGACTGGAAACAACCCCGGTTCTTAAAGTCAAAGCGCGGACGTGAAGGAAAACATCCCCCACACGGTTTTCGAGTCGCAACGTTCAGTGAGTGACATGAGAGGGATAGTAAGAAATTAAAGAGCATCAATCAAACATTCTTATAGCTAAACAAAAGACAAAGGCATTTTTTTCAAAAGACAACATTTTTTATTCAAAAATCACTTAACACTAAACAACAACTCTAACATATTTTAAACAATAATCAAACAATATAACATCAAACATTTTTTAAAAAAATGACAAACATTTTTTCTCAATTGACAGTCTACTTTAAACAGGGCTGACAACGTTGTGATTTCCACTGTTGGAAATCATTAGGCCATTGATGGACACTACGTTTCCTAGCTTGAGACAAAAGATAAGCATAATGGTCACAAAACCATCGATCTACTTTCACATCATTTCTTGAAGAAGAACGAGGATCAAAATGAGTCACTAAATGTTCTAAGGAATAGCCCAGGCTGCGATGATGCAGAAAATACACACAATATTGTTCACACACCAAGGAATCTGTGCCTTGTAATTTCACATTATTGAATCGGGTGGTTTGAGCATTTCTTCTCATAAAGTCAATGATATCGTCTTCCAAAGGGGGCAATCCGTACGAATCGAAATATTCCACACATCCTTCTTGAGGAAAGTAGACGGCTACCCAGTGGGTTCCTGGGAGATGGCTGTCGTCCGTGTTGATCACGTAAGCTTGATGGTCTTGAGGTTTGCGATGAGGGAGTTCATCTTTAGCACAGACGACAGGATTCCAAGAAGCCGTATACGAACTGTGGTTCAAAAGGTAATAAAGTTCCCAGGTATCCATGTTTTGTGTGTTTTTTTTCTTCTTCTTCTTCACAGGTAATAATAAGTCATCAATTCGATCCTGACTTTTTGCTTGAAAATGTCTGACAAATAAACGTTTCTTCGTTTCGTCTCCTCACTCTGATTCAGGAGAGCTTCGATACGATGGATCTCTTGAGTGGTTAATGGTGGACAAGAATGTTCACGCAAGTCTTTATACCACTGGTGCAACACGTCTTCGTCCGAGATGAGACGCCAAGCTTCGTCAAGATACTCGTCCAATTTTTCTTCTTGACTCAACATCAGGCATTAATTTGTTGAATTTGACTGGGATGATCGTTTTGACATCCATAGCAATTTTTCTTGATCAATTCCGTCATTTTTTCCACCAAGTGTTTGGCAAAACAGGAGACTAAATGGGCTTCTTGTTCTGGCCATCTCGACTTCATCATGATCACTTCTTCTTCTTCCACAGTCTCCTCACATTTCATGCCCAAAATTTCTCCACTAGGTAAAGAGGGATTACAATCTTCCATGGTTTCTAGTAATCTAGAATGACTTCTCTCAAACTGTTGATTTCTATGGTATTATCGAATTCTGCATACAGGATGACGTTCACCGTTACATCAGGGTCTCGGTTTGCAAACTGAATTTCCACACGAATCTGGCCAGATTTTATAGGGTGGAAATGTCCCTCGTCGCTGCCTTGGTCAGGAGTGAAATCGAAAGCCCACAGAGCATAGCCTCCTACATAATCGTCGTACGTAATACCATGACTGGTGTTGGTTCCTAACTGTCCGGTGGCTTCGTAAAGGGACAAGTACGATCTCAAGTAATTCTTCTTCGTAAAGTCAGGTTCGAAAGGTCGGGTACACAAGGTCTTGCCATCGCGACTGACTTCGATCTTGGACAGGCCAAAGTGTTGAAAGTAGAAAGGATTTTTAGCGATAGCTCCGTTGAAGGCTTCATTTTCGACGATACCAACGATCAAACGTTTGGGTAGCTGTCCTTGGAACAGATGATCTTCGATCATGGATCGCTGTCCCTTGGGAATGGTGAAGGTTTTCACTTCCACGCGTCGCATGGGGTACTTGGCGGTCGTTCTGCTCAATGTTTGACTGATGTCGTTTCCCACTTTAGGTAACACTTCCACGCGGCGTACGTAGAGTCTGGCTTCTTGGATTTTGGTTTTGTAATTATCGTCAGTATCAGCCAATAAATGGAAAGCGGTACTGCTCCGATTCAGTCTCAGGCGGACATTCACCCCGTTTAGCAAATATTTCTCTTGCAACCAGATGTCCAAATGCAAACGATCCATCAGTTCTAAACTTTTGTTGGGTCCCATGATTCTCTTTCTTCGTTCTACAAATCCATCATTGTTTTCTTTCTTTTCATCAGTTTCGAAATTTTCAAACTTTTCAGCTTCGTCAGCTTCCCATAGCACAGAGGCATTGAGATGAGTGTTCTTGGCGTCTATTCCGTACGTCAAGAGATTTTCCAGGTACGCTCGATAAGGGTAAGTATCCATGCTGCTACTGACCAGTTTGTTGTTCAAGTACAAGTCCACTCCACTGAACAAGGAATGCATGAAATTGTTGACGGGAGCTACTAGCTCAGTGTCTATATCACCTCCAGTCTTATCTTGAACTTTGACTTTCAAGTACAAGTAACTGCTATTCAGATCGATGTAATCTTCGGGCTGTCCTTTGATTTCAAACTCGATGGGAGCGGAATCGGTCAATGAGGAGACTGGGTGAAATTCCACCCATTGGGATTCTTGCATCGTCATCATGGTGGGGGGCATGGCAAACAGATCCAGTTCCGTTTTGGAACAAGCGCAAGATTCTCGGTGCATCATTTTTTTTGTCTCTTTTTTCAATAATCGAAAACGTCTAAGTCTCGAACGGTTCTTCTTTTCTTGGCCTTTTTAGCTTGAAGTCTGGTGAAAGGGTGTTTTCTTCGTCGTCTCTTTCTGCCTTGTCATTGCTGAATGCCTGACTCGGTAGCGTGCAGGGCATTTATAGGTGTGTCTCGTCGGCCCAAAATCTCTTTGCCCGTTTGTAGCAAGACATTTTTGCCTGCCCTCATGAAGGCTTCTTTAGGGTTTTGTTTGTCGATGATGACATTTTGGAGAAATTCTTTGCCTTGCGTCAGTGCCGCATCCTTCAAGGCGTGCAATCCGCGTGTCACCATCGGTTTCAACACCGGGGACACCGAACGAAAGGCTGATTTCAGCATATCTCCTAAACCGTGTCCTCGCTGTCGAGCAACCCCTCGGTACACTGGATACATGACTTACTTACGAGTCGTGAGAGAACCGTTTTCGAAAATGGAGTTTCACCGTGACTTTTCCTTTGGTGAATGGAATATTTGGTCCCAAATCTCCTTTTATAGTAATGTTGACCGTATCCAAATACGACTTGCTGACCGGCAAATAGTGAGGATGGACAAATTCGCGGTGGACGTGGTAAGTGTTTCCACCTTCCTCGTCAGCGTTCGCGGCAGAATCCACTTTGAAAGGAATGACACGCAGTAACGGTACGGAGGTGTGTCCCACCACGTTGTACTCCACCACATCGGAATACACGAACATCAAATTCAGTCCTTGATTCAGTTCTACTGGGGTACAAAAGAACTTGCTAAAAGACTCGTTGTCGTAAATCACTGCTAGCTCGCCTTTTTGCTCAAATTTCTTTCTCATCTCCATGTCTCCGCCCAACATGTCAAACAATTCAGGACAAAATAAGAAAGACATCATTTTACGCCCCTCAGGAAATTTCATCAGGAAGCGACGAGCTGTTTTGTGGTACTCCAGGGTGACGACACCTTTTTTGACATCCTCCAAAGCTTTCAGAAACACGCCATTAAACCTGGTGCCTATGGTGTTGACCAAATGTTGACCACTAAAATAATAGCCTGGGGGAATGAACAAGTGATAGGTGGTGTACATTTGATTTTTTGTGCCAGGGGTTTTCTTCTCATATTTGCTATGGCTATCCATCCACTGTTGCAATTGTTCGTCATAAACTTCCACATCAAATTTATTTTGATTGGGAAGGACATTGAGGACTTGGGTCGGGTGAATCATTTCTACTAAAGCCACTGCCCAATGGGCTTCGTGATCTAAGGGGATGCCCTGAGGTAATTTGGCCGTGTAACAGCACAACGTGTTGTGGGGAAACACTTCCATGGAACTGTCACTGGGTAAGGTTAAGTAAAATTGGTTTTCGTGACTCATAATTCCAGAGTTCTGTGGCTGTCCGAGGGGTTAGTGGACGTCAGAAGCGTGTCTCCCCCCAAAATGGGGTTCTGATTGTTATTGGAGTATTGACTGACACTGGCACTGGACACAAGGTTCCCGTTCGTTGAGAATTTCAGGGAGGGATTAGGAAGCAGGTAGCCGATGCAACTGCTCAGTAAAATGGTCCACAATTGTTTGTCTCCTTGTTGCAAACTCAAATTGGCAATGGCTGCCCCGATGACACAATACACCACGAAGATTTGGCAGAAAAAGACGATTTGCGTTTTAGGCACACGTTCTCCACACCACACCCACAAAGGTTGTTTTTGTAAATCTTGCACAGAAGAACTAGGTGAAGGAGGAGTGATCGACGTAGCTGCGTCTGTGTGAAAGGGCATGATAGTCACTTCTTTTTATAGTCGATGACTTGCGAAGCGTCGATCCAAGAATCAAAACTGGGTGGATATCCTTTCCAACGTACTTTCACTTCTTTGACACGTCGTTTGCCCACTTTACGGGTTCTGCGTTCGAGAATGCTTTCGATGTCGTACACGTCGTCTTCTTTTTTGGTGACACGTTGTAACTCGGGCAAATAAAACGTTCCTTTGAGCACTTCTCCGTTCATGTCTTCCAATTTATAGACGGTAGGATGACGGCCATGCACTCGTTCAGTGACGCGAAACAATTCGGTCGTCCAGTTAGGTAAGTAACCTTTGTCGAAAGTGCGTTTGGTTTTGCCAATGCGCACCCAATCTCCTATGGCCAACTCTCCACTTTTCTTGGGGACAGCCCTCGTCGGGGACGTACCGAACAAGCGCTCAAACACCAACACTTCGTTATCGGGAGTCACGTCTTGCGGGGCACGTCCGATGCTTCGATGGTAAGATTGGTTGTACGCTTGCACCAGGTGCGGTAAGATGTCGATGTACTTCAGAGTGTGGTGATGCGTAAAATATTTCCACATGCGTTCTTTCAAAGTGCGTTGAAAACGTTCCACGATGCTGGCTTTGGTTTCGGGATTCTCGGTGGTAAAAAAATGAATGTCACGTTTCTTTAATTATTTTTGGAAAGCTTGGTTCAAAAATTCGATGCCTTTGTCCGTTTGCCATTGAAGAGGGTGACGACCGCTTTGTTTCAGCACTCGTTGCAGGGCTCGCACTAACTCGCTGCTGGATTTGGAAGTCAAGGGCACGACCCAGGCAAATTTGGAAAAGACGTCGATGACACAAAACAAATATTTGTAGCCACGATTGTAGCTGGCCAAATGAGAGACATCGGCTAAATCGGCTTGCCATTGATGATCGATGCCTTCCACTCGGGTGCGACTTCTGGCAAACTTGCGTCGAATGGGTTTGTGCAAAGTGTAGGTAGCTTGTTCTTGTAACCATCGTTGCACTTGAGGTAAACGGAGACTTTTCAGTCGAGTTTTGGCAGCACGATACAATTTTTGAACTCCTGCGTAACCTGCAGGATGGGAGGGATCGTAGTAAATGCTGGCTAAGACTTTTTCCATTTTTTGTGTTTGTGTGTTAGTAAGTCACCCACTCTTCGGTAATGCTACTTTGGGTGGGACGGAAGGGTGGTTTAGACACGGATTTACGTGTCCTATGGGCTACGGGAGTAGAAGTCGAAGGTAGTGGTGGTGGAGGTGGCAATGGAATGGCTTTGGTTTTCTTTTCTTTTTTTGCTTCTGGTTTCCCTTCTTTCTTTTTCACTTCTGTCAAAGGAGGAGTGGACATCATCTTTTTAACCCAAGCTTTCATTTCCTCTCGTTGGGGTGTGGGTTACGGTGTCAACAAGGATGCTGCAATCTTACTCGAAATGGGAGCTGCTGACGGTGTTTGAAACACTTCTCGCATCTCTTCTTCCTCAGGTCTTCGTGGGGTAGCATCTCTGGTGACCCCTGGGGATGGTAGTAGTGGTGGTGGTGGTGGTGGTGGTGGTAATGATGATGGTGCTGGACTTTTCATTAAGGTCTTAAAATCTTTCAGAGTGGGTAGAGCTGTTTCGTCTAAAGCTTTCTGGTGAAAGAGTTGCAGTCGTTGCAAGAGTTGACCGTACTTTTGCGATTTTTCTGTTTCGGACAAATCTTGGCGATCCATCAAAGACTGCAATTCGTGTTGTAACTGGGACATCTCGCTCAAATTGGGATTGGGAGGTAAATGCGGGGTGTGTTGTTCTTGCCACCGATGGTATTCCTTCCATCGTTTGTAAGGCACTAAAGCTAGTTTTCGTCCTTCCATGGGGTTGTCAAGGGTCGATTCTGAGATCTTGGGACTTCCGAGGGCCTTTTTATCTTGCTCCCACCAGTCCTCCCAACATGGTTCCCAAGACTCCTTTCAGTATGGGACATAAAAAGAGGGGCAAAATGCCTCCACGTTGCACTAACATCTTCTTCTTTTGACGAACGGGAATTTTCTTTCGAACCATTTGGCTAAGAACGTGACGATGTTTGCTTAAACATTGTTTCTGGTGTTTGGACAAAGGAATCGTGCCTTTCAAGACGTTCAAACAACATTCGCACACGGTATCGATGACCTCTTTGGAGGCTGATTGAATGAGATTTTTTCGTAGAGGTGGAGAAGCTTTGGACAGGACAGATAACATGTCCCCATGTTTGACTAAACGTGGTGGTAGTCCTTTTCTTTTCTTTCCTTGGGGTTTTCTGGAGGGTGACATCTTTGAGTCTTCAGGAGCACCAAAAAGCACTGATACCCCCGACTTGGTCACACACATTTTTATACTTAAACGCGTCGCCACTGATTGTCTTTACGTCGTATCAATTTGAGGACAGGCATGACACGTCGTGCAGGGGTACGCAACGGACTAAATCGAGCCAGTTCTTGCTTGGACAAATCCAGTAAACTTTGTAACATGCCCGATCTTTCATGGACTTTGATTTTGGGAGAAGGTACTTTGTGAGCAGCAGCCACTGCCACTAAATTGGAGGGTCCTGCCACTGGGGAAATTCTCTTTGGGGTCATCAACGGAAATGTTCTTGGTGTGATCAACGTCTCCAAGTACTCTTCAGTTCTTGGTGTCATTAATGGAGAAGTGGATGAACGTGAGGCTGCCGGTGACCGTGTCACTGCCGTGGCAGATCATAGTTTGCGAGTGTAAAGTTGCGTCCTGGCCGAAGTGCCTCTCTTGCGACTAGTTTTCTTCTGTGGGCTTTTCTTTTTCTGGGGACTTTTTCTCTGTTTCTTTTTCTGGGGGCTTCTTTTCTTTTTCCGGGGTGGTGTCTGGTAAGAGGAGGGTCCTGCCACTGGAGAAGTTCTCCTTGGGGACCTGGTCTTTTTCTTTTTCTTCTTGGGGCTTCGTTGGACTTTTTTCTTGGGGACAAGTTTGGGGGCATTAGGATCCCATCTTAAGAGTGAGCGAATGATGACCCTTCCTAGAGTACCGCTCCCTCCAGGTTTCAAAATGATTTGTTTTTTGGTTTGAGTGTCGATGCGGTGATCGGCCAGTTGGACCAAAGCGACTTTGATTCGATCGAAAAAGCGTTTGGTTTCATGAGGAATCTGAATGATTCCTTAGAGTATTTGACGTGCCGTCACCATGAACCATCGGAAGACTTCTTTGAGACTAGCTTCTAAGACACGAGCTCGTATTTGTGGATTTTTTTCTCGACTGATGCCATACAAGGCACGAATCAATTTGACGGGAAGATGCGACTGAAGGGACGTCATGTTCACACTGTGTGTGAGACAGACGAAAAGGGTCTGAGGTTTTTATAGATTTTTTTTATGGGGAGTGAAATGAAGTCGAGGACGGAGACGTGTACAGGACAGGCCCTCCATCTTGGCACCAGTGGTAAAACAAGTGGGTACGAAATCGCAAATCCTCGGGGGTCGTAGGTTTCAAATCGACGAGTAAATAGGCGTGTGGCGTTTGAGTGGCATCGTCGTACGCCTGAGTCAGCCAAGGCGTTCCTAACTGTCTGGCTAAGACTTGCACTTGCGATTTATCTCGAGGGCTTTTAAACAAGACCACGTAATGCGCATTGAGACTGATGGTGCGATGGGCTTTACTTTGTTGAAACAAATTTTGGGTGATGTAAACGACACTGGCATTACGGTGATGCCCTTTGCGCGTAAACCACAGTTTAATTTCTTCTTCGTCTTCTCCTAACATGTCGTCGAAAATGACCAAATGGGTTTGACGGGAGTCAGAGACGATACCGTCGTCTTCTTTAGGAATGCCTTCCACAAACACGATGGAATCGCCTTGACTTTCTCGCAAGAGGCTATACGCCGATTGCCACTCTTTGTAACACCACACGATCCGCTGAGGTGGCCGATCGATCAAATGATGTTTATGTTCGATCAAACGTTTGACGAATTCGATTTTGCCTGAACCGCTAGGTCCAGCAATGAGCATGTTCAAGGGATGGCGAAGATACAAAGCTTCCCAACTGGCACGATCTAAGTGTTCGTCGATGACTTTGACAGTAGAAGAAGAGGGAGCAATGACAGTAGAGGTAGCCATTGTGTGAGAAATGTCACTTGTGACACGAAAACAAACAAGACAAGAGTTTATATACTTTTTTCAGAACACGTTTATTGAATGTTTTTTGAAACATGAATACGAAAGACAAAAATACATAAAAGCCAAAGGCTTAAGTACAAGGATAAAAGGCAGATGATAACCATTAACGTGGAATAAACACAAGTGTCTGTACAACAACATGTTTTGGGTAATGTTCTAACCAGTTCTATAGTAGGGGGTAAGGTCACACAAGTGTCCTCCCGAAAGGGTCTTTCAGGCCTGTCCACGACAGTCCTGTCCTGGATGACGGGTTCTTCTGGCACCGTCACTAACACGGGTTGAAAAGTAACCTTTTTCCTTGAACAACTCTCGTGCATACTGGGCCACTTCTTGGGTCCAAGCCTCAAAACCCCATTCTTTCCAGGCACGGACATCTGTTCAATGGGGGTGTAAGTCACAAGCTACACACACATCGTCATACACGTCTTGGGTAGCTAAAAGTTGACGAATCTTTTTTCCTGTTGAGGTCGAGAAGTATCCAGATGAAACCGCAAGGCTTTGAGCAAAAGGAGTTTTTCGTGACCATTTAAGGCCATTGAGGTGGTAAGTACTGATCGTAAAGAGTGCACAAAGAATCGGCTGGTAAACGAAATCCCAGAAAACAAGTCACTAAGACACACACAACTTGTCGACCCAAATTGAATGGATACAGTTCTTGTAATAATCGATGGTAATGATCCACGGTTTGAATATGGTCATTGAGTTCCTTCCACGGAATCTGTTCAATAATATGTGACATAATCCGTGGCATGGCATCTTGATTTTATAGTCTCCTTGTTTCGGACGCAATAAAGGTAATTTCTAACTAAACATGTTCGTTCTCCAGTAGGGAATTTAAATGTTACATACTGTAACTGAAACGTCAGAGTTTGTCTAGATGTTTCGTCTTTCTCTAAGCAGATTCCATGTAACAAATGTTGGTAATCCTTTAACTCGTCTTCCTCAATACGTTGCAGTAAGTGAATCTCGAAGTATCCAAAATTACGAACGTCTAGTTCATCATCATTCACACACTGAAAGTGTTCAACAAGGTCTGACCACTGAAAAAATTTCTGACGAATCAATCCTCTTATACCATTCAGGTACCAGTGGTTAAAGATCTGGTGACGTAACGGATGCAACTGTTCTTTAGGTTTCACTTGTATTTTGACCAGCTCTCGGTAAATGCGTTCTCTCAATTCCACAGGCAAAGCACGAATGTTCTCTTGTAAAGTATTCATGAATAGGTCAGTCCGTACAATTCACAATCTTCTCCTTGAGCAAAAGTAATCCACATAGTGAGTAATTTCTGACCACTGCCATGCAGGGTAACGTCCAAGAATGTCACTGAACTCTTTTGATGTAAACGGTCTAAAGCGATATAATAGGATGAATGCACCCTTGACCCAAAGAAATCTAACACACTGGTTGACTTTTTTCACTTTCCTCTTATGAATTTCTCGACACAAAAGTTCTACAGTGACCCATTGAGATTTCACTCTGGCAAGTCCCTGCCAAACTTCCTTGTAAATCTTCTCTTGCAGTTCTTTAGGTAATGATTCAATATCGTTTTTGAAATGAAGTTTAAATACTGGTCTCGGTGATGTCAAACATTTGACTCCTAGCCAATCTGGTTTCTTCTTCGTCAACGACATGGTAAGTTACTTTAATGTCTCGGTCCCACTAAGGGTAAGTAATGACAATTCGGTGACCATCGAGCATGTTCTACGTAGGCCGAATCTTGCGGTTCCCAGTGGTGAAGTGACAGACCGCAACTGAAGCACTTGACTTTATCTCCTTCGCTCAAGTAGAAAAATCCGGCTCTGGCTAATTCTTCGGGGCTCGGTCCTCCCAGATACTTAGGCCCTTTTCCTTTGAACGATTGAAGCCGATTTTCAAAGTCGCAGTATTCCGACAAACGCACAGGAAACGAATATTCGTCTTTCACAGGTTCGTTTCGATGAGGGTTGAGTGACATGGGTAGGAGTTTGCTCAGGGCTGGATGACATCCGAAGGGGGGTAGACGTGAAGGTGAACATTCACCTTTAAAACGAAACTCAGTAAAATGTCCAAGAGGACAAGCGGCATCCCTTTCGCATCCCTCAGGTTTGACACGCACAGCATCCCTTTCCATGATAGGGGTAGTGACACCAAAGTTCCCATGATGCTTTACGGCATCGCTCAGGTCACAACGTACAGCATCGTACCCATTGCAAGGTTCACAATCGCATTCCACTTCAGAAGCCTCACACTTGAATTGTGCCTTTCTAAACAACTTGTTTTGTGTTTCTCTGAAAGTATTCATCTTGTTCGCTTGGTCTTGGTAGTCACAATGAACTATCGGTCTTGCCTAGGGTTCCTTTTTATATACAGACCAATACCGACGTGTCCATACGGTAAGGTGAAATGATTGGGAAGTCGAACTCGCTTCTGGTACACGATTTGATAGACTTTTTCCAAGGGCCGACTGACGATGTGGTGAGTGGGTAAACGTACAATCTTGTTCGGTTGATAGGTGGTCACTTTAAAGTTTCCATCCTCTCCCGATTGCAAGGCTTCTTTCAATACCCCAAAGTTGACCACTCGACTGGTACGATAATTCAGAGTCAGTCCTTTCACTTTGCACGTCGTGTGCACTTCTCCTTGTTTGTCACGGTATTCGTAGCCGTAATTTTTGGGACCTCCACTGACGAAACTTAGAATCTTGTCGTCGGGATGCTCGTCTGTCCAGGCTCCTAAACGGTCTCCTTCGATGTCAGGGTGATGTTGAATCGGGTGATGGATGTAAATGCAACTGTCCGTGTCAAAGTACAGGACGCGTTCCCCTAACAGTTCTAAAGCTTCGTACAATTTTAAGCGAGCATGGGCTGTCACGTAAGCTGCAATGATGACATTTCCAAAAGGGTCGTCTTGTACAAAGTCCAGATCTTCTTCGTAATTGACCAAGATCAAATTCTTACGAACGACGTCCACGTGTTTCATGTATTTGGTTTTGTCGTGAATCATCTGGAAGTAGCGGGAAGGTTCTGTCAAATATTCCGTCTTGGGTAAACACGGTCGTTGTGCCATTTTACCCCACAAGCAATTTAACATCACTTTGGCAAACGATCGCCTGCCTTCGTTTTTCTCGATGTGGCCTAAAGTGATGCCTTCTTGTTCATAGTATTTCTCTTTGAATTGTATTTGGTCTTCGGGAATGTGACACCAGGACGGATAGCCGCTGGCTTCTTGCTTCAGTTTCAAAAAGGCATCCACGTAGTCGGCGAAAATGCCTTTCTGCGTGGGGTCACCCTTGTGGTATTGTTGTGTCTTGGGAAAGTGGCAAATTTCGTACACTTCTAACAGTTGGTATCCCATGTCCAGAGCTTTGAACAATTCTACGCTGACCCAGGTTCCCGTCAAGGCCCGTTCTTCCTGGGTGTGCTGACAAGGTTGGTCTTGGTTGCACGTTTCGGCACAAGTACAGCACAAGGGAAACATCAGTTTGCCTTGACAATGGTGAGGTAAGACGGGATGGCACAAGTCCGTGGGAGGCAAAACTTTACACTTGATCAAGCCTTCGTATTGTCGAATGTTTTTCACGTCGATGTGTTCCGTCAGTAATTGTGGGTGCCCTACAGGAAAGCGACAATATTTGCACACGTAGGGATACAGCGAACACACGTCCAAGTATTTGATTTCTTCTCCTTTCTCTTCGTCGGCTTGGTACAGCAAACAGGTGGCATTGGTCCTTCCTCCGTACAAACTATCCCTCGGGTTCAGCGGGTCCATGAACTGGTAACTTTCCACGAGGCGTTTAAACTCGGGATCGGTTTTCATACGGTGATCGTACTCGTGTTCCCACATTTCCACCACTTGGTATCCTTCCTGTTCCAACTTTAGGCGCCGCTGACATGTGTCCTGGTACAAGTCTTCCATGGTTCGTTGCAAAAACTGATTTTTAGTACTACGGTCAGGGTAACAGACGGGACATCCGTGAAATAAGCAACCGTTAAACTCGTACACGATCTTGGGGTTTTCTAAGTCCCAGCCATCGACCGAATACGTTCCGATGGTCTTTTCACCCCCTCCGTTGCGGGCATGCTGAATCCACTTGTCTTCCTTGTCGCACAAGTAATGTAACCAGCGTAGGGCTTTGACCGAGTATTGACGTTTGACATAGTGGGTCGTTTGGGGACTGATGACAGCCACGGTGTTTTCAGGCATGAATCGTTGTCGATACACTAAGGAACACGCTTTGGCAATGGTGCAAGCTTCTTTCAAAGGATCGACCCCTCCGTGTTCCATGAACAGTTCTCGAAATTTTCCACAGCAACGTCGTAAAATGTCCACGTCGGAACGACAATACTTTAGCATTTCTTCCTGAAAGTCGAAAGGGTCCGAGGCGTGAGCCTGGTACCAAGCGTAGAAAGCTTCTCGTTGTTCGGTACGCATGTTGTCGGGGTCGTAATAGTGAGCCTCAGGTAAATGGGGTAGAACGGCGTGTTGATTGGCTTCCGTATTGAAAAAGTGTGGAAAGTACCCTTTAGCCATTTCTGTCATTCCAAACGTTTTAGGCATTCGACTCAAAGGCATGTCCAAATAGCTCATCGAATCTTTAAACTGCACTTGTCCCACTTGCATGAAAATGATTTTGGCTTCGTTCAAAGTCACTTTAGGACGCTCGGTGCCTTGTTCCGTATAGTACCTCAAAAGAAACTGTCCATCGTATCCGGAAAAATTGTGAGCCATCACCGTGGCATGACGATGACAATCTCCGTAACGTTCGATGTCCTCTTGGCTCCACGTCTTTTCGATGGGGTCTAAGACCCAATGGGCAAAATCGGCTAACGTGCTCGGTCCCCGAAAGATTTTTTCACGCCTTCCGGGAATCTTGCTGCAGTGAGGGCAATGACTGAAGATAGGTTCTTGAATGCACTTCTCGCACGCTCGATGAGCCACGCAGAAATTAGGAATGTGAATGCCGGTCTCTTGCATGCATTCGAAATCGAAAAAGATTAAAATGCCTTTCTTCTTGTGACCGTCCTCTTTCTTTGGTGGGGGTTGGTATTTTTGCACGTAGCATTGGTGTTCCAAGTCCACGATGTGATGACAAATGTGACATTTTTTCTTTCCTGAACATACGTGTGCCTTGGTTCTATTGGTACGTAGGCTTTGTCCACAGGTAGGGCACAATCTCAGGAGTTGACAAGCACATTTCTTCTGTGAACCCTGTGTCTTCAAATGTTGTTGGTAACAGGTAGGACTGACAAACGTGCGCAGACAAGTTGAACAAGGCACTGGTTCTTCGCTCAGACAGGGTGAAGAGGCCAAACATCCTGTGCATTTCGATCCACAATGCTTGTGTTGCTCTCGATTGTTATAACCATAATCACATTTCTCACAGTAATATCTGTATACCAGGAATCCGGTGATGGTGGTAATGGTATCGAAATGGTCATCGTGATAATAAGCATGAATGTATTTTCCGTCCTTAAAATCTTGGCCTCGAAACAACAGAGGTCCGCGCATTTCTTGAGGGTGCACTTTCAAGGTGTATCGTGGAGCTAGGACATCTTGCAATTTTTGCATCTCAGGAATGCCACGGGGTGCGTCTTTGGACAGGCCAGCTTATTGCAACAGGAGTTCTGCTTCGCTTCGTTGTTTGGCTCGATCGGAACGTTGAATAGTGTTCCAGGTTCTTTTCCATTCTACCGTGTCGTTCTTGTTGGCATAGGTTGGTCTCACCACAATGGCACGAGCTAAATACATCTGGTCATGAGGGTTGTTAATTCGGACGAGACTCTTTTTGGTGTTGCGAAGGTCGTCCACCAATAACATCTTTTTGCGTCCAGTCCCTTGAGGAGGAGAGACGTGGGTCATGTCCAGTGTGGCTTTTCCATCGGTGATGTCAAACTGATCATTAGATTGTTGTACGTGTTGAATCTTGTCCATGACTTTGGAAGCGGTCAATTCTGCAGGGGTGCTAAACTCGATCCAAACAGGGGATTTCAAACCGTCGTGTTGTATGGAAAGTCTCAAGCGATCGTCTTCTTTGGGTTGACATTGTCGCTTGAGTGAAGTGAGCAAAGAATCCCACACCCCAGTGATGAACACTTCTGCTTTCTCTAACGGCACTTCAGCCGTGAAATCTTTAAACTTCACCGTGTATTTGTAAGCCGTGGTTCTAAATTTTCTAGAGGAGCGCTTTTCCGTCTCTCGAATGGAATAGTATTTTCCAGGGTTGACTAAGGGTGGTGAACTTGGTTTAGAGGTTTCAAATTCTGGTTCACTCATGTCCTCTTCAAAATCACTGGCATGAATTTGTGCCAAGATTTCAGCCATGGTACGAGGCGATAGATCACGTTTCTGCCTCTTACTTTCTTCTTCTTCTTTTTCTCGAATGAATAGGATCGTTTCATCTTGAGTGCAAAACGTCAAATGACTCAAGTTTAATCACCATAGACTAATTTATAGTCATGGCAGACCAGCGTATATAAAAGGGTGTGTATCTTGTCCTTTCACTATTCATTTCACTCTCAAGCCGAGCACAACGATGGAAGAGACTAACCAAATCGAACGTTTCGTCAGAGCTTTGCGAGGGGTCATTAGAAAATTCTCTTCAGACCAGCCCACGGACTACTCTCCTTCCTTTCGAGATAAAAGTCAAGATACTTGCTATATCTGTCAGAAGAAAGGGCATTGGTCTTCAGAGTGTCCAGACCGTCAAAAAAGAAAAAAAAAAACAGGGGCTAAAAACGACAAAAGTCAAGATACCTGTTATTATTGTAAAGAAAAAGGACATTGGTCTCCAGATTGCCCAGAAAAGAAACAAGAGGAGTCAGAAGAAAAGATAAATTCTTCAGAAGAAGAGAGGGATTCTTCAGAGGAAGAGAGGGATTCTTCTGAGTAAGAAAGAAGACAGGTGAAGAAACAGAAACAGGAGAAGAAAAGAAGAAGGGAAGAAAGCGAGGAAGAAGAAGAGGAAAAGAGTGTGACGGTGAAGAAATTCAAAAAACAGAGAGACTAAACAAGGAGAAAGAAGAAGTCAATGAACTTTTAATTAAAGTGTTCTGTTGTGAATTGTTAATTGGATTGTAAAAAATGGAGAAAAGAATAAATTAATGATACAAGGTAAGTGTCTTTGAGTTTTGATTTTAAAATAAGAACCTACACTCACGCACTCATACAAAGACACGTACTATAAGGGTAAAATGGGTGGGGTTTTTTTTGAGTTATTGGCAAACTGAAATTGTATTTCTTTTCGAGAAATGTGGGTGGCCCTGAAAAGGGCCTTTTTATTTTGGTGCAGGGGTAAGTTTAACTAATCAACTTTAACTGCCTTAAGCCTTTGCCACGGCCAAGGCCTACTTCTGGACTGCGTAATGTTGATGATGATGATTGGGTTGAAATCACTAAGGGTGGTACGGTAGGCTTAGTCACAGGGTTGACGTGTTTAGCTCGGGAAGGTCGTATTCTCTTCGGTCGTAATAAAGAAGCCTGATACATTTGTTTCAGACTTCTTAACTCCGCTAAAATGTCCAACAGTACCGTGACCGTTTGATTTTCACCCTCTTGTTTCTTTGCTGCTACTTCTTCTTGCTGTTGTTGCTGTTGTTTTTTTCTTACCTCTTCTTCTTGCTGCTGTTGCTGTAGGAGAAAAGCTTGTTCCGCTTCCTATTGTCGTTGTATAAATTTCTCCAATTCTTCTTTCTGTCTCTGTCTAAAATTCTCCACTTGCGGCAATGAAGAAGATAACGAAGGTTCCGGAACAAATTCTTGCGAGGAGAGAAAATCCACAAAATCCCAATTCACCTCTTCTAAAAGTAAGTCCGGTTTCCCTTGGGCAGTCTCCCCTGTTGGTGCACCCCAATGGATAGTTTTCTGAGTTTCCGTCATGTTGAATCACTGTCGCATAGATTGACTGCACACAAGCGCTAGCGAATCTATATAGACCAACTGACGTCACAGACTACTCTCTTCGGATTGGATGCGAGCTGACTGAATTTTGTAACGCGTGTTTGGATTGGTGAATGAACTCAATCCGTTTCAATCCTTCCTCTACCTATAAATAAACGCAGTTCAGTGCATTGATTCACCTGTTCTCGTCGCTTCAAGATGTGGACCACAGTCGAATCATCCACCCTTGTGTCTTCCATGATGTTTAGGACGGACATGCTCATGTATGTCCGATCCAAGTGGACCGTTGTCTATAGGACAAACACCAGTCTGTGGATACGTAGGATCTACGTAGAAAGACAAGGATGTCTCAAAAGAGTGCTAATTTACGGGCCAACAGTGAGACGCAGCCTAAGGACAAGAAGAAGACCAATGCGGTGCCCTTTATGTTAATGGATACATTAACATAAACCCAAAGGCCCTTTTCAGGGCCACCCATATTTCTCGAAAAGAGAATGACTTTTCAATTGCCTACCCTTTTTTTTTTTAAAATTTTTTTTTAAAAAGAAAATCCCATGTTCAATTCCCCTTGTCCCTAGACAAGCCCAAACTCTATTCCCCCATGTTAAATTCCCCTTGTACGTAAAGTGGCCCACGATTTATTCCCATGTTAATTCCCCTTGTACGTAAAGTGGCACACGATTTTTCGCCATGTTAAATTTCCATTGTACGTAAAGTGGCATAAGGGTGTTTTTAATGCTAATTCCCATTGTAGGTAAAGTGGCCCCATTCACTACTCATATCAAATTACTTACAGTAATTAAGTCTAATCTCTCA
Organism: Sinohyriopsis cumingii; assembly: GCA_028554795.2. Lineage (NCBI taxonomy): Eukaryota > Metazoa > Mollusca > Bivalvia > Unionida > Unionidae > Sinohyriopsis > Sinohyriopsis cumingii. Next base: position 355,007 of record JAPYKE020000192.1, on the reverse strand, counting down.
ACAGAATATAACAGAATAAAAAATAAAAACAAAACTTTTGACAGAATTTCTGCTTTATGACATCCTTTATATATAAATCCAGAAACATACAGGCATAAATAATTATGCATACCTAAACTCCCTATACGTGAAAAGACTATTGGTTTCCCCTCATTCGCAGTTATGTCGTTTAAAAACGAGGATCTCCTTAAACGATTGTCAACTGGACGATTATAAGTTACTAGTTACTGCATTTGGTTAATCATATCTGAGTGTGTGCGTGCAGCTGTCAGGCCCGAAACTCGTTCCAGATTCTCCGGAATTTCCGCATCTGAGGAGTTTTACGCAGGTGTTCATTCGCCACTATAACCCGCGTGGGCTCCCAAGCGAAGTTTTTACGAGGTGTCCCGCTATTATTTTCTCGCAGATTAATACAGGCACTGTGAGTTTGTAAGCAAATGGTTGTATATACGAATAGATCGATGGGCAGAAAATTGAAGGTGTTTAATTGATATTTAGTGCCAGAAAATGAATTATCTGCTGTAGGTCGATAACGCACCTGTTGTGTACATGCGCACGAAGTCGTTGGTGGTTATCCATTTCAACCAGCACTATTTCGAGCTCAGCCCAGCCAATTCTTTTATCATCTATATCCACCGAGTACAACTGTGATGAGACAACTTTGTACCGTCGCGAGAATTTCTGAATAGACGCGTATTCACGAATGCTGCCTAATAAAATTATTTTTCAGCTCCACTCTCCTCAACACCGGTTACTATTAAATCAAACTGGTGTACCGATGATTGTTGCTGTAGTCACAATTCGAGTAACACAAATATCAACGGCGGTCGTGGCGGTGATTTCTCAAAATAGCTTCTACGAACACTCACCCGTGTTTGTATTTTGCGAGTAAAACAAAACTGTTTTATTAGCAATTTCATCCGTCAGCTTCAGTTTTATTTCACGTCGTTAACATTGAGGGTCCATCACAGTTCTTCTATTAACATTGTCATCTTGAACTACAAGTTCTTGACAGGCTGGTCTTGTTAGAGTGCAAAACTAACATGCACTTGTAACCAAATTATCTTTCTTCACCGGTACGACGGTGATCCTAAAAGATATCTGCTTACAAATTATTTCTGTGTCCTCTTATTGTACATTCTAGGCATCTGACCGCATGTTCATTTAGAAACACAGACTACGCTCTTACTTGATGTCTTTAAAAATCGTTCTCGTTTTCCTCGAAAAGCTATTATACAGAAAAGCGCGTCTTTCTGGAATAACAGTCAAGATCTTTCTCTTCTTAACTATGTTATTATTGTTTCAACACAATCAACGGAGAATTTTATCATGGTGGATTTATCGGTGAATTCAACGTCATCGTTGTAGAAACTTCCCTGGGCGTTTTCACACCTGGCGGTGTAGTCTGCATCTATGCGTTTTTAGGTGCAATGATTCCAGCTGCTTTAGATCTGGTAGTGGCACACCAATGTTATCCCAACGGTCGGTTTCGATCTGGTAGTGGCACACCAATGTTATCCCAACGGTCGGTTTTGATCTGGTAGTGGCACACTAATGTTATCTCAACGGTTGGTTTTGATCTGGTAGTGGCACACCAATGATATTTCAGCGGTCGGTTTCCAACTGGTAGTGGCACAATAATGTTATCCCAACGGTCGGTTTCGATCTGTTAGTGGCACACCAATGTTATCCCAACGGTCGGTTTCGATCTGGTAGTGGCACACAAATGATATCCCAACGGCCAGTTTTGACCTGGTAGCGACACACAAATGATATTCCAACGGTCGGTTTCGATCTGGTAGTGGCACACCAATGATATCCCAACGGTCGGTTTCTATCTGGTAGTGGCACACCAATGTTATCCCAACGGTCGGTTTCTATCTGGTAGTGGCACACCAATGATATCCCAACGGTCGGCTTCGATCTGGTAGTGGCACACTAATGATATCCCAACGGTCGGTTTCTAACTGGTAGTGGCACACTAATGTTATGCCAACGGTCGGTTTCGATCTGGTAGTGGCACACCAATGTTATCCCAACGTTCGGTTTCGATCTGGTAGTGGCACAACAATATTATCCCAACGGTACGTTTCTATCGGTTAGTGGCACACCATTGTTATCCCAACGGTCGGTTTTTATCTGGCAGTTGCACACCAATGTTATCCCAACGGTCGGTTTTAATCTGGTAGTGGCACATCAATGATATCGCAGCGGTCGGTTTCTATCTGATAGTGCCACACCAATGTTATCACAACGGTCGGTTTCTATCAGGTAGTGGCACACCAATGTTATCCCAACGGTCGGTTTCTATCTGGTAATGGCACACCAATGTTATCCCAACGGTCTGTTTCTATCTGGTAGTGGCACACCAATGTTATCCCAACAGTCAGTTTCTATCTGGTAGTGGCACACCAATGTTATCCCAACAGTCAGTTTCTATCTGGTAGTGGCACACCATTGACATCCGAACGGTCGGTTTCTATCTGGCCTTCACGTAGATTATATTTGAATGTATATGAGGGACTGGTGATGCTGTATTCACGCAGATAGTCGTCGACAAGTGGAACAAAATCACCACTAATGTTGTTATTCCCTGTCCGCCGATCGAACACTTCATCTGCCGGTCCGCAGAATCATCATCACGGGTTGTTCAGGATCCATCACGTTAATGTTATTATAGATCGTAAGCACATGCAACAAAGACGGTCAAGTACCCATATGGATGGATGTGGAATTGTTGATACGGAGTTTTGCCTCCCACTTCAACTGATGCCGATACTGTATATTTGGAGGATTTTAGAATTTCATCGGGTTGGTTACGTATTATTACTTTAGAAGAACTTGATTGTTTATCAATGATGTCATTTGACCCCATCCATCATAACAACTGGATATTATAAATAAATACGATATTGACTCTCACACCGTTTTTAAATGTGATGTTTAGATTTTTCAAAGCTATTCACGTCAATCAAAACAACTGTTTGTTATTATGCTAATATTTATTTCTCCACTTCGCTGGTCAGCAGTGATAGGTATACTGTAAATGAAGTCAGTACGCGTGATGGTGAGGTCATCACTGTGACCTTTGCATCCACGTATTAATTCATCTCAACATCGGCAGAGCAATTCAGAAAGATACCCGCGACGTTATTGGATCTTCAATGGATATGTGAGACATTGATTCAATCAAAGAAGAGATCCGAAGGAGAATTTCGGCGGTTACCGACTCTAAAGTCTATATACGAGAACAAGGGCCCCTACTCGCATCACCATTTTGTTTGAAACTCCACAGTATGAGGATGACATCGCACAGTTGTTGCTGAGAAAATTTCACGGTCGCCTGAAGATATTATTGAGATTTCCCCAGAGGAAAAAAAAAACAGAAAAAGGTTGCTTGCATGCTATCCAATATCGCGTCAGACATTATCAGGATCACCACCATGATACAGATTAATTGAACATTTGACGCCATCAGTGGCAGTCACAGAGTAACATATTGTTTGGGTTCTCCCCTGAGTTATCTGCTGTCGATGTATCTTCCATTCAAAATCCCCGGTTGACGAACCTTTACATCGACCCTTTGGACCAGGGCGGGCACGCGTTGGTTATATGCTGGGAGACCAGGACAATTTAAATGTACATATATATTGTTTTGATTATCTCTGAGATGTTGTTTTTGGAGATTATTGTTGGCCAGATGAGAATCATTTTCGTGGATGTGGAAAAGTAGTGAAGTTTTCTCATTGCTTAAAAACACAATTAGAAATAATATCGTATCACGAAGTTCAAGATGATTCTAGTGAAAACCAGCTTGCGGAAATCAAAATAAGAATAAGAAACGATTGCGGGCTCACGATGAGTATTTCTTCGGCAAATGTAACTGGAAATGTCAAACACAACTATATCAGCTCAAGGCAGTCAGACAAAAGAATATCTCGGTGACATTAAGGTTGTCGATGTCTGTGGTGACAAAAGCAGTAGTTTTAAGGGCCGTGGGAACGCCATTTAGGATAGCTCTAAAACAAAGGTAGTCGGTGGAAAAATCTATTATTTTTTTTGGAACCGCATAGCGTGTCTTCGATGAATGAAAAAATGAAAATCTTTGTCTATGAAAATCTTTGTCTACTTGGGACGATTTCCAAAATACTCTCAGGCAATGTTCTTCGAATACTCGGGGCGACTCCAAAAGGATTTCGGTTGTTACTTCGCCGTTAATAGTCTCAAAAGAGCGTCCATTGACTCATTTTGATACACTCATGTGTCACGATGACAAAGTCATTCAAGCATTTCCAAGGTGTCTTTATGCGTGATGATATTGCGTCAATCATACCTCGCACATTGAAAACCGGCATTGTTAACATGGATTCAATAACAGGGCATGTAACTCACTGGGTCGCATACATCATAATGCCTCAATATCTTTTTTACTTTGACTAATATGAGCTTGCACCGCCACATGAAGTTGTTGAATATTTAGATAGACACTTCAGGGTGCCCGCGCGCCACAGGTGCCTTATTTAACACCATCATTACAAACTCCGATGGACGGCCTAACAGATGGAGGCAAAGTATATTGATATTATTAACATGGATGAGAAACCGGTCAGAATATATTAGTACCTGCAGTTACTGGAAGGGTGAAGCAGTTGTTGAAAATTTAGAGAGTGGTCAAATTTATCTTATTCCGCATAGTCGGTTACGCGGACGCACATACGCATTAACTGTGGTGGATGTTTCCTACATATATAAATAAAGCTATCCGCCAAATATTCAACAAGTGTCGCAGACTCATTCAAACGCGTTCATAACCCACAAACGTGACCACGGCATCGGCTTGTTGATCGACGCAAAATATTTCTTGGAGCCGTTGTTGATTTGTTAACAAAAACATCATGTGCTAGCTCTTACTTGATGAACCATTATTCGTACACCAGTACGTGCAAGAAGTGTTGATCACTCGAGAAGCGTGATCTCGGGATGTGAGTGACGTGGATTTGGTCTGTCATTAACAGCGTTGAATAATAAAATCACGAGCACAAAACCCGCTAGTGCAATTTTTCAAAAAGAATTAAGCACCACTCACAATGCCGTTTCACAACCACCCGCGTTAAAACCACTCGGAAACAATTTGGTTGGGCATCTAAATGCACCAGGGGAGCTGAACGGCGGATAACGTCGTGCTTCTGACCCGGTATGGTCCCTTGATGTATTTATGATCTCAGACCATTTTTAGCGCCATTAGACGAACAAGTGCGAAACCGCTCCGATGTCAACCACCAGGTTGAGCATTCGTGCGAGAGGAATTTCAGTTTCAACAAATACATGATTACCACCAAGATATATTTTGGAATATGCGCGTGCCCGAAGACGTAAGTAGCGGTTCCATCTGGAAACGTCCACGGATTTGTATTCAGAAGAGAAAAACTTTTTTTGGTGCAACTGTTTACATATATGCGATGTTTCTGCGAAAGATAAGGTTTTGCGCGTGTGTGAATTCGCTGCTTTCGTAGACAATCCACATGCATGTACCACAGAGCATTTTGCAAAACAACTGAGCGAACTCCATTCGCCTTTTTAATGTTTTACCGGATCCGGAACTTCGCAGGCTACTGCTCGTACCACGATCGAATACATGTTGGGACACAGTCTCTTGTATATTCCCCTATAAGCCTCCACTTACACTCATCTTTAAAATTCCTCACGATCTCTTTTTGGGGTCGCTAAACAATGGATAGTCTTTCTTATATTTCCTGGTGTCCAACTCGTTTTCACGCAACACCTCACACATATCAGCGTTGACATCGTTGTTGTATATGTGCATGTATCGCAGCTTAATCTTATCCTAGTAAAACTCGTACATTACCAGTTTGGATACGTCCAGCACGGAAACTCCAAGATAAACGGATTTCATCATGTTCAGCTCGATTTTTTATGTGCAGCAATGAATCCGTCGTCAAATATTTCCTGAGATTCGAACGCCGGATCCTCAATTGAGTTTGTCTTGCTCGCTGTACAGAACAAGATCAACACTGATTCGCTTACACAGAAATCTATTGATTTGCCGAACAGGGCATTGTTCATGAGCTTGAAAATTATTTTCGACCGTTCTGAGATCAATGTTGATTTGTGTATACAGCGCCATCCAACTGGCGAAACTGTAGAACCGGTGGACTTACAGACAAGCTTCCCCAACCGCAGGTACAACTGTAAATTGCGCACGTGACTACATAATTATGTATTTTACGCAGCTTCGGTTCAAGTTTGCCGCATCCGCAAATTTGCGTCTGGAATCGTCTACGACTCTCCTCTGATATGACGACATCCACTCGCATGACAACAACAGAGCTTCCGGTCCAGTGGATAATCATTGTTGGTGTTGTACCTCGTCTTGATAGTCTAAGTCAACTCCAAAGAAATATTCGTGGTTGCTGTTACTGTCAAAATCCGTATATGTTTATGTATGTCTCTGCATTTCTCATATGAACTCACTAGCAGGCTGCGCTTCATCATTGCCCATTTATAGAGATTGTTGTGATCCAAAATACATGATGTCGTTGTTTGGGAGGGCACGGTCGCTCCCGTCTACGAGTGGGTTGTTCAGACATGTGGAATTGCACCACGGATACCATGTTCGATAAATGAATCTTAATAGATATCAGTAAGCAGTTCCAACTAGACCACGGTTTTCGACAGCAACGCATTTTAAGTCATTTCCGGCGACAAGAAGTAATGCACGGGATTGATCTTTTACAAACTCATGGTTGTATCACGAAACGTCTCAAAGACATCTTCGAGCAGCGAAACATCGATACGTAGATACAGATCGTGATAGTTGCCAGAAATTTTGCACCGAAATGGGGACCAAACATTCGTCGAGTGTTTGCAGTTGTTGGCAGAAATACCTTCTCGAGACAGTGATACATAATAGGCCACCATTGGTGGCAAATGAGTTTTGTCAAACTTCTTCGGGACGCATATGTACGCGAACGTGTCACGTTCATCAGCGAGGTATCGACGAGTAATCTTAAATCAGTTGTTGCATCGTGAAGCTTCGCTTCATTCCGCAAGGTTGTTAACGAATTTGTCCTGGCTGGAATTTAGGAACAGCAGCTAGTCAATAAACTGCAGTTTTCCCAGCCTGAAGGCCATATATTTAACAATACTGTTGGGATGACGCTTATTATTGCATTATATGCTACTATGACCAATTGCCTTATGATATGACAATTCTACCTTCGATGGTCATGAAACATTAGGGGAATTTTAATTTTTTTTTGGGTAAATTCGCAACTGTAGGTTGCAAGCGCTGTATGAGGTTCCTCGGTACGCTCCAGTGATGTGACAGTAATAGCGAACTCTTTTATCATTGGAGCTAAATAGTCCTTCACAGATCCAGTAAGAAGCGGCTGTAGAAATTTCACGAATGTTATCATGGGTCATAATCATGTCTGTGGCGAGGAAAGCTGTTGTCGAATCCATTTCGCCAACTTGAATCGTATTCAGTGAATCCTCTGGGTCGGCGTCGGGAAGCCAAGCTTCTCCGGGAACGTTAAAATAGTCGAAATCCACGTGAATAAGATACGTTACCTTCGCCTTCCGCTGTTCGGTGAATTTCAAAACATTCTTTTACCAGGCAGTGACATTATTGTGCGCTGCAGTGTTTCACTGACTCCTCCTCAGTAAAAATCATGGTACTAAATAATGCAAGGAACGACGACATGGAAATATTATATCCTTCTGCTCGTCGTGCCGGCAAACCATTACGGGAAATTTATTATCCAAACGTAATGGTGCCACGCCGCTGGATCGACTATGTTGCTCAACGATAACAGATCAACGTTGAACCGTATATGGGTCCCAGTAGATAGACGTTTCTCATAAAAAGCCTTTTGCTCCAAGTGAACCCATTAACTTGGTTTTACTGGGATTGATATTTTAAAAATTTTTGAGCATGATCTCAGAAACCTGTACATGGAATTCTATGCTACCAAATTTGAGCTCACCCAGATGCTGTCGGTCTTTTTGAGGCTGATTTGTTTGTCGTCCTCAGTATAAAGCTCCGATGAGATAGCTCCCTGAAAACACCGGTTGTCATCATTTCTCGCTTTATCTGTCAGAGGTGGAATTTACTTTGTTGTTGGAATATAATTTGATCACGGGGCAATATAAAGATGAGTATTTTGCAAATTTCCTGAGGATCTTCGCGTAACCGTTTTCATTGGTAGTCTCGCTGGTTCTGTCGTTTAAGATTACACTATGAAACTACGATCGTGTTGTTATAGATGGTGCTGAACCTCCTTCAGTTAAATGACCAGGTATGTAAAATTCCTTCAAGTGTCGGAGCATCGATCTGTTGGTATATACAATTATATGTATACAAGCTCACAGCGCCTGTATTGAATAGCGGTAAAATAATGCTTGTCCATGTCGTGTAAAGTTCGTTTAGGGGTACACGCAAGTCACAATGCACGCGTGTGCAAAAGCTTTCAGTGGGGAAAAATGTCATGGAGAATCTAGAAGGGGATTCGAGTCTTAAAGTTCCCAGTATCATAATACTTTGTAATATTCTGGGCTTACTCTGATGCATTGAAAAATGCATATAACTTTATTAATGTTATCCGGATCAAATATACAATACATCGTAAAAGTTGTGCTAAAAGGGACCATCTCTTCTGGTTACCAGGCATTAACATAAACTACCATCTATCATGCGTTTATTTTGCACATAATATACTCTATTTCCTAGTAGGAAACATTTTTAGCAAAATAATAAAAATAAACAATGCTCTAATTATTCACATCACTCTCCTGGTACAAATTTGTCAATTATATGGTTTATATTTAGCAAAACATAAACAGTTTGCCTTAGAAGTTACAAAGTGACACACGTAGAATACAGAGGGATGTAACACGTGCAAATTGATAACATGACACGTGTAGCTAACAGAAGCTATGGAAATTCCCTAAATGATTTCCCCTACTAGTGACTAATACAATTTATAAATAATGTCTTTGGTTCCAGGTCAGGAAAACAATAGACCGCACTATAAGTCTTGGTAAATTTGGAAGCCAGGATTACGACAACAAGCTAGTTAAGAAGTGAATATAACAGCTATGTTAACCTGAATACTTTACGATCTGAGATATTGTAATACCCTATGGCCGTCTGTCCGTAACAATATTCTAAAACGATGAGTGAATATTCGTTTCATTGTATGTTTTTTCTGTAGGATAATCATGAACAGGAGGAATATCATTCTTACTCCATCTCTTGCGTTTCTATCAGGACCATACATTAAATGCAAAATAAGGTTGAATATCTGTCATTTCCGAATCATTGAAATCTATCCTTGTCTAGGCAGCCATAGTAGGAAGACAGAAGATGCAAGTAATGGATTTTGGATTGTGACCCATGTCTCTTTCACTGTTCGGATGGCTGGATTGGGTTTGGGAAAGAGTGACTAAACACAAAAGTAATTATGTTTCAAATAAGGCTGTAAATTAAAAAAACAGCAACAACAACATGAGAAAGAGTGCTGATCACCCATGAACACGACTGGAGTTTCCGTTTAATGCTGACTGGTGGAGAGTGCAGTTCAAAATACCTAAATTATTTCTAAAATTGGATTTTTATATACAATGGTGGGTAAATATTTTCTTCGTATTTCTCTATATAGTGGACAAGCAGTAATAAAATGGAATTCATTTTCGATGTTAACATTACAAATTTGACATAATCTTTCCTCATAACAAATATTTCTATATCTCCCCGTATTACGTCTGATTGACAAGTTCCCCACCCTAAGCATATTGATTATGTAAAAAGATCGCTGTCTCCCAACAATTCTAGATATCTTTGACAAGTAAGTGCTACTCCCAAAGACCTATAGAAACAACTGTCTTCCCATCGACTAAATCAGTCTCATCCTGGAGTTTTTGCCTCAAAATATCTTCACATCTCTGGCTGAACAATGAAATATATGAGATAAATTTAGTCCAGTGTTCCAGAATGCGCTTAAAGTAACGAAATGATAGGTCTTTCATTTTACAATGAAGCAACACTTACTTGGCTAAAGCAACACTTACTTGGCTTGTAAGGCCAGTGCCACCATTCCAGCAGCCTGGGGAGCCGAGAATGAAGTCCCCTCGATATCTCTATCACAAGAATTCCCGTTGGATGTCGTGACCTGTATACAGTGGACACTTGAATTAAACTCATCGGGAATATATAGACCGATTTTAAGGAATGTATCAGTCAGTTAGAATATGTTGTTGTTGTTCTAGGGTTTAACGCCATTTATCAGCACAAGATAGGCTATACATGGCGGCAAGTATAACTGGTGAAGGAAGAACCCTTGAAAACACAGGGAAGAACCACCGACCCACGAGAAGCTAGTGACAGGCTTTCCAACGTACCCACGCTAGCCGAGCCTTGGACTCGAAGACTCGAACCCACGCAGACAGAGGTGAGATGGCAGTGATCCGGAACGGTGAGCGCTTTAGACCACTCGGCCACAGTTAGAATATATATATATATATATATATATATATATATATATATATATATATATATATATATATATATATATATATATATATATATATATATATATATATATATATATATATAATAATAATAATAATAATAATAGTGTTTATTTGTAATACAGGCCACTGGCCCTTGATACAGACCCATACATCATGCGATACAAAAATTATGTTCTAATTCGTAACTAAAGAACATCGTATCTATCGGAAGTAATATACATGAAAGTGATCATCATTGCATGTTTCGAAATGGGTGAGATGCAAGAATATATTACACAGAAATCGCACAAACGAATTAAAGGGGAACTTTAAAAGCTGAATGGACCAATTTTTATATTGATCTAGAGTCTTATGATGCAGGAGCCATTGATAAAACGGTTTCTCAAATCTTTAAGGCTTTTATAGTAAACATTGCTAAATTAGTCATCAGAATTTTGCTATATCGTTTTGTACAAAAGACCTAAATTATTTCTAAAATTGGATTTTTATATACTTAGGTGGTTAAATATTTTCTTCGTATTTCTCTATATAGCGGACAAGCAGTAATAAAATGGAATTCATTTTCGATGTTAACATTACAAGTTTGACACAATCTTTCCTCATAACAAATATTTTCATATCTTCCCGTATTACGTCTAATTGACAAGTTCCCACCCTAAGCATATTGATTATATTAAAAAGATCGCTGTCTCTCAACAATTCTAGATATCTCTGACAAGTAAGTGCTACTCCCAAAGACCTATAGAAACAACTGTCTTCCCATCGACTAAATCAGTCTCATCCTGGAGTTTTTGCCTCAAAATATCTTCACATCTCTCGCTGAACAATGAAATATATGAGGAGATAAATTTAGTCCAGTGTTCCAGAATGCGCTAATATATGTTGATCTGTAAAGGCATCCCCCGACTCACAAAATCATTTTGGGTAGGCTTTTGAACCTCAAAAAGAATTTTGCAGAATTTATGTGCAACCGTTGTGCAGCTGTGTGTGCTAACGCTCGTATTCTTACTTAAGACTGATTAATACAGTGTAACAAAAAATAGACTGGTTTGGAAAGAAACAAAGATGACGGTCATTTATGGCCAGTTTTAGCTCATGACCAAGTGTTACAAAAGGTAAGAAAGCTGGACGTTTGTAATAAAAAAAATCGTGTTCTTTTTTCTTCTCTTTTCTTCAAAGTTTAGATAACAATTTAATTAAAATACAAAGTTTCAACACTTCTTACGTTGAATAATGTTCATTGTTCTTTTCTTTTTTTAAAGCTCATTTAGCGATTTCATGACGCAATTTTTGTGTCAGAACATAGTTTCTCTGAACATATGAAGCCTGTAGATCAAGCATGCTGTTACAAATGTGCTCGCATAGCTAGATTATCACGAAAGTCATGAAACTGCTTTCACGTAAGCTGTGTTGTGACATATATTTCATCGACTTAAAGAAATTCCGATATATCAATATGACTTTTGGGATCCCTTGGACTTTGTTACATTTAGGTTATTATACAATACCATCGTGTGAGAATCTTTTTCTTTTTTATACCCGCAATATTCAACATGGTGGATGTGGTCCCCTGGAATTGTAAAATTCAAACATCTACTACTCCGTTCAGACCAAATCTATGCCAAGACAAGATATACAAAAACTGGATTATTAATGTAAACAAAACATAAAACATGGAGATAGTTTGATAGATATACGATATCCGTTATTTGGGAGGTTATATCCCTTCATTTCCTACGTCTGAATCATTCTAAGAACTCCATGTATGTGGTAATTCTAGGCAAGATTTTCAGCTATTTTTGCTGTCCACACAAATATGCTATTGTTAATGATTCCAATATGCATTCGACCGTTCAGCTTTTGAATATTTGATAAATATACCATATATCTTTGAGATTTGTCTCCACTGTAAGTGACAGCCAAGGCAGACGCGCATACTTCGGAGTACCACGCGGGTTGGCCAAGACTATTAACGCTGGATATGGTCACTGTATAGATACTATTGGCGTAACCATCTGCATTACAGTTGTCTGTGGTCCCGCCATTGCCAGCCGCCCATACGTAAATTACACCTTTTCCTCCTCGGCCCTATTGATTGGGGATAATAATAATAATAATAATAATAATAATAATAATAATGTAAATTGGCTATACTACAGCTATAAGTGATGTCTACTGCTGTTGTTTATTGTTAATACAGTTAGTCACCCGGGAGTATAAGAAACATCAAGGTCAGAATAGGCTGTTTGCTTGTTTTTTAGTTGTTGTCCTGTTGTTTTTTTGTGATTGTGCAGAAGTTGCTTTATTTCAAATAAATCCTTTTGCTTGCTTCCGTATGTGTTTGGCTGAAGATATTATAGAAATTGCTTGAGAATTCTCTCCTAAAAGTAACAAAATGATAGGGCTTTCATTTTGCAAAGAGGAAACCGTTTTAGATAAAATTTAAACCATTCTTGAGGAACCTATTAAGATTATGAGGTAAACTGACTGATTTGGAAAGCTAGTATGACGTTTCAAATGATTCTATAAATGTGCAAAGTTTACCAACTACAAAATAAAAAAGACAGAAATCAATAGATTAAGTATGGTATAATTCCATCTTCATATTGATCGATAAAGGTACATTATCATATTTCGTTCCTCAAAGAACTATATTAAGACATTAAAATATGACATGGATGTTGCCCATTCATTTATTAATTTTGAAGACTACATTCTTACGAAGATTGTACTTAAAATTTCCAAAGGCCAGATTCACAGTAAAGTCACTAAAATTCTTTCTCTTTAACCAACCTGAGTTACCCCTTGCTCAAAGGCTGCCGCTGTTAAAGCTCCTGGAGCAAAGTACCCGTATGAATCTGGCGGACCCCAGCTATTGCATGAGATGTGCATGATGTTGTATCCGTGAGATATCGCCTGCGCTTCGCTGATGTCGGTTGTGTAACTGGAGCCGAGAAGCCGAATTCCTGGAAGATTGATCGTAACCAAACCTTTCTCAAAATGTAAATGATCACATTGACATTACCAACAGGGGAATATTAGACTGTTTAATTACTTTACAAGCATGTTGGTCGCAGATATGAAGTAAAACTGCAGACAGCAAAGGAGAAAAGTAATCGTTGCATAATGCAATTTCACGTAAATATGTGTTTAAATTGTTTCAGATCTTTCGTTAAACTATATTTATTGTTACTAGTATGAAACACATTGATAAATCCTTCTTTGTTTGTTTGTTTGTTTTCTCGCTTGCTAATTATGTTGTTTGCCTATATGTTCAACAACCAACTGTCTCAATGAATATGATCTTTGTGAAACCATGAAAGCAACCCATCCGATCTGAATAATAAAGATGACATTAATTTTGTGGCCTCTTTCAAATTGAAATTATAGCAACTAACAAATTTCTAAACCCACGTTTGAAAAGTTATACCACATTATATATCAAAATTCGAAAATCTATGCTTGGGGAGATGAGTTTTAGATGAATCAAAATAGCCCCAAAACATAATATAAGAAGCAGAAAGTTCTCTACACACATTTTCCCATTCGTTCTAATACAATTTCCCATTTACTCTGAATTAATGTCGCACATAACTAAACGTTTCTGGAAAGAGGTTATGAAACGTGCGTGTGTGTGTCTGTGTGTGTTGTTAGTTATTTCCATCCTGATTCTTAGATCCATTGCGACAAGACACCGTATCCAATCAAACCTAGGTGAGCAGAATCTGCTCAGGTTAACCTAGTTTACACTTTGCAAATCAAGAATGTATGTATGTATGTTGTATGTATGTATGTATGTATGTATGTACGATGAATAATATATAATATTTGTTTATAATATGAATGCATTTATAAAACTTGATACTAGCATTGAACAAACTGATTAAAATTAATTTTTAATGCATGAATTGTGGTGAAGAAAATACCTATAAGTGTAGACCTGTATGCCACACCAACAATGCAGTTGTCGTTGTCTCTTTCAGCTGCAATGAACCCTGCGACTCGAGTCCCGTGCCTTGATAATAATAATAATAATAATAATAATAATAAATGCCTAGCGAAGATGATGATAATATGAAGATTCAAAACTGTACATGACACATGCATTCGTACACTGTACAAGATTCATATATTCGCACAGCGTGCGTTGTGTCGCGTTTATCCTTTACTGGCATTCCACCCAAGTTGAAAGTATAGCATGTTGTATTAATATTCAGTACTATTCTTGAAAAGCTGTCTTGCTGGCTCATTTGTAATATTTGTTGTACTGGGATATAACTTAAATTTCTAAACATTTCCATGTTTGAGCTTTATTTTACACATGACTAAAAGTAATTTGTGACAGGAAGAAACGTAATAAGACTTGTAACACATATAAATTTACGAAATTCAGTTAGTATTGTTAAACAGTTAGAAGAAATAAGATTCAAATAACTTAAAAAGAAAGAAAGTAAAACATTACAAAATATGAAAACCAACAACGGGATAACTGTATACAAAGTATGAAAACCAACAACGGGATAACTGTATACAAAGTATGAAAACCAACAACGGGATAACTGTATATATAAAGTATGAAAACCAACAACGGGATAACTGTATACAAAGTATGAAAACCAACAACGGGATAACTGTATATAAAGTATGAAAACCAACAACGGGATCACTGTATATAAAGTATGAAAACCAACAACGGGATGACTGTATACAAAGTATGAAAACCAACAACCGGATAACTGTATACAAAGTATGAAAACCAACAACAGGATAACTGTGTATATAAAGTATGAAAACCAACAACGGGATAACTGTGTATATAAAGTATGAAAACCAACAACGGGATAACTGTATATAAAGTATGAAACCCAACAACGGGATAACTGTATATAAAGTATGAAAAATAACAACGGGATGACTGTATATAAAGCCATTTATAGATTATAACCTTAGTCCCATTGCTACAACAAAGAAGACCGCCCCGGTGGCCTAGTGGTTATAGCGTCCGCCTCGGATGCGGCGGTCACGGATTCGAACCCCAGCCGAGTCATATTAAAGACTTATTTAAAAAATGGTACTAACAGCTGCCTCGCTAGGTGCTCAACATTAAGAGGTTGGTGTCAGGAAAATGTGACTGGCTGGGAAATCATGCTACATGTCTGATGCCACAATGCTAGACAGCACTATAAACTGCAACACTGCAGACATATTAGCGATATGACTGAAATATTTATTAAAGCTACCTTATAAATCCATATCATACACAACCACATACTCAACAAATGAAACTACGTTACTAATAACGTAATCTTGTCTCTTTTGAGGATTTCGACAGACTTCAAGATAACTAATGACCATCGTCAGAATTATATGTGATCATGGTAGTAACTACACCTGCCTCAGTTCTCAGTTTAAGGTTGATCATATTCTTTTTCTTTCTTTTCTTTTAAAGTTTCTAGATTATTACGTGTGTCGTGTATTCCTTTTTTGTAATTAAAAAACCCACTTACAGATAGCTCTGATCTTGATGCATTTTCGACTGCATTTTATTTTTCTGGATGGGCAACCAACGTGAACAGAAGCATCTTTACTATCGAATGGTTACGGGGCAATTCAAGTTGACTGCTTAAATCGATTTAATATACGAACATGGTTTTGATATAGTCCGGGCTGCGAGTGGCCCAGTGGTCTAAAGCGCCGCTTTTACCAATCACTGCCATCTCACCAATGTCCGCGTAGGTTCGAGTCTCAGACTCAGCCAATGTGGATAGATGAGAAAGCTGGACAGTCGCTTCTAGTGGGTCGGTGAGTCGGTCCTGGGTTTTCTTGGGTTCATTATCCACAGTTATACTGGTTGCCTTGTACAGCCTATGCGTTCTAGAAAGCGGCGTTAAACAACAACAACAATATGATGTAGTCCTATTTAATTGTTCTCTGTGTATAACGGTTTTAAAGTCTAAACTAAATCTTCTATTGTACACGCATACATAACGCGCATTTTTATATTCGCACCATAATGCGCTATAAATGTCAGACCATGTATTTTTTGGTTGAGTGGTATTTCATTTGACCCAGGGTTGTTTCAAAAGGGAAATGATGCTTGCATAATCAATAGATGATGGCTTGCTGTGTGGCAGCCTTGTTTGATCCAGTTCATCTCCTATTTTATCATATCCTAATAAAATGAAACCAGACGCTATATTGCTATTTTTGTTTGGACAGGGTAGTTTCAAACATATTATACGGACAGGATAACTGCACAGTTATTAAAACTGAACTATTTCACACTTATTATGTAGGTTGGACAACTTCACAAATGTAAATTTTTAGGACATTTGACTAAATTGTTGAACAGGCAACATGTGTCTTTGCTTTGCTATGATAACGGAATTTATTCAGCGATCTCGTGTAGATTTCTTACTTTATTTGAAATAGTGTTCAATTATCGGGATAGCAATATCCTGTGGTGAGTACTATTATCTTAAGTGTTATTAAGTCATTACCAGAAGGTACCTAATTGGACTTAACTTTTCAACCTATGAATCTAGTTTTGCACTGCAGTCAGTTCCATCATCAGGTGGGAATTTCTTAGCCTAGAGTGTGTCAGCGCTGACCCACACCACTCTCCAGGGGTACGCCTACTGAGTTGATGAGACTCAACCCGGAATCGATTATCTTTCCATCGCTCCTCTGTCTTCCGTCAAATCCAATGTGAGGCTTCCTCGGCCTGTTTGTCAACCTTGGTGATTAACTTCCTGCGGCTAGGTCCTGTAATCCGGATGACTCCCATGGTTCGCCAAAAGATATGTCATGCAAAGCGACGGGATCCTATTTCCACCAGTAGATTTCAGGACTTCCATCCGTTTTCCTGCCACTGATGTATTAGTGGGTGATGCTTGGCCAGTTTTGTCTGTCATGGGCCTCCTCCATTTTACCTTCCCATGACACTATCAGTTCTTACAAAATAACCTGTTTATTACGTTCTGATCACAGTACAATATCAGGTCTGAAGCTGGTGTTACGGATGTCTTTTTGGAACTTCAGCTGTCCTTTTACATCTGTCTGCATTTCCCGATCTTGCACTGTTGCCAAGATGCCTCTTGCTTCAGTCTTTTGTTTTTGTATCTCACAGCTTTACAAAAAACTGACGAAATTTGGACCACGTTTCACTTGCTGTTTATTTTTCTTGGCTATGTCAATACCGGCGCAATCGCAGCAAGCACTTGATCATGGCGCCAACAATGACCACCGTCTGTTAGAGCTACATTGCATGATGACAGCATATTCCTAACATCTGCAAGTCTCCCACAACATTTACAGTTTCGACCATCAGTCTACACAAACAGAGTACCACTGAAATGGTGCATAAAGTTTGTGATGAGATTGTCTAATCTATGCCATGCCGTTGTGTGGTCCGACACGGTGAAACGCATTTTGTAGTTATCGAGGTAGTGTTCAACCATGTCTCTGAACTTCTCTGCTAACACTAATCTCTTAATGCTGAGTGCCAAGCGAGGCAGTTGCAAGTATCATTTTTATAAGTCTTTGGTATGACTCGGCCGGAGTTCGAACCAGCGACCTCCCGCATCCCTATGATCTAATTAGAGCGTTCGGTTCTTTGTAAACTGAATATATAAACTATCCCTCAGATATGTTCAACAGTAATACTCACTTTTTGTTGGAAGGCGGATTAGGGTCATTGTCATTATCAACCAAGTCAAAATGGCCGTCAGTCTGTTAAAACAAATGGTGCATAATTAGCGTTTGCATTTCAAAACATAATTTTTTAAAAGAAATTGTTGTATTGATGCACATTCATGTTGCACTAGAACATCATCTGTAATGCGATCTTGAGGGATGGCGTACGCCAGCAATGTATACGATATCATATAATTTATTTTCATTTAAAATCTTGTCATATCGTATCATATTCTTGAAATAAGCCCTGTTTCTTCAACGTTTCTCATATACTTTAATATACAGCTGTATTTAACATTGTTCAGTTCCCATTACAAGCTTCTTTTTATAATAAAACTACGCTAGTATTCAGAAAAATGTTTTCGTTAAATATCAAAAGCCCCATAAAGCCTAAAAGTGCAAACATTAAACAACAAAACAATTAAGCTGATGATCCAAACATAATTCCGAGTACTTGCTTCTATTAGAACGGTTCAAACATTAGGATCCAAACATGATTCCGAGTACTTGCTTCTATTAGAACGGTTCAAACATTAGAACATTAAGGTATTCAGAATATGATTTCGTAATATAAACCGACCTTTAAAAAATCATATGTCTATCTCTACGTTTAGTTCAAGTTGTCTAAGAAGGCCAATATGAATTTAACAGAATATTTTTTAAATTAATATGATTCAATATATCCCAGCGTATATAGAATGCGTGTCCCGATTCTCCTTAAATTATTACGGGTTTTTCTTCACGTCTGAGGACAAAATATGAGAAATTATTTCTAAGATTTCGTGGTCATTTCTCAAGGAATACTTACTCTAACATTTGCATACAAATCAGTGTGGAGCGTCTCCAGTCCCTGGTCAACGACAGATACAATAATTCCACTTCCGTTATAGCCTTTTTTCCAGACTTCCACTACCTTCATGGTTGGTGATATGTCCCCATTCTAAATTATTATTATTATTATTATTATTATTATTATTATTAGTAGTAGTAGTAGTAGTAGTAGTAGTAGTAGTAGTAGCAATAGCAGTAGTAGTAGTATGGTGGTTTTGGTGTTCTGGTTGCTGTTGTTTAAATAGTATAGGAATATAGAATGAAAAGTCCCTCGATACGTTTAGATTCCTTGCTTTTAAATATTAAATTGCTTTTTACATATATTTATCGTTGTCAGTATTAGTGGGATATAGATCTTTTGTCTAAATATGAATGAATATGAATTAATCTGTTTAATTTCCAAAGGTTCTTAAAACTGACAACTATTTAAGTTGCATTATTTATTAGAATTAATCTGTGTCGAAAAACGATATTTCAAAAATCATGGTTCAAATTAATCTGAACACCCATATGAAAATGAATATGCTGTGAGACTAGGAATTGTTTTTTTTTATATCTATGCCATTTCTTCAATTTAATAAAAATGTTTTATCCCAGCGTACAAAATAAATTGTTAAATATCTGTCTATGGTTTTTTATTCAGTTGATAACAATGACTAAATCTCGTGGCTCCGCTCTACAACAAGAATTACTAATGAAATAGATTTATTTGCTTGGGTATAAAATGTATTCTTAAATCAGATTAAATTGCGGAATAAAACGAACTTACGATCTGCCACATGTTCGACCACTGTGTATCATTGGTAGAGAAGCTTCTCACGTGCCTCTCTAACAGCTCTATTTTATTGGTGAGATAAACCTGACAACAGCAATAAGAACAAAAATTAAATTATTTTTGAATGTGGTTCTAATTGTTCTATTGTACTGATCTTAGAAATCCAGACAGAAACAAGATACGATTATCTTACGTGTCATTCTGATGGAACAAGGATGTCGACAAGGCACATTTGACGAGAATAATGTGTACTAAATTAAATTATCATTATAGATATATAAATATGCAATACACTGACAACGAACAAAAACTAGTATCTAATTAGGATGAGCGCTTTCGACTCTTAAGGAGTCTTTTTCAAAAGCAAATACACAACATAGACAACGGAAACAAATAAAACACAAAAACCGTTGTGTTTGCAAAACTTTACATGGCTGTTGCTACAGTAATTAAAAAATTATATGTATTATGTTCCAGCCAGTTTATTTCAACTTGCTGTGGATGCTGAAATATAATTTTATTGACCTAGAAATCGATGAGCCATGATGCCATATGTTGTTCTATGTAAATTTATGTAAGCGCAAATTATATCCCGGATATTTCACGATTATAGTAGTAATTATAGGTTATTAAGCAAATTTAGAGAATTATTTACAAGAAAATGTGTCGGCTGCAAACGATAATTGTATTTGTGCATGGCTGTCTTTTTCTAGCCTTCTTGGTTTAAACCGCTTGGTTTCAGTGTTCTAAGGCTGCGTATTCAGTAAAATTCCTTTTCTTTCCTGGTTTGGGAAAACCAGTTGGGTTTGTTAGCAAACTGCGACCAGACTTCTGTACAGCTTCCACGGGTTGTGCACTCCTGATATATATATAATCTACAAATTAAGTTGATTACCTTCGAGTTTGAAAATGACCATGACTTATCTAGATGATTTGGGTTATATAAGTACGTGAGTGACTGATTAAGCCAAATTGTGCTCTGAACTGTTGGTAGCAAACATGACAGAGATGTCGCTTGTGTTAATTCGATCAACAGAAGACGTGTTGCCGTTCTGATCGAGTTTCTGCACTGCGTCTGCAATTCTCCTCTGTTCAAAGTCTGTAGCTCCAGTATTGATGAGACTGCGCTAGTTGGTGCGATCCTGCGCTAGAGCTTCCCAAGGCTCATGGTCGATGTTGAAGTGTTTTAAGAATGACCTGAGGGAATCTTTGAAGCATGTCTTCTGACCACCCCGAGCGCCGTCTAACTCGCCATAGAAAATCTTCTTTGGTAGTCGCTCTTCAGAAATTCTAATGATGAGGCCTGTCCATCTCAACTATGACCTTGTGAGAACCTCAGTGGCTGGAACCCTGTCGTATCATGTTATCCTCATCAGTTTCCCCGGGCAGTCCATGTGAAAATGGTCTTGCTTCTTGGCGGGAGTCTGTACACCGTTCAGGTTTTGCAGGATAAAGCAGGGTCAGCAACACAATGGATTAAGTTTTATTTGTAGTCTAAGGCCCCTGCGCTTCCACATATTTGCACCTAGTTTGCCAAAGACCACATTTGCTTTAGCAATTCTGGCGATGGTTTGATCATCCATGTGGACTGAACGTGACAGTAGTTTGCCGAAATATGTAATCTTCTCCACTGCCAGGAGGGTTTAGCCATTTATTCTGATGGCAGGTTCTACGTAAAGCTTTTCCGCTATATGCTGATGAATCATCTCTGTTTACTATACTGATTGCCTGTAGTATCCCCAGATTAATGAGTCCGGTATCTGGTGTCAATCCCAGCGTCATCGTCTCGGAATGCATCAGTAAGCATGACAGAGAACATCTTACTGAAGATGGTTATCACCACCACTCAGAATTCCTTGAATCCATTTTGACTTGGAATAGTTTAGATGAATCATCGTCTTCCACGACACGAGCATTTATGCCATCATGGAATTGCCGACACATAACCATGAATTTCTCTGGGCAACAAAAGACCTCGACGGAAGACTGGGAGATGCGTTTGCTAGGTCGACGAATGTGGTGTACAGGTTGGAGGTATTTTCATGACCTTTCTTTTAAAGGTTATAATCTGCAAGCACCATTTCTGATGTCCCTCGTCCTCTCCTGAAGCCACGCTAACTCACTTCCGCGATCGATGTCATGCCACAAGGCAAATGAGCAGATATCTGGCAAGAATATTGACAGTATCGACAATAAGGAAATGTTTCGATTGTTGTCCTTGTACTCCTGGAATATAGTTCCCTGATTCAACATTGACTGAAGTGGTTATGTCAGTTTCTGTGCCATGTTCGAGCCTCCGGCATTGTAGATTTCTGTTATTATAGCATCCGCTCTCAATGCTTTGTCATTTGACAGCAGGACAATTCGTTTTCAGTTTCGGTCAGTTTTTAATGATCAGCAAATGATATGTTGATTTACACTTGGAACACTCGATCAAGTGCCTCCTGGCAGAGAGAAGGTTGTTGATTGAAGATGCTGTTGCAGTGCTTTACTTTGTCAGTGAGCAACGTGATACTTTCAGCGCTAAATGTTGGAGCTGTTTACCATGAATATGGGCTGTAGAGATTCTTCAAAGCATCATAGACGTTCTTCGGGTCTTTCTTGTCTGCATAGAATTGAATCTGATCTGCCTTAGCCATGAACATTCTACCTTTTTGCATGATGAAATGTTCTCTTCTAAAGAAGCCTTTTGTAGACAACTATTCTCATTTGGACGTCCCTGTATGAAAACATTGCTCGGATCAAACCAATCTTGACATTCACGTTGGGCGTGACTGAATGGTTTCAATCCAGTTAAGTACATAATCTATGAAGATATTGTCAGTGTTCTTCGACTTTCTTGGAGTTTATATCGATTATATCTACTTGGCTGCACAGTGCTTCGATAAGTGCCATTTTCCAAATTCTCTTGTTTCAATTTGGAGACACTGATTTTTTAGTTACTTTTTACCCTGTGGTCGCCTGCTGGGCTGAATCTCGATATTGGGCTAGGAGACTATGAGCCTGTGGTCAGTCCAGCATTCTGCAATTCTCGTAGCCTTCATCACTTGGACATCCTCCCGGTCTCTACTCCTGACCATGAGATAGACAAAACTATAACAGTGCTTGGAGCGTGCGTAGGCTGGATACGTCTTGTTGCGGTTTGTTGGGTGGAGTACTGTTTGTTGATTAGGAAGTCGTATTCAGCGCATTTCCTCACCAAGAGGATTTCGTCGCTGTCGCATTTGCCAAAACCATTTTTGCGAATGACATCTGGCAATGTCTGGTGATCTGTATCAACTCATGCATTGAAATCAAGTAATTTTCCAAGTTTTATTTGATAGTTAACTTGTATTTGTGCAGAAAGATTCAATTTGATATCGTTACTTGTCAGTTCTAAAATAGCACTTTTTGCACAGAATAAACATTTAAACTGACTCTTTCTGGAACGACGCGTTGTTATATTAAATGCTATAAATTAACATATAGCAATATCGTGGTGTAACTGATTTATAGGTGGCGTCACATCTTATGTGTGGCAAATTGCAGTGGAAATACATTTTGTTACTTTAAACAAGATAAAATGGCATCATATTAGCTTATGTAAGAATCAACTCTTATGTAAGAATCAACTATATGCTTTTCTTTTATTGATGTAAAGTTTTGTGTTACCACAGTTTAATATTGGTACACAGCAATTAATGTTTTCTTCAACAATGTTCGTTATATGTGAAGAATAAACTTCGTTAGTTCTTTTATTGCCTTTGGTCTTTTCGATGCCTCTCAACAATCCACACAGTCAGCAAATTTCATCGAAGACTATTCAAACCGATAAGTCTGATTCATAATAAAATTCATGAAAGATTATGCATAATGAAAGAAATATGGTATCGGTGAAGTACGTCTTACTCGTGGTCACATTAGCTGAAAAGCTTGTCGTTACCAAAGAGAAACCTTCAGTATTAATATGGTGGAAAAAGTCTGTTGATAATTTATTATCTCTCAGAAACCAGACTTTGCTAAGCTCTTTCTTTCATAAAACAAACACTTGTGTGCAATAAATTGTGTATTTATGAAAAGTGGTGAACATTAAAACCAGGTCTCTAAATGTGTCTATCGATTTATAGCTAACTCACTCAACCAACCAACCAGTCAGCCAACAAACCAACCAACGAACCTATCTATCTATCCATCTATCTATCTATCGGCATCTTTCTGTCTTATTTTGTTAGGATATGCTACGTGGAAATTAACTTAATACTTGAACGTGAAGAAACAAAACTTCTGTTCCGAAAACTCTCAAAGGATAAAAGGAATAAAATATCTATCAGGGTTATACGATACATTTCGCAGGAAAATTACAAGCCCCAACCCCACCACCACTAGGCCCCTACCCAAACAAAACATGACATTAAAAAAACAATAACAATAACATAGTATATAAAGACGCACATTTGGTTTTTGCCTGAAGCCTTTTACGTCCTCATTGATCTCTTCCTCCGCTGACAGGAATCTCTTCGACTGAGGTCCGGTAGATTTCCTTTTTGATCTTGCCACAAGCAGCGCCTTTTTAGGGAGGAAGAACTGAAACAAATTTCTCATTAGATTTGAAACCAGTAACATGGTAACTCAAAAGCAAAAGAAGATATTGCGGTTGAAAGGTACATGGGTGGATATGGCGGTTGAAAGGTACATGGGTGGATACGGCGGTTGAAAGGCACATAGGTGGATACTATACAGAAGCCGCCCTTAAAAAACCCATATTTCGGTTTCAAAAGTAAACGTTTGAAAACGTGTGCAGGTTTTATTTATTTACAAATAGAAACAAATATAGCTTTATTTACTTCTGCGTATGTTAGAGCATTTACAAGATTTGTAGATCAACTATTTTCATTCAGAGACAAATAAAGATAGTCCTCATCGAAAGTAATGCATACCCAGTAAAACAAAACAACATCAGAAAATATTGATCTTTATCGAAACAAAATTGTCGGTCTAAACGAGACGGAGCTAAACCAAATTATTGTTTCTATTATCTGGAACCAACGGCAGATAACTGATCCCTGGTTTATTTTATTCTTTCTTATGTCTTCCAGGAATGTCACACTTGGAGTAATAAATTACTTCATAATTGGTAGCATCATATAAAAAAAAACAAGTTTGCAGTCAGAGCAAAGCAATAGACAAAGAAGTCGATCCGCTCCAGAAGGAAGAGGTTGTTAGAGTACAAGTCGATCGCTCCAGAAGGAAGATGTTATTAGAGTACAAGCAAAGACTTGTTTTTGGTAGTAAATAAGTATGTTGAGGCTAGCACAACTGGATACTTACAACTGCTATGGCAACCACCACTACCAACTGAATATTGGCAATTGCTATGCAACCACCACTATGGCAACTATCACAACTCCCACAACTGGATATTGATAACTGTTATGGTAACCACCACTATGAGAACAAATATCCTTACAAAGTAAAAAAGTATGGAAAGTAAATAAGTGCCACTCAATCGTGTTGAAAATAAATTTAATACTTTCCCAAACATGAAAGGTGCACAGTCCTATCGCCGACGGCGAAATGAAGAGCCAGAGGAAGACGGAAAAGAGCTGTGATGTGATGTGATGTGATGTGATTTTGGATTTTTAACGTAGCTTTAACATTTTTTCAATTATATCGCTACGATGTCTGTAATGTGGCAGTTTATAGTGATGCCTAGCACTGGGGCATCATGCCACAGACATGTGGTATGATGTCCCATCCAGTCACATTATCCTGACACCAGGCCGACCAGTCCTAACACTCACCTCTTAATGCTGAACGCCCAGCGAGGCAGCTGTTAGTACCATTTTTGTAAGTCATTGGCATGACTCGGCCGGGGATCGAACCCACGACCTCCCGCATCCGCGGCGGACGCTCTAGCAACTAAACCACCGGAGCGGTGCAAAAAAGAGCTAGAAACGTTCAAGCACAATTTATGTGAAAAAACATCTGGAGGTTACGAATGTGACTGAAAAGCTCGTAGAGGACAGTAATGCAAGACAAGCTGAAGCTGATTTATGGCTGGCACGATTGTAAATTGAAAATCTTAGAGCACTTGTTAGCCACCTTCATAACGACGACCACAAAGTCCTAGATTGTGAACTAGAAAATGCCAAACTTAATACAACAGAAACCAGTGCGGACGCGGCCGAGTTACGTTTACAGATTGTGGCCCATCCACACCTACAGCCATTTCTTCACACACACACACACACGCACACACACACACACACACACACACAGTCGTCATTAAACACACACAGACGTATGGAATATTGGGTACGGTAAAGTTGGAATCATTTATATTTCTAACCAAGTATCGGTGGTGCCTTTTGTTTTATTGTCTCTGTCTTGGCATGGAGATATAATAGCTCTGGGCCAATATTCTCTATACGATGCATTCCGTGAGATCGAGACTAACAATGGAGAACTTGCTTTTGTTCTCTCGGTGCAAAACAATAGCCAAATGTAACCGTTATTCCGACATTATTAGACTTTGAAATAGGCCTACAGATCTAGAAAAAAATCCCCCAACCTTCTCCCCAAATAAACAATGTAAACACAAGCAGAAATTATTGATTGTGTGATAAACCAAAACAAAAGTGCTAGACGATATGATAGCCACACAAGAATCCCTTAGCAGGCCAGAGAACAGCAATACTGAACGAATGACGAAGCCATATCACAATAACACTGAATCCCTTAGCATGTCTTGGAACAGTAATGCTGAATCGCTGGAACAAGAAGGAGACCAAGAAGACGTCTTTCTGCAGTATCAGGAATACTGCAAAATAGAATAAATCCAAGTAAACAAAAACAAGGGTGACTGTCAAACAGGCTCTACAATTTACATATCTATCACCATTTGGCTGTATTTGTTTGGGTAGTGTCATTGGGGCTTGCAGCCATCAGAGCCAAAAGCCAGCAGATCCAAAAGCTGCCTCTACAAAATGATGCATTTCATATTAAATATATTAGCCATCAAAGTCTTTTTGCTACAAAAATTGTCATCGCAATGTTTTTTGCAAATAGAATAAATACATTTCTACTTGTATTCTAGGTATCCGTGCGGAACCTATGAGATGAAGAGCATTTACCACAAACTAGCAGTTGTCTTGTGTAAGTGCACATTGTTATCATTGCGATTAATGCTTCACGTTTTTGTCTCGTTATTCCTGGCAATATATTTATGTGTAACAAGTTTTCTCACCTGCTTGACGGATGATAACATAATGAGTTTGTCCTGTCATTGTTTCGACTGTTGTCTCAATTACTTTCTGCAGTCAAGCTGTAGTGCTAGCTATTTCTTGTACCTCAATGTTGTTATCGAAAATCGTGGGGTCATCAGACGTGACTAGAATCAATGCACCAGCAAAGTGTGGTACGAAGCCATCTTGCCGTAGCCAGGAGTTGTTAGCATCATGAATGTAAACCTTGTCGCCAGCTGTCTCTTCTGGCACTACGGCCTACGAAAAAGTTTATTGGCACTGTTTCGTGTCAGAATTTCATTTGTTCTGTCGCGACTCATAGTAGTGTGGTAGTTCTCTTTAACTTCCCGCACATTAACCATTCGTCCTGCCATCCATAGAAAATAGTTGTATGGGGCTATTGGGAGACCTTCGAGACATAACATTAAATCGTTGGATAACATGCCGGGTGCGTGTGTGTGTGGGGGGGGATAAAGGGACAACGGGAAATGTAGGGAGTGGTGGTATGAGGACAACGGGAAATCCTACGTTTAAGTGGTCCGAAGGTATAATATTGGAATGGAATTATCGAACAAAACCGTTTATGGGGACAAAAGTGTTTATGGGGACAAAGGTGATTATGGGGCCAAGAGGAAAGGCCCCTGACAAAACAAAATTGTAGCTGCCTACTCTCCTGAGGTTATTTTCCTTTCTTCTAACAGCCTATTCAGCTTTTCGATTGCCTCGCCAGTAGTGAAGGGGGATATTATACCCTCAATGGGAATTAGCATTAAAAACACCCCTGGGAACATATAGCCTCAATGGAAATTTAACATGGAGAAAAATCGTGGGAACATATAGCCTCAATGGGAATTTAACATAGAGAAAAATCGTGGGACGATATAGCCTCAAGAGGAATTGAACATGGGAATTGGGACTGTATAGCGTCAAAGGAATTTAAACAGGGTGGGACTGTATAGCGTCAAGGGAAATTGAACATGGGATTTTTTTTAAAAAATAAAATAAAAAAAAGGGGTAGGCAATGGAAAGGCTATCTCTTTTCGAGAAATATGGCTGGCCCTGAAAAGGGCCTTTGGGTTTTATGTTAATCTATTCATTAACATAAATGGCACCGCA
Source organism: Sinohyriopsis cumingii (assembly GCA_028554795.2). Taxonomy (NCBI): domain Eukaryota; kingdom Metazoa; phylum Mollusca; class Bivalvia; order Unionida; family Unionidae; genus Sinohyriopsis; species Sinohyriopsis cumingii. Next base: position 326,816 of record JAPYKE020000192.1, on the reverse strand, counting down.
TTGGTCTTCTTCTTGTCCTTAGGCTACGTCTCACTGTTGGTCCGTAAATCAGCACTCTTTTTAGGCATCCTTGTCTTTCAACGTAGATCCTACGTATCCACAGGCTGGTGTTTGTCCTGTGGACAACGGTCCACTTCGATCGGACATACATGAGCAAGTCTGTCCCAAACATCATGGAAGACACAAGGGTGGATGACTCAACTGTGGTCCACATCTTGAAGCGACTAGAACAGGTGAATCAATGCAGTCAACGGCGCTTATTTATAGGCAGAGGTAGGATTGAAACGGATTGAGTTCATTCACCAATCCGAACACGCGTTACAAAATTCAGCCAACCCGCATCCAATCCGAAGAGAGCAGTCTGTGACGTCACTTAGTCAATATAGATTCGCTAGCGCTTGTGTGCAGTCAATCTATGCGACAGTGATTCAACATGACGGAAACTCAGAAAACGATCCAATGGGGTGCACCAGCAGCGGAGACCGCCCAAGGGAACCCGGACTTACTTTCAGAAGAGGTGAATTGGGATTTTGTGGATTTTCTCTCCTCGCAAGAAATTGTTCCGGAACCTTCGTTACCTTCTTCATTACCGCAAGTGGAGAATTTTAGACAGAGACAGAAAGAAGAATTGGAGAAATTTATACAACGACAAAAGGAAGCGGAACAGGCTTTTCTTCTACAGCAACAGCAAGAAGAAGAAGAGGTAAGAAAAAAACAACAGCAGCAACAGCAAGAAGAAGTTACAGCAAAGAAAATAGAGGGTGAAAATCAAACGGTCACGGTACTGTTGGACATTTTAGCGGAGTTAAGAAGTCTGAAACAAATGTATCAGACTTCTTTATCACGACCGAAGAGAATACGACCTTCCCGAGCTAAACACGTCAACCCTGTGACTAAGCCTACCGTACCACCCTTAGTGATTTCAACCCAATCATTATCAACATTACGCAGTCCAGAAGTAGGCCTTGGCCGTGGCAAAGGCATAAGGCAGTTAAAGTTGATTGCTTAAACTCACCCCTTCACCATGAAGAAAAAAGGCCCTTTTCAGGGCCACCCACATTTCTCGAAAAGAAATACAATTTCAATTTGCCAATAACTCAAAAAAACCCACCCATTTTACCCTTATAGTACGTGTCTGTGTATGAGTGAGTGAGTGTACGTTCTTATTTTAAAATCAAAACTCAAAGACACTTACCTTATATCATTCATTTATTCTTTTCTCCATTTTTTTACAATCCAATTCACAATTCACAACACAACACTTTAATAAAAAGTTCATTGACTTCTTCTGTCTCCTTGTTTAGTCTCTCTGTTTTTTGAATTTCTTCACCGTCTTTTCCTCATTTTCTTCCCTTCTTCTTTTCTTCTTCTCCTGTTTCTTTGCCTCTTGTAAATAGAATTGTCTTTTTTCTTCCTCTTCTTCCTCTAAAGAATCCCTCTCTTCTTTCGAAGAATCCCTCTCTTCTTCTGAAGAATCCTTTTTTTCTTCTGACTCCTCTTGTTTCTTTTTTGGGCAATCTGGAGACCAATGTCCTTTTTCTTTACAATAATAACAGGTATCTTGACTTTTGTCTTTTTTAGTCCCTGTTTTTGTTCTTTTTTCACGGTCTGGACACTCTGAAGACCAATGCCCTTTCTTCTGACAGATATAGCAAGTATCTTGACTTTTATCTCGAAAGGAAGGAGAGTAGTCCGTAGGCTGGTCTGAAGAGAATTTTCTAATGACCCCTCGCAAAGCTCTGACGAAACGTTCCATCTGGTTAGTCTCTTCCATCGTTGTGCTCGGCTTGAGAGTGAAATGAATAGTGAAAGGACAAGACACACACCCTTTTTATATACGCTGGTCTGCTATGACTATAAAGTAGCTCATGGTGTTTGAACTTGAGTCATTTGACTTTTTGCTTTCAAGATGAAACGATCTAATTCATTCGAGAAGAAAGAAGAAGAAAGTAAGAGGCAGAAACGTGATCTATCGCCTCGAACCAGGGCTGAAATCTTGGCACAAATTCATGCCAGTGATTTTGAAGAGGACATGAGTGAACCAGAATCAGAACCCTCTAAACCAAGTTCACCACCCTTAGTCAGACCTGAAAAATACTATTCCATTCGAGAGACGGAAAAGCGTTCCTCTAGAAAATTTAGAACCACGGCTTACAAATACACGGTGAAGTTTAAAGATTTCAAGTCCGAAGTACCGTTAGAGAAAGCAGAAGGGTTCATCACCGGAGTGTGGGATTCTCTGCTCACTGCACTCAAGCGACAATGTCAACCCAAAGAAGACGATCGCTTGAGACTTTCCATACAACACGACGGTTTGAAATCCCCTGTTTGGATCGAGTTTAGCACCCCTGCAGAATTGACCGCTTCCAAAGTCATGGACAAGATTCAACACGTGCAACAATCTAATGACCAGTTTGACATCACCGATGGAAAAGCCACATTGGACATGACCCACGTCTCTCCTCCTCAAGGGACCGGACGCAAAAAGATGTTATTGGTGAACGACCTTCGCAGCATTAAGCGTAGCCTTGTCCAAATTCACAATCCTCATGACCAGATGTGTTTAGCCCGTGCCATCGTGGTGGGACGAACCTATGCCAACAAGAACGACACGACAGAATGGAAAAGAGCCTGGAAAACTATTCGACAATCGGACCGAGCCAAACAACGAAACGAAGCAGAACTCCTGTTGCAACAAGCTGGCCTGTCCAAAGACACACCCTGTGGCATTCCTGAAATGCAAAAATTGCAAGATGTTCTAGCTCCACGCTACACCTTGAAAGTGCATCCTCAAGAAGTGCGCGGGTCTCTGTTGTTTCGAGGGCAAGATTTTAAGGACGGAAAATACATTCACGTTTATCATCACGATGACCATTTCGATACCATTACCAGTATCACCGGATTCCTGGGATACGGTTATTACTGTGAGAAATGTGACCATGGTTATAATAATCGAGAGCAACACAAGCATTGTGGATCGAAATGCACAGGATGTTTGGCCTCTTCACCCTGTCTGAGCGAAGAACCAGTGCCTTGTTCAACTTGTCTGCGCACGTTTGTCAGCCCTACCTGTTACCAACAACATTTGAAGACGCAAGGTTCACAGAAGAAATGCGCTTGTCAACTGCTGAGATTGTGCCCTACGTGTGAACAAGTCATACGTACCAATAATACCAAGGCACACGTATGTTCAGGAAAGAAAAAATGTCACATTTGTCACCACATCGTGGACTTGGAACACCAATGTTACGTGCAAAAATACCAACCCCCACCAGAGAAAGAGGACGGTCACAAGAAGAAAGGCAATTTCATCTTTTTCGATTTCGAATGCATGCAAGAGACTGGCATTCACATTCCTAATTTCTGCGTGGCTCATCGAGCGTGCGAGAAGTGTATTCAAGAACCTATCTTCAGTCATTGCCCTCACTGCAGCAAGATTCCCGGAGGGCGTGAAAAAATCTTTCGGGGGCCGAACACGTTAACCGATTTTGCCCAATGGGTCTTAGACCCCGTCGACAAGACGTGGAGCCAAGAGGACATCGAACGTTACGGAGATTGTCATCGTCATGCCACGGTGATGGCTCACAATTTCTCCGGATACGATGGACAGTTTCTTTTGAGGTACTATACGGAACAAGGCATCGAGCGTCCTAAAGTGACTTTGAACGGAGCCAAAATCATTTTCATGCAAGTGGGACAAGTGCAGTTTAAAGATTCGATGAGTTACTTGGCCATGCCTTTGAGTCGAATGCCTAAAACGTTTGGAATGACAGAAATGGCTAAAGGGTACTTTCCACACTTTTTCAATACGGAAGCCAATCAACACGCCGTTCTGCCCCATTTACCTGAGGCTCACTATTACGACCCCGACAACATGCGTACCGAACAACGAGAAGCTTTCTACGCTTGGTACCAGGCTCACGCCTCGGACCCTTTCGACTTTCAGGAAGAAATGCTAAAGTATTGTCGTTCCGGCGTGGACATTTTACGGCGTTGCTGTGGAAAATTTCGAGAACTGTTCATGGAACACGGAGGGGTCGATCCTTTGAAAGAAGCTTGCACCATTGCCAAAGCGTGTTCCTTAGTGTACCGCCAACGATTCATGCCTGAAAACACCGTGGCTGTCATCAGTCCTCAAACGACCCACTATGTCAAACGTCAATACTCGGTCAAAGCCCTACGTTGGTTACATTACTTGTGCGACAAGGAAGACAAGTGGATTCAGCATGCCCGCAACGGAGGGGGCGAAAAGACCATCGGAACGTATTCGGTCGATGGCTGGGACTTAGAAAACCCCAAGATCGTGTACGAGTTTAACGGTTGCTTATTTCACGGATGTCCCGTCTGTTACCCTGACCGTGGCACCAAAAATCAGCTTTTGCAACGAACCATGGAAGACCTGTACCAGGACACTTGTCAGCGACGCTTGAAGTTAGAACAGCAAGGATACCAAGTGGTAGAAATGTGGGAACACGAATACGATCACCGTTTGAAAATCGATCCCGAGTTTAAACGCCTCGTGGAAAGTTACCAGTTCATGGACCCGCTGAACCCAAGGGATAGTTTGTACGGAGGAAGGACCAATGCTACCTGTTTGCTGTACCAAGCCGACGAAGAGAAAGGAGAAGAAATCAAATACTTGGACGTGTGTTCGCTGTATCCATACGTGTGCAAATATTGTCGCTTTCCTGTAGGGCACCCGCAATTGCTGACGGAACACATCGACCTGAAAAACATTAGACAATACGAAGGCTTGATGAAGTGCAAAGTTTTGCCTCCCACGAACCTATACCATCCCGTCTTACCTCACCATTGTCAAGGCAAACTGATGTTTCCCTTGTGCCGTACTTGTGCCGAAACGTGCAACCAAGACCAACCTTGCCATCACAGCCAGGAAGAACGGGCCTTGACGGGAACCTGGGTCAGCGTAGAATTGTTCAAAGCTCTGGACATGGGATACCAACTGTTAGAAGTGTACGAAATTTGCCACTTTCCCAAGACACAACAGTACCGCAAGGGTGATCCCAGTCAGAAAGGCATTTTCGTTGACTACGTGGATGCCTTTTTGAAACTGAAGCAAGAAGCCAGCGGCTATCCGTCCTGGTGTCACACTCCCGAAGACCAAATACAATTCAAAGAGAAATACCTGGAACAAGAAGGCATCACTTTAGACCACATCGAGAAAAACGAAGGCAGGCGATCGTTTGCCAAAGTGATGTTAAATTGCTTGTGGGGTAAAATGGCACAACGACCGTGTTTACCCAAGACGGAATATTTGACAGAACCTTCCCGCTACTTCCAGATGATTCACGACAAAACCAAATACATGAAACACGTGGACGTCGTTCGAGAGAATTTGATCTTGGTCAATTACGAAGAAGATCTGGACTTTGTACAAGACGACCCTTTTGGAAATGTCATCATTGCGGCTTACGTGACAGCCCATGCTCGCTTAAAATTGTACGAAGCTTTAGAACTGTTAGAAGAACGCGTCCTGTACTTTGACACGGACAGTTGCATTTACATCCATCACCCGATTCAACATCACCCTAACATCGAAGGAGACCGTTTAGGAGCCTGGACAGACGAGCATCCCGACGACAAGATTCTAAGTTTCGTCAGTGGCGGTCCCAAAAATTACGGCTACGAATACCGGGACAAACAAGGAGAAGTGCACACGTCGTGCAAAGTGAAAGGACTGACTCTGAATTATCGTACCAGTCGAGTGGTCAACTTTGGGGTATTGAAAGAAGCCTTGCAATCGGGAGAGGATGGAAACTTTAAAGTGACCACTCACCAACCGAACAAGATTGTACGTTTACCCACTCACCACATCGTCAGTCGACCTTTGGAAAAAGTTTATCAAATCGTGTACCAGAAGCGAGTGCGACTTCCCAATCATTTCACCTTACCGTATGGACACGTTGGTATAAAACATTGGTTGTAAGAGGATAGTCACCCACCAGAAAGATGACTTCGCCACTGCAAGAATCGAGTGAGAAACCCGATGAGAACTCCAAGTTCAAACCCTACCATTTTCCAGTCTTCTTACCTGACTATTGTGATTGTGCCCGTCGATTGGACACGTTTCAGAAATGGCCTACGGATAGGGAAGGATTACCTTCTTCGCATGTTTTAGCTAGAACAGGATTTGTCTACTTGGGACCTGAGTCAGGATTGGGATACGAGGTACAGTGTTTCGCTTGCGGACTGAAGTTACGAATGGATCTATGTATCTATAAAGATTCAGCTATTCTGGAACATACTCGATGGTCTCCGCACTGCCCTTACCTTTATATGGCCTTTCCACCCATCACACTACGGTACAATGTTGACGGTACCTTAGAGACGGTACCTTCCGAAACAAAACATAAAAAACGTAAAAAAGGAAAGATGTACAAGCTGGAGACTGCATTGCGACTAGTATAAAAAGGGGGCTATGGTCAAGATCGATAGTTCATTGTGACTACCAAGATCGAGCGAACAAGATGAATACTTTGAAAGAGACATCGTTCCAGTTTGGGGATTGTAAAAAAGTTGCATCTTCCTCTTGTGTGACTAATACTGGATGGATAAGACCCAGGCATTGCGACGGAAAATGTCCGGAAGGAAACTGCGATTGTCCATGTGGTTACCATTGTAATTGCGTAACGGAGTTTGCAGACGAGTGCGATTGTGAGCCTTGCGATGGGTACGATGCTGTACGTTGTGACCTGAGCGATGCCGTAAAGCATCATGGGAACTTTAGTGTCCCTACCCCTATCATGGAAAGGGATGCTGTGCGTATCAAACCTGTGGGATGCGAAACTGATGCCGCTCGTCCTCTTGGACATTTTACTGGGTTTCGTTTTAAAGGGGAATGTTCACCTTCACGTCTACCCCCCTACGGATGTCATCCAGCCCTGAGCAAACTCCTACCCATGTCATTCAACCCTCATCGAAACGAACCTGTGAAAGACGAATATTCGTTCCCTGTGCGTTTGTCGGAATACTGCGACTTTGAAAATCGTCTTCAATCGTTCAAAGGAAAATGGCCAAAGTATCTGGGAGGACCGACCCCCGAAGAATTAGCCAGAGCCGGATTTTTCTACTTGGGTGAAGGAGATAAAGTCAAGTGCTTCAGTTGCGGTGTGTCACTTCACCACTGGGAACCGCAAGATTCGGCCTACGTAGAACATGCTCGATGGTCACCGAATTGTCATTACTTACCCTTAGTGGGGCCGAGACATTGAAGTAACTTACCATGTCGTTGACGAAGAAGAAACCAGATTGGCTAGGAGTCAAATGTTGGACATCACCGAGACCAGTATTTAAACTTCATTTCAAAAACGATATTGAATCATTACCTAAAGAACTGCAAGAGAAGATTTACAAGGAAGTTTGGCAGGGGTTTGCCAGAGTGAAATCTCAATGGGTCACTGTAGAACTTTTGTGTCGAGAAATTCATAAGAGGAAAGTGAAAAAAGTCAACCAGTGTGTTAGATTTCTTTGGGTCAAGGTTGCATTCCTCCTATTATATCGCTTTAGACCGTTTACATCAAAAGAGTTAAGTGACATTCTTGGACGTTACCCTGAATGGCAGTGGTCAGAAATTACTCACTATGTGGATTACTTTTGTGAATTGTACAGACTGACCTATTCATGAATACTTTACAAGAGAACATTCGTGCTTTGCCTGTGGAATTGAGAGAAAGGATTTACCGAGAGCTGGTGAAAATACAAGTGAAACGTAAAGAACAATTGCATCCGTTACGTCACCAGATCTTTAACCACTGGTACCTGAATGGTATAAGAGAACTGATTCGTCAGAAATTGTTTCAATGGTCAGACCTTGTTCAAAACTTTGAGGTCGCTAATGATCGACATGTTCATGATTATGGTTACTTCGAGATTCACCTAGTGCAACGCATTGAGGAAGACAAGTTAAAGGATTACCAACATTTGTTACGTGGAATCTGCTTAGTGGAAGAGGAAACACCTAATCGAACTCTGACGTTTCGGTTACAGTATGCAAGATTTAGATTCCCTACTGGAGAACGAAGATCTCTGGCTAGAAAATACGTGTATTGCATCCGAAAAAAAGAGAATATAAAAACAGGCTGCCATGCCACGGTTTATGTCACATGTCATCCAACAGATTCCGTGGAAGGAACTCAATGACCATATTCAAACTGTGGATCATTACTATCGATTATTACAAGAACTGTATCCATTCAATTTGGGACGACAAGTGGTGTGTGTCTTAGTGACTTGTTTTCTGGGATTTCGTTTACCAGCCGATTCCTTGTGGACTCTTTACGATCAGTACTTATCACCCAAATGGCCTTAAATGGTCACGAAAAACTCCTTTTGCTCAAAGCCTTGCGGTTTCATCTGGATACTTCTCGACCTCAACAGGAAAAAAAGATTCGTCAACTTTTAGCTACCCAAGACGTGTATGACGATGTGTGTGTAGCTTGTAACTTACATCCCCATTGGACAGATCTCCGTGCCTGGAAAGAATGGGGTTTTGAGGCTTGGACCCAAGAAGTGGCCCAATATGCACGAGAGTTGTTCAAGGAAAAATGTTACTTTTCAACCCATGTTAGTGACGGTGCCAGAAGAACCCGTCACCCAGGACAGGACTGTCGTGGACAGACCTGAAAGACCCTTTCGGGAGGACACTTGTGTGACCTTACCCCCTACTATAGAACTGGTTAGAACATTACCCAAAACATGTTGTTGTACAGACACTTGTGTTTATTCCACGTTCATCGTTATCATGTGCCTTTTATCCTTGTACTTAAGCCTTTGGCTTTTATGTATTTTTGTCTTTCGTATTCATGTTTGAAACATTCAATAAACGTGTTCTGAAAAAGTATATAAACTCTTGTCTTGTTTGTTTTTCGTGTCACAAGTGACATTTCTCACACCATGGCTACCTCTGCTGTCTCTGCTCCCTCTTCCTCTACTGTCAAAGTCATCGACGAACACTTAGATCGTGCCAGTTGGGAGGCTTTGTATCTTCGCCATCCCTTTAACATGCTCATTGCTGGACCTAGCGGTTCAGGCAAAACCGAATTCGTCAAACGTTTGATCGAACATAAACATCATTTGATCGATCGACCCCCTCAACGAATCGTGTGGTGTTACAAAGAGTGGCAATCGGCGTACAGCCTCTTGCGAGAAAGTCAAGGCGATTCCATCGTGTTTGTGGAAGGCATTCCTAAAGAAGACGACGGCATCGTCTCTGACTCCCGTCAAACCCATTTGGTCATTTTCGACATGTTAGGAGAAGACGAAGAAGAAATTAAACTGTGGTTCACGCGCAAAGGGCATCACCGTAATGCCAGTGTCATTTACATCACCCAAAATTTGTTTCAACAAAGTAAAGCCCATCGCACCATCAGTCTCAATGCACATTACGTGGTCTTGTTTAAAAGCCCTCGAGATAAATCGCAAGTGCAAGTCTTAGCCAAACAGTTAGGAACGCCTTGGCTGACTCAGGCGTACGACGATGCCACTCAAACGCCACACGCCTATTTACTCGTCGATTTGAAACCTACCACTCCCGAGGATTTGCGATTTCGTACCCACTTGTTTCACCACTGGTGCCAAGACGGAGGGCCTGTCCTGTACACGTCTCCGTCCTCGACTTCATTTCACTCCCCATCAAAAAATCTATAAAAACCTCAGACCCTTTTTCGTCTGTCTCACTCTCAGTGCGAACATGACGTCCCTGCAGTCGCATCTTCCCGTCAAATTGATTCGTGCCTTGTATGGCATCAGTCGAGAAAAAGATCCACAAACACGAGCTCGTGTCTTAGAAGCTAGTCTCAAAGAAGTCTTACGATGGTTCACGGTGACGGCACGTCAATTACTCCAAGGAATCATTCAGATTCCTCATCAAACCAAACGCTTTTTCGATCGAAACAAAGTCGCTTTGGTCCAACTGGCCGATCCCCGCATCGACACTCAAACCAAAAAACAAATCATTTTGAAACCTGGAGGGAGCGGTACTCTAGGAGGGGTCATCATTCGCTCACTCTTAAGATGGGATCCTAATGCCCCCAAAGTTATCCCGAAGACAAAAGTCCAACGAAGCCCCAAGAAGAAAAAGAAAAAGACCAGGTCCCCAAAGAGAAGAACTTCTCCAGTGGCGGGACCTTCCTCTTACCAGACACCACCCCGGAAAAAGAAAAGAAGCCCCCAGAAAAAGAAACAGAGAAAAAGTCCTCAGAAAAAGAAAAGTCCACAGAAGAAAACTAGTCGCAAGAGAGGGACTGCGGCCAGGACGCAGCCTTACACTCGCAAACCACGACCTGCCACAGCGGTGACTGTGTCTCCGACAGCCTCACGTTTATCCACTTCTCCGTTGATGTCACCAGGAACTGAAGAGTACTTGGAGACGTTAATCACACCAAGAACTTCTCCGTTGATGACCCCCAAAAGAACTTCCCCAGTGGCAGGACCCTCCCATTCAGCGGCAGTGGCTGCTGCTCACAAAGTACCCTCTCCCAAAATCAAAGTCCATGAAAGATCGGGCATGTTACAAAGTTTACTGGATTTGTCCAAGCAAGAACTGACTCGATTTAGTCCGTTACGTACCCCTGCACGACGTGTCATGCCTGTCATGAAGTTGATACGCCGTAAAGACAATCAGTGGCGACGCGTTCCAGTATAAAAAAGGCCTGTGACCAAGTAGGGTATCAGTGTTTTTGGTGCTGAAGACTCAAAGATGTCACCCTCCAGAAAACCCCAAGGAAAGAAAAGGAAAGGACTGCCACCACGTTTAGCCAAACATGGGGACCTGTTATCTGTCCTGTCCAAAGCTTCTCCACCCCTACGAAAAAAACTCATTCAAACGGCCTCCAAAGAGGTCATCGATACCGTGTGCGAATGTTGTTTGAACGTTTTGAAAGGCACGATCCCTTTGTCCAAACACCAGAAACAATGCTTAGGCAAACATCGTCACGTTCTTCGCCAAATGGTTCAAAAGAAAATCCCCATTCGTCAAAAAAAGAAGATGTTAGTGCAACGTGGAGGCATTTTGCCTCTCTTGTTAGGCCCCATACTGAAAGGAGTCTTGGGAACCATGTTGGGAGGACTGGTGGGAGCAAGATAAAAAGGCCTTCGAAAGTCCCAAGATCTCAGAATCGACCCCTGACAACCCCATGGAAGGACGAAAACTAGCTTTAGTGCCTTACAAACGATGGATGGAATACCATCGGTGGCAAGAACAACGCACCCCGCATTTACCTCCCAATCCCAATTTGAGCGAGATGTCCCAGTTACAACACGAATTGCAGTCCTTGATGGATCGCCAAGATTTGTCCGAAACAGAAAAATCGCAAAAGTACGGTCAACTCTTGCAACGATTGCAACTCTTTCACCAGAAAGCTTTAGACGAAACAGCTCTACCCACTTTGAAAGATTTTAAGACCTTGATGAAAAGTTCAGCACCATCACCAGTACCAGTACCAGTACCAGTGGTCAAGACAGAAAAAGGAAAAGAAGAAGAAGAAGGGTTTCAAACTCCACCAGAAAAAGTACAGAAGTTAACAACACCACCTACCTCCAGAATTGGATGGATTAAAAAGATGATGGTCACCCCTTCTTCATCACAAGAGAAAAAGAAAGTGAAGACAGAAGTGAAACAAGAACCGATATCCCCCGCTCAGACATCCTCCTCCTCTTCGACACCTATTGCCGGTCGCACACGCAAAGCATTGCAATCCAAGAAAATACCCCAAGAGAAAAAGAGTAGCATCCTCCAAGAGTGGGTGCCTTATTAAGACACCAATCAACACAAAAAATGGAAAAAGTCTTAGCCAGCATTTACTACGATCCCTCCCATCCTGCAGGTTACGCAGGAGTTCAAAAATTGTATCGTGCTGCCAAAACGCGACTGAAAAGTCTCCGTTTACCTCAAGTGCAACGATGGTTACAAGAACAAGCTACCTACACTTTGCACAAACCCATTCGACGCAAGTTTGCCAGAAGTCGCACCCGAGTGGAAGGCATCGATCATCAATGGCAAGCCGATTTAGCCGATGTCTCTCATTTGGCCAGCTACAATCGCGGCTACAAATATTTGTTTTGTGTCATCGACGTCTTTTCCAAATTTGCCTGGGTCGTGCCCTTAACTTCCAAATCCAGCAGCGAGTTAGTGCGAGCCCTGCAACGGGTGTTGAAACAAAGCGGTCGTCACCCTCTTCGATGGCAAACGGACAAAGGCACCGAATTTCTGAACCAAGCTTTCCAAAAAGAATTAAAGAAACGTGACATTCATTTTTTTACCACCGAGAATCCCGAAACCAAAGCCAGCATCGTGGAACGTTTTCAACGCACTTTGAAAGAACGCATGTGGAAATATTTTACGCATCACCACACTCTGAAGTACATCGACATCTTACCGCACCTGGTGCAAGCGTACAACCAATCTTACCATCGAAGCATCGGACGTGCCCCGCAAGACGTGACTCCCGACAACGAAGTGCTGGTGTTCGAGCGTCTGTTCGGTACGTCCCCGACGAGGGCTGTCCCCAAGAAAAGTGGAGAGTTGACCGTAGGAGATTGGGTGCGCATTGGCAAAACCAAACGCACTTTCGACAAAGGTTACTTACCTAACTGGACGACCGAATTGTTTCGCGTCACTGGACAAGTGCATGGTCGTCATCCTGCCGTCTATAAATTGGAAGACATGAACGGAGAAGTACTCAAAGGAACGTTTTATTTGCCCGAGTTACAACGTGTCACCAAAAAAGAAGACGACGTGTACGACATCGAAAGCATTCTCGAACGCAGAACCCGTAAAGTGGGCAAACGACGTGTCAAAGAAGTCAAAGTACGTTGGAAAGGATATCCACCCAGTTTCGATTCTTGGATCGATGCATCGCAAGTCATCGACTATAAAAAGAAGAAGTGACCATCATGCCCTTTCACACAGCAGACGCAGCTACGTCGACCACTCCTTCTTCACCCAGTTCTTCTGTGCAAGATTTACAAAAACAACCCTTGTGGGTGTGGTGTGGAGAACGTGTGCCTAAAACGCAAATCGTCTTTTTCTGCCAAATCTTCGTGGTGTATTGTGTCATCGGGGCAGCCATCGCCAATTTGAGTTTGCAACAAGGAGACAAACAATTGTGGACCATTTTATTGAGCAGTTGCATCGGTTACCTGCTTCCTAATCCCTCCCTGAAATTCTCCTCGAACGGAAACCTTGTGTCCAGTGCCAGTGCCAGTCACCACTCCAGCCACAACCAGAACCCCCTTTTGGGCGGAGACACGCCTCTGACGTCCAGTAATATCCTCTCGGACAGCCACAGAACTCTGGAATTATGAGTCACCAAAACCAATTTTACTTAACCTTACCCAGTGACAGTTCCATGGAGGTGTTTCCCCACAACACGTTGTGCTGTTACACGGCCAAATTACCTCAAGCCATCCCATTAGATCACGAAGCCCATTGGGAAATGGCTTTAGTGGAAATGATTCACCCAACCCAAGTCCTCAATGTCCTTCCCAATCAAAATTTTTTTCATGTGGAAGTTCATGACGAGCCATTGCAACAGGAGTTGAATAAGGAAGTCATATATGACAATAAAACCTATAATGAGAAAACTCAAAAGTGGACCTACCACTTTTTCATTCCCCCAGGTTATTATTTTAGTGGTCAACATTTGGTCAACAAAATAACTGCCAAGTTTAATGGCGTGTTTGGGAAAGCTTTGGAGCAGCTCAACAACAAAAGTGTCACCATGGAGTACCACAAAGTAGCTCGTCGCTTCTTGATGAAATTTGAGCGGAGTAAAATCCTGTCCATTTTATTTTGTCCTGAATTGTATGACATGTTGGGCGGAGACATGAACATGAGAATGACCATACTGAAGAACAACGAATTACCCATCGTTTACGACAACGAGTCTTTTAACAAGTTATTTCGTACCCCAGTAGAACTGAACCAAGGACTGAATTTGATGTTCGTCTACTCCGATGTGGTGGAGTATAACGTGGTGGGACACACCTCCGTACCGTTACTGCGTGTCATTCCTTTCAAAGTGGATTCTGCCGCGAACGCTGACGAGGAAGGTGGAAACACTTACCACGTCCACCGCGAATTTGTCCATCCTCACTATTTACCTGTCAGCAAGTCGTATTTGGACACGGTCAACATTACTATAAAAGGAGATTTGGGACAAAATATTCCATTCACCAAAGGAAAAGTCACGGTGAAACTCCATTTTCGAAAACGGTTTTCTCACGACTCGTAAGTAAGTCATGTATCCAGTGTACCAAGGGGGTGCTCGACAGCGAGGACACGGTTTAGGAGACATGTTAAAATCGGCCTTTCGTTCGGTGGCCCCGGTGTTGAAACCGATGGTGACACGCGGATTGCACACCTTGAAAGATGCGGCACTGACGCAAGGCAAAGAATTTCTCCAAAATGTCATCATCGACAAACAAAACCCTAAAGAAGCCTTCATGAGGGCAGGCAAAAATGTCTTGCTGCAAACGGGCAAAGACATTTTGGGCCGACGAGACACACCTATAAATGCCCTGCACGCTACCAAGTCAGGCATTCAGCAAGGACAAGGCAGAAAGAGACGACGAAGAAAACACCCTTTCACCAGACTTCAAGCGAGAAAAGCCAAGAAAAGAAGAACCGTTCGAGACTTAGACGTTTTCGATTATTGAGACACAGAAAAAAATGATGCACCGAGAGTCATGTGCTTGTTCCAAGACGGAACTGGATATGTTTGCCATGCCCCCCACCATGATGACGATGCAAGAATCCCAGTGGGTGGAATTTCATCCCGTCTCCTCTTTGACGGATTCCGCTCCTATCGAGTTCGAAATCAAAGGACAGCCCGAAGATTACATCGATCTGAATAGCAGTTACCTGTATTTGAAAGTCAAAGTGATCAAAACTGACAACACCAATCCTGGAGCCAATGAGAGGGTAGCGCCCGTCAACAATTTCATGCATTCCTTGTTCAGCGAAGTGGACTTGTACTTGAATAACAAACTGGTCAGCAGCAGCATGGATACTTACCCGTATCGTGCCTACTTGGAAAATCTCTTGACGTACGGAAAAGAAGCCAAGAACACTCATCTGGATGCTTGCGTGGTATGGAAACCTGACACGGCCGGTGCAAACACGTTTAACGACACAGCCCTGACAGAAGATGACAATCCTCACAATGTGGGGTTTAACACACGTAGAACTAAAATTCTGCAAGGGCGAAGTTTAGAACTGATGGATCGTTTGCATTTGGACATGTGGTTACAAGAAAAGTATTTGCTGAACGGAGTGGATATCCGCCTGAGACTGAATCGCAGTAGTGCTGCTTTCCATTTGATGGCTAATGATGCCACTTACAAAACCATCATTCAAGAAGCCAGGCTCTACGTGCGTCGCGTAGAAGTGTTACCTAAAGTAGGTAACGACATCAGTCAGACGTTGAGCAGAACGACCGCCAAGTATCCGATACGACGCGTAGAAGTGAAAACGTTCACCATTCCTGTTGGACAGCGATCCATGATCGAAGATCATCTGTTCCAAGGGCAGTTACCCAAACGTTTGATCGTTGGTATCGTCAGGAATTCAGCTTTCAATGGACTTCACAACGAAAATCCTTTTGAGTTTCGACACTCTAGCGTGTCCAAAATCGAAGTCAGTCGCGACGGCAAGACCTTGTGTACCCGACCCTTTGAGCCTAACTTTGCCCAGAACAATTACTTGAGATCGTACTTGTCCCTATACGAAGCCACGGGACAGTTAGGGACCAACACCAGTCACGGGATTACGTACGACGATTATGCAGGAGGCTATGCTTTGTGGGCTTTCGATTTCACTCCAGACCAAGGCAGCGACGAGGGACATTTCCACCCTATAAAATCAGGCCAGATTCGTGTGGAAATTCAGTTTGCAAACCGAGACCCTGCTGATCCAACGTTGAACGTCATCCTGTATGCAGAATTCGATAATACGATAGAAATCAACAGTTTGAGAGAAGTCATTCTAGATTACTAGAAGTCATGGAAGACTGTTATCCCTCTTTACCTAGTGGAGAAACTTTGAACATGGAATGTGAGGAGACCCTGGAAAAAGAAGAAGTAATCATGATGAAGTCGAGATGGCCAGAACAAGAAGCCCATGACGGAATTGATCAAGAAAAATTGCTATGGATGTCAAAACGACCATCCCAGTCAAATTCAACACGACAAATGCCTGATGTTAAGTCAAGAAGAAAAATTGGACGAATATCTGGACGACGCTTGGAGTCTCATCTCGGACAAAGACGTGTTGCACCAGTGGTATAAAGACTTGCGTGAACATTCTTGTCCACCATTAACCACTCAAGAGATCCATCGTATCGAAGCTCTCCTGAATCAGAGTGAGGAAACAGAACGAATAACCGTTTATTCGTCAGACATTTTCAAGCAAAAAGTCAGGATCGAATTGACGACTTATTATTACCTGTGAAGAAGAAAAAAACATGGATACCTGGGAACTTTATTACCTTTTGAACCACAGTTCGTATACAGCTTCTTGGAATCCTGTCGTCTGTGCTAAAGATGAACTCCCTCATCGCAAACCTAAAGACCATCAAGCTTACGTGATCAACACGGACGACAGTCATCTCCCAGGAACCCACTGGGTAGCCGTCTACTTTCCTCAAGAAGGATGTGTGGAATATTTCGATTCGTACGGATTGCCCCCTTTGGAAGACGATATCATCGACTTTATGAGAAGAAATGCTCAGATCACCCGTTTCAATAATGTGAAATTACAAGGCACAGATTCCTTGGTGTGTGGACAGTATTGTGTGTATTTTCTGCATCATCGCAGCCTGGGCTATTCCTTAGAACATTTAGTGACTCATTTCGATCCTCGTTCTTCTGCTAGAAACGATGTGAAAGTAGATCAATGGTTTTGTGACCATTATGCTTATCTTTTGTCTCAAGCTAGGAAACGTAGTGTCCATCAATGGCCTAATGATTTCCAACAGTGGAAATCACGATTTCATTCACAACGTTGTCAGCCCTGTTTGAAGTAGTTAGTATTTGAAGAAAATAATGTTTGTGTTTTGAAGAAAATTGTTTGATGTTATAGTGTTGGATTATTGTTAAAAATGTTACAGTTGTTGTTTAGTGTTAAGTGATTTTTGAATAAAAAATGTTGTGTTATGAAAAAATGCCTTTGTGGTTTGTTTAGCTATAAGAATGTTGGATTGATGCTCTTTTTTTCTTACTATCCCTCTCATGACACTCACTAAACGTTGCGGCTCGAAAACCGTGTGGGGGATGTTTTCCTTCACGTCTTTGACTTTAAGAACCGGGTTATTTCCAGTCCAACCATCCATTGTCGACTCATCCTCCTAAGAAGATGTGCTCCAAACTAGCTAAGCTCAACGAAGCCTACGTGAATTTGCCAATGTGTGTAGGTAGAGTAGTGTGAAAATAAACACTAACTCTTGCTTTAAAAAATGTGAGGGTTTGTGTTGGTGTGTTGGTTTTTGTAAGAGCTAAAGAAAGTTGGTGTGGATAGTAGATTAAAATGATGTTTTTTGGTGTTTGAGGTGTATATTTGGAGTTAGATTGAATTGCTTTGCGTATGTGGATAGTCTATTGAAGTGATTTATAAAAATTTTAAAATAGTGATGGGTAGCATAAAAAGTGAGTGAGTGTTTCTTTTAGGTCCGCGCGTTGTTGTTGTTTTTTTTGTGGTCATGATCTAGGTAAGATGAATTTTATGTTATTAGGGGGATGTTTTCCTTCACGTCCGCGCTTTCAGTATAAATTGAAACTCGTTCGGCAGTCCAGCTACCCTTGTTGATTGATCAACACCAAAAAATGAACACGAGACTTGAGAAACTGTTGGAGCTTCATGTGCATCTGGAATATGCCAGGCGCATATTAAATGAACTGGCCGCGGAAGCCATTGTCGAGGAGGGAAGGATAAGAGAGGAGGAAAGAAGAAACAAAGAAGAGGAGGAGAGAAGGTATAAAGAAGAAGAAGAAGAAAGAAGATATAAAGAGGAAAGAAGAAACAAAGAAGAGGAGGAGGAGGAAAAGGAGAGAAGAAATTTCAAAATCCCAGAGAGCGAAAATTGGGATTCTGAAGCGACATATCCTGCCTCTGCTCTCTCCCCCCAAAAGGTAAAAAGTAACTGGGGGATAAGATGTGTATGTGGCGCCAGGCCTGGAAGGTGCCACCATTAACCAGGTGTCCATGAAGTTCCAAACAAAACAGCCCTTTTCAGGGCTACCCAATACTCTAGAAAAGAAATAACGATCAATTTGCCAATGTGTGTAAGTAGAGTAGTGTGAAAATAAACACTAACTCTTTATTAATAGTGTAAGTGTATGTGTTTGTGTGTTTGTGTTTGTGTTTGTAACTAATAAAGTAAGTTAGTGTGAATAGTAGATTATGGGTTTCTTTATTGTTTCTTAGCGTAAGTGGAGAGTATAGTTTGGGTTATATTATATGAAATGAGAAAAGTGGGGATGTTTTCCTTCACGTCCGCGCGTTGTTGGGTCATGATCTAGGTAAGATCAATTTTATGTTTTTTAGGGGGATGTTTTCCATCACGTCCGCGCTTTCACTATAAGAACCCCCAGTGTTGGTTGTTCAAACCATTCTGCAAAGAATAAAAAGAAGATGGCGTCAAACCAAATCGACAAAATACAAACCTTGCAAGACGTTTTAGACAACTTAGGAATAATGGAACAGATGCTATTAAGACTGGTTGAAGACCATTATTCCTATAGTCCCCATCGTGTGAAGATGGAAATTAATAACTTAAGGAAAGCAAAGGACAAGATTAGTGGTGTCATGAAAGAGATCAAGGAGGAGAAGGAGGATGAAGAGGAAAGAATAAGAATACGCAATTGGAACGAAAAAATTGAAAAAGAAGAAGAAAATGAAAAGAGGAAGAAAGAAGAGGAGGAAGAGAAGAAGAAAGAAGAGGAGGAGAAGAAAAAAAAGAAAGAGAAGAAGAGTGTAGGAGATAAAATAAGAACTTGGTGGAGGAAAAGAAGAAATTAGAAGAAGAAGAAAACCCAAAGGCCCTTTTCAGGGCCAGCCATATTTCTCGAAAAGAGATAGCTTTTCCATTGCCTACCCCTTTTTTTTATTTTATTTTTTAAAAAAAATCCCATGTTCAATTTCCCTTGACGCTATACAGTCCCACCCTGTTTAAATTCCTTTGACGCTATACAGTCCCAATTCCCATGTTCAATTCCTCTTGAGGCTATATCGTCCCACGATTTTTCTCTATGTTAAATTCCCATTGAGGCTATATGTTCCCACGATTTTTCTCCATGATAAATTTCCATTGAAGCTATATGTTCCCAGGGGTGTTTTTAATGCTAATTCCCATTGAGGCTATAATATCCCCCTTCACTACTCTCGCCACACAGGTTTGTAACGTATACATCGGCGTTTTTATTTCTGTAATTGAAAGCGTTTGATATCAGAAATATACCTCGTGTGATGAAAACATATAATCTAGAGTATTTATTTCTCTAATGGAAAAAGTTTGATATAAAAATATTTGTAGTGTGATGACAACATTCACTGTATGGTCAGTCTCTCTCTCACTTTGTATAACAAAAAAGAAAAGATAGAACCTCTTCGTTACACTCACAGCGTTCATTTCGCTCATCTTTTCCTCGTTTTATGGCGGGGGGCAGGAAGGGGGGGGGGGGGCTCGCACAAATTGGGCTGGTGGCCTTATGACGATCGACCTGTTCTTTGTACATACAGCCTGACGTACCTCCGCCAAAGTCTTACCAAATCTGGTAAGTATTTCTACAGTTGTTTCCGAGTCTCTTTCATAAAGTCAAAGTTACTAAACTCACATGGGAAATAAACGCCCATGTTCCGATCTGATACTTGAAGAAAGTAATTGGTCTGCTCATTTGTCCAGAAACAGACTAAACTTTTGTTAGACTTATATTATGCAATCATATTTAACGTTATCATCAAGTTCGTTACATTCTAATCTTAATAAAACATCATTTGCTGGGACGCTTTAAATAAATATCATGTTTGTATAGCAGTCAACAACACAGAAATGTTTAATGTATCATGTCTTTTTTGTAATATGAAATAGGTTAACCATGATAGAAAGCACACCCACGGTAGTGTGGTTTGAGTGACGATGTGTCCTGCCACCCGGAGGTTGTAGGGTCATTACTGTGGTATGTCTACTGATTGGACGCCGATTGCCAGATGGCACAAAGACTCCGAAATATCTGCGTTCATTAGATAGAGAAAATCAAAGAGAATTGTGTACAATGCTTGTGAAGTTTCTCAGAAGGAATCTTTATACTCAACACACGTCCATATACACAATATATGTGCAGCAAAGTTTCACATGTATACTAAAATAGTCCAAATATCATTACTTTGAAATTTTGCTTTAGTTTTAAAAAAAACACTAAAAACATTACAAATATGGTACACCTGGTGGTGTGGAAGTGACGTATTACGCTGTACAATATATGGAAAATGAAATCTCATCCCGTACAGTTCTCATTTGGCTGCAGTATTTTTTTGTGGTTGAGCAAAAAATGGTTATAGACTAGTAGCATCTATTTATTCACACTAATTTTTGATGAAGCAAACAGGAATCTCTCAATGAGGTGATTACATTTTTAAACACTTTATTATTCTAATGATCATAACTCGCATTTTGACTTTGATTGTTATAGCACATGCAGATAGACGGAGTTTTGGGTTTATATTGGCAATGTAAAATTGATTCACACAAAGTTTTAAGAGGAGGTGGGTCATGCCAAAGAATCTTATTTCTTGTTACTAATATATATATATATATATATATAATTGCATGATATCCCGTAACAGTTTCATCATTATTTAATCGCTGCATACATATTTTATTAATTGAAAGTATTTCGATTCTGGTGTAATACCTTACTTATGGCTTGGTATATTGTAAAAGTGTAATTTTTTACTCCTACAACAAAATCTTTACCAGGATGAGTTCCATTCGCCATTGTTAATTAATATTCGCCTGACTATTTAATGTTTAATCTCGTCCTTAGTTTAAGTAAAGCGTCACCTCGACACAAAGGTAAATTTTAAAGCGCCACCTCGACACAAAGGTAAATTTTTTGAGAGCATCCAGGGCTTGCATTACGCCCTATCAAATGACATTACATGTATATTTTATGTTATTTAAAGTTATGTCATATATTAGGATAGAGACAAATATACAGATAGACAGGGCGGAGAAAGCGAAAATATCTTCTTAAAATGAATATAGTATATTTCTTGGAACCACGGGTAAAACGTCTTTGATCTTCATACATGCAGGAACATTATATACTTTTTTTGTGTTGCAATAACAACTATAGAAGTTAATGATCAAGAATCAACACAGCTTATTCAATCAAATGCGTGATTTATATAATTGGAGCAAAGATTTAATGGAGAAAGACCAACGCAAATCTTCTTCTCAAAAGGGTGACGTAATAGTCTCTTCAGAATCAGCCATTCCCAAAATAGATCTGACATAAAGAGGCCAACTTTATTGTGGCAATAACTCGTGCACGATAAGACTCTTTACGTTACGTAAAGTTATTGTTTGCCATCGCCTTAACAGGATTATATATATATATATATATATATATATATATATATATATATATATATATATATATATATATATATATATATATATATATATATTAGCCGGACAAGGAGAGAGGTTATGGACAGACAGCAGATATATATGTAGATCGATGGATAGTTATATAATATATGTACATCTAAAAGACATTAGATCAAAGAACTATTTCACATGTTGATACAAACAAGCGCAAACTTATGGAAATTAGAAAAAGAGTGAATGGAAAGCTACTAGATATAAATATCCATATAAAGTTCAAGTACAGTCTAAAGAATAGTCAACGCTATATACCGTTGGTCTACACAAAATATGTCCCACAATGAGTCACATTTAAACATAAATGGAATAGGTGGCTTTGCATAATTTAAACGCCTCATGCAGATAACCATAGGTTTCCGATAGCGCAATGGATTACCATGATGAGTAACATCATAAGTATAGGCGTATAACATTTCTGGACGTTGCAAGGCCTTCTGTCATTGATCAGGGATCGTCCTGGGCTTCGCCAATGTCGCAAATTGCGATTTTTTTTTCCTTATTGGCGACAAAAATATCCCATCTGGCGATTTTTTTGGCGACAGACTTTTTGCTTATTTAATTTGTACATACAATCATGGATTTGGACTGAATAAATTTAAAACCAGAACGAAAGGAAGCCACAAACTTGACTAAGCAATGCTTTGGAATCAATCTGTTACACAAATGATCCTTTGTTCTTATTGACAACCCCATCTTTACAGTGCATTGTTACATCATAATCTGCTTATGCTGACATCTGGGCTGAGTACTGTATGCTGTGATACAGTCAATCATGCTACCGCACTATACCTACAACTGACCGACTTCTGAAGACGCGAATAAAACAGATACAATTAATTGAATGGCTAATCCTTCTTATTTTTTTTTTTTTTTACATATACCAATACAATAGTTTTGTTGAACCTTCATAGAAAACTGATAACCTTTGAAGTACCGACTACTGCTTATAAATACAAAGCAAATGGAAAAAATCTCAATCACAATTATATCTGTCGCCAGTGCAGCATTTTACTCATTGATCTTTTCCTTTTGCCATCAATCCCGTGTTACGGAGACTTAAACTCCGCAACAAAAATAGCAACAAAAAAAAAACAGTTTTGCATAATTAATAATAATTATTTATTTCTCAAAATACAGGAGTGAAAGAATACCTAAATAGGGTGTGAATTTATGCTTATATATACGGTCCAATATTGCCAGGTGTTGACTCATGTAAGTGTCATTCGTGGGAATGGAGATCCTATTTTGTTTGTCGAGAAAATTTATACAGCATTCAGTGATCATTCTTGGGATTTAGGAAGCAATTCACTACAAGCTTTGTGAAGTTAGCCATAAGGGTGTGGGGGGCGGGCTGCTGAGAGACTATTGGTGTCACCTGTCAGCACTGTAGACTGTGAATGTGGATTCAGTAAGATGAACCTCATAAAAACTGACATCAGAAATAAACTCTGCATCTCATCTCTCGAGAATTTAATGAGAATCAGCATGTACAGATGTGAAAAATTAGACTTTGAAACTGCGTTCAACAAGTGGGCAGCCCTAAAATTGCGACGGATCTTCATGTAACACTTTGTAACATTTTGTTAATGCTTGTTGTAATTAGAGTATTAACTAACCCATCTTTTGTAATTTTCATTGCCTGTTACATTAATAGACTAAATTAACACTTGAAAAAATGTACACTACTTGTTCTGGCGACACTTTTTGAAAATTGGCGACAAAATATTGAGGTTGGCAATTTTTTTGGCGACAGCTTTTTAAAAGCCAGGACCATCCCTGATTGATATATTAGCAATATGTACTTGGATTTAGAATGCCTATGAACATGATAAATTGTGATATATAATTATATATGGGCTAATCAGAGCCGAGAAGGGGTGGGTGGGTGGGTAACCGGAGATATATCCCCGGGGCCCAGGTAAGTAAAGGGGCCCGGGCCGAACAACACTTTTTAATTTTATAAAAGAAACATTTTGTTTGAACAAGAACTAGGAGAAGCTTGGGTGTGTCTTACTCCAGGGCACGTGATTGCTCTCTACATCCTTGTGGCTAATACCATACACGCTAATAAAGTTATTTGCTAGCGACCTGACCGGGCAGGGTATACACTCAGGTGGGGCCATATATTTGCGTTTTAACTAACAGCTAATGAACTTTAAGTTTCAACATTCATACCCTGATGTTGCCTTGTTAACCGTATAAAGTTTTAGTTCCACTGGTAAAATGAATTCTATGAAAGTGTAAATTGAATGTTAGCGTGTACCAGGTGTCCTTTGCGTTTATCTTTGCTATCGATAACCATGTACATGGTGACAAATTCATAGAAACTGAAATGAATCATGGTCGATTTAAGCATTTACCAATCGATACAAGTTACACAGTGGTGTTGTACTAACAAAGGACGAATCTGGTGACACGTATATTAAGCATGTTACCAGGTAAAACATTCCATGGGAATTCTGGAATCCAAAAAATAGCTAGGATCTCGACAAGGTTTCGTATGAAATTCTTAGTTTAAGGCTGTATGTCACGGTTCATACTACAATCTACGTACATGTATGTTGGTTACAAAAAACTAATTTTATTGATAAATCCAATTTTCTTACTTTCTAAGTTGTTGACATGCTTGAATGTATTCATGCTAAACAATATTGATAAGGAATAACCAGCTTCTAAATAAAGTGTAAAAAACCGAAAGTTGTATGGGCTAAAACGTGGAAATATATTTTTGGGATTTAAAAATTCTGTTTATATCGGTAGTAGCCATTTTTGTTTGGTATTTTAATTCTATTTTTAAAGTTGGACCCATTGAAACTAACAAGAACTGCTGCCCCCCCCCCCCTCCCCACAGTAGCGATAGTATGGGGTGGAAAGAGTTAAAAGGAATGGGGTGGGGGCGTTTATCGGGGAAGTGGGGGCTTAAAGGCTAATGAACTGCTTGTGACATTAAAAAATGCGTAGAAAATTAGAAATATAAGTATTTATGCATCTAAATCAGATGCATTACATAAAATATCTGTTCGCGTGAACTCAATATAATTAAATTGTCCTTTCTCGCACAAGGTTCTGTGTCAGTGAGATGGCATTCATGTGACTTTTCACCTGATGTCATCTGCAGCCAATTTCTTAGGTTAATGGCAGATTTTAATATTGGTTTTATATGGCAGATGACATATAAAATATAAATTATTTGAATCTCAAAAGTGTTCAGAGAAATAAAAGTATTGACGACTAGGAGAGAGAGACATATACATAGACAGAGAGAGAAACAGACAGAGAGACAGACATAGAGAGAGAGAGAGTGAGGGAGGGATGGAGGGAGGGAGAGGAGAAATCAAGTATCTTTGATAAATAATAAAGTAAATTTTGTTTCACGTTTTTATCTCTACAGAATGTCTTGATTAATAATATATTATTTCCTTTCAACAGAAACTAAATTTCTAACCTTTATACAATGCTATGTATATTTTCAAAGTATCATGGCTCTCTGATGATAGTGCTGAATATGTTTTCAAAGTGTAATGACTTGTTGACTGCAGTGCTATCTATGTTTTGAAAGTGTAATGACTCATTGACTGCAGTGCTATCTATGTGTTAAAAGAGTAATGACTCGTTTTCTGCAGTGATATCGATGATTACAATGTATAAATAATTCGTTGACTGCAACACTATGTGTTCAAAGTTGGCTGGTTGACTGCCGAGCTTCAATATTTTCAAATTATAATGATTCGTTATCTGCAGTGTTATATATGCTTTCCAAGTATAATGCCCCTCTCGTTTTAGTACAATCCGTTTTCAAGGCGTAATGACTCACTGACTGTATTGCTATGTTTTCAAATAGTAGTGAGTCGCTGACTGCAGTGCTATGTTTTCAGTGTTATGACTATGTTACTATAGTTGTGGTGCGACGGGATGTTGTATGTGTGTTATGGTTATGATGGGGTTCTCCCAATATTCTATTTAAATTATTATAGAAGTCCCACCCAGGCTCGGTTTTGGTTGGAAATTAAATTAGTGAAACATAGATGTAAATCTCCGAGCCCCCAGTCAGCAATGCCGACGGTTAAATGATTGAATAGACAAAAAAGTTTTTGGAGTTTGCAGTTTGGCAGGTGAACAACAATATCACTCGATGATTGATATAAAACGATTCCTAGTTTGGGTTATAAATGTAAACGTCCTGTGTGTACGGGCCTGTTCACCCCTTTCCCTCCCCTATTTGTTTCACCCTTATAATTTAAGCAATTGCTGCATTTATTCTCTACATTATTTGTTTCCTCGCACGTTTTATTAAGCAAGTCTCCACACCGAGGAAATGTTAACATCTTCCATGTAAAATTAGTACAAAAAGTTCTTTCTTTAGCTGATATATTATGAATATAACAACCATTACTTCACCGGAAATTTAGTTTAATTGCAGATAAAGAAAATTGAACCGTGCACGAATTTCCTCCTAGTAAAATCCGAATAATTATTATTTGTTTTTAACACGGATAACAAATTATTATTGTTCTTTAAAGTTCTGAAAACAAGAGAAACTATAGGAAATCCCAAACTCTTTATTGCAAGTGTCTTAATTTGAAATAGTAATCTTCTGTACCCTCTGGTATCCCAAACCCAAATTCGGGACAGTGGTCTACTGTTTTTACTTGAAAACGTTTACATGTATTGCGCATCTTACCGCTATGACTGTATATAATAAAGTTTGATTTTAAATGGTTGCGAAACTTCACTGTCATCTTTTTAATTTTTGTTTTGACGTGGACACCAAATGTATCAATGCTGGTCAGTTTCCACTCAGTCATATAGATGTAAGAGTTAACCGACAGACGTACGAAGGGACAAACTAACGGACAGTATTGTAATGTCCCCGACTCTAAGGCTCGACGAAAATAACAGTATTGTAGTAAATTTAGAGTATGTGCACGTGGTTGTAGTGCCCCGTTTTAAGCAATTCTTAGATTTGTGTGATTACTTGTTTGATTATTGGAATTTGGCGCCATGGAAATATTCCTGGCCCGAACTAATGAGCTAATCAATAGGAGCAAACGTCACGGAGTGAAGTGTTAGTGTGTTTCCATGATGTCCTGGTTCACTAGTAGTGAATTCCGACCAGAACCGAATGACTGTCCCTGTAGTAAAATAGTACATATTAAAATCTAGTGGTATACATTGGTAGCGTGACTGCAAGGACAGCACTTACGGTATTAAACCGGTAAATTACACAAGGGCATAAATAAAAAAGGACTTGGCAGAGACCGTTTATGTCGCCATGCGGGCGAATATGGTGCAGTTATATCGGCGAAATGTGCCTGGAAAGCATACATTGACTGGCCTAAGGTGGCGGAGTTAAAATAGTTCCCATTGTTAGGGAGTACTCGTATATGTTCTAAGGCGTGAACGGTTGGTGGTACGGAAACATAATGAAGCCAAAACACGCAGATGTACGGTTGATGGAGAGTTGACAGTTTGGTTTATCTGTGGTCTTGCATTAATTAGAGGAAAATTTAGGTATAGAATGGACACGTCGGGCTTTCTGATTTACAACTGAGGTTGTATGGAAGTCTTTGGAAAGTCGGGGAAACTTATGACTTCTAGCGAGAATCGCGCCAGGGTTTGACAACCGCTCGGTCAAGTAAATACCCGTGTGCGTATAACAGTATATATGCAATCAATGACTAAGAAAATTTGAACAGTTTCATATGCAGAATTCTCAGTAGTGTTATATTGGGTATTCCTAATTATCTAAGTATGTTCATTTTCATTGTATTGTATGTTGTCTTTGTTTCCGTCCGTTAATGTATGGGTTGAGATTAACGTACATTTAGCTCATAAAGTTGAAATGGAGTGTCATATATCATGCTAGGACATGTCTGTCTGCCCGTCTCTCTTCAAAATATATTCATCTACTGCATGTAATGTGACACATTTGCAACATTGAACTTTACGGATTCATACGAAATCACTATTTCATCAACACAGTCTTCGTATAATTGATAACAGCGTTTATTTAGTGTTCTCTTTTCTGAGCAGCTGTCATTAAAACAACAAGTGAAGAGTAAAGCCATTATATGATACAAGGATACAACATCGATCCTTTCAGTTTGCATTTTTCCTTGGAATTTCAAGTTCCTTGTATATACACACATTTTGTGTTTATCTATATTTCTCATATTAAAATTAATTATCCGTCATTCTGTCTGTCTGTCTGTCTCTCTCTCTCTCAAACTTCCGGTGGCCTAGTGATTAGAGCCTCCGCCCAAAATGCGTGAGGTCGTGGGTTCGATTCCTTGCCGAGTCATGCCAAAGACTTTAAAAAATGGTACTAACAGCTGCCTCGCTTGGAGCTCAGCATTGAGAGGTTAGTGTTAGGACTGGTCGGCCTGGTGTCAGGATAATGTGACTAGGTGGAACATCATGTTACATGTCTGCGGCATGATGCCCCAGTGCTAGACATCACTATAAACTGCCACACTGCAGACATCGTAGCGATACGACTGAAAAGTTGTTAAAGTTACGCAAAAAATCCAAATCACACACACACACACACACACACACACACACACACACACACTTGTTTCATTTCCCGAACACAAAAATCGTTTAACACTTAACACAACAATTTTGTAAGAACTAAGGAGAGATAAATAAAAGTAAGGTAACATGACTTATACTTTAAAATATGAAAATAAGAAAAACATACGAGTCTTACCGATTGCTCTTCAACTACATCATATTTTGCACTCAGTTCCTGGAAGACATCCTCCTTGGTCTCCTCCTCGACCACGACATAGATATGAAACATTTCGGATCCTCTGGAGAGGTGGCCATGTCCTATATAACTCAGAATCCACACAAGAATAATTACCGGTGTTAACATGAGGATCAGTACTTAATCGTACAGGATCTTCTAATTACATCCCAGCAATAAATGATTACGGTTACAGCAGGTTTCTGGTCTGCCTCACATTTTGTGTTCTGAACACAGTGTATACACCTTTTGTTGATACTATTTGAAACGTCTGTCTTATCTACTTGCATGATATAAACATTACATTGTTTACGGTTCTTAAGTAAACTACCCGTTTCCATGCCCGGAAGTTGAACGTATTCCAGGAATTTGTAGTTACGTCATTCTTCATGGAGAGAGAGAGAGAGAGAGAGAGAGATTGTTAAAATAGTAAATAGAAAAAAAATAAATAAAAGACAAAAGACCTCAACCCCGAAAGGCAAGAATCCAAGAATTATAAAAAAAAAACAAAAAAAAAAAACAATTGGGTTAGAAGGTAGTTATATATTTTATATTGGAAATCATTAATTACTTTCTCTAATTGTTCAGAAGTATTTTGACACGATTGGAATAAGTATGTATGTATGTATGTATGTATGTATGTATGCATGCATGCATGCATGCATGCATGTATGTATGTATGTATGTATATATGTATGTATGTATGCATGTATGTATATATTTTCGTATGTACGTACGTGCGTATATATGTATGTATGCATAGGCCGTGATGCGCAGACCCAATCTTTCAGAACTTGGGGATGCGTGGAAACGTTGTAGGCATTTTTCAGTTGCACCCTGCCTGCCACCCCCCCGCAGATGAAAATAGAGATATTAAATATAAAAAGTCATTACTCATTTTGCTGTGCAAAATTGGAGGAAAACGCCATTTCATCTTTGTTTCTTTTACATATTTTATTATTCGCTGTTTTAGTTTGTGTGATTTTTCTAACCTTTTTCTACTTTAAAAACAGATTTCATTTTCTTATCTGTTCTTGAATCATTATCATTCAAGGCGTAATAGTCAGTTAAGTGGTACTATTATCAGCAGCAGCGGCGGCAGCGATGATAGTAGTAGTAGCGGTAGTACCAGTAGTCGTAGTGCTAAGAAGTGGTCGTGGTGGCATTCCGGTTGTATGGTGGATTTAATCAAAATTGCCGATGATCACACAAGCTCGTGGCAGTAGTGGTTTTTAAAAGAACATAAGTTTGTTGACTATTTGAATGTTATAGCTCAATAAATCAGTCTTAGATTTATACTTTGCTTAACTGTCGGCTTTTGAGTGTCATACACAGATTTATGGTTTTACGATTCTTTGTTCTTTGGTTGTAAACTAAGTAATTATATTTAGTAAAATTCAAAACACAAGTTATTACCTTAGTATCAAAAGGGAAAATTCAAATGACATTTACATTATTGCGATTTAAATCCCAAATAATCCTAACAGTCCAAAAGTATAAAATGTTCCGAATGAATTCCAACAATCTTGATTTTCCTGATGTGACAAGAGTCTTAAATGACTTGATATACCGATATTCTTGAAAGTGCTGATGTACCAATAGCATTAAATATGCTGATGTACCAGCAGTCTTAATGTATGACAATGGTATAATCCGGGATGTATTTGAATGAATTCACAATAATCCAAAAGTAGTATTTTAGTTCATAGAGTCAATAAGCACTTTGTAATTCCGATGAATAATTTAAATAAATCATTATTCTCAAATTAGAACTGAACACAACAGCAAATGATTCCACATACTGAACATAAAACAGGAATGAATAATTTCTTTAACACATCGTTCATATATATATATATATATATATATATATATATATATATATATATATATATATATATATATATATATATATATATATATATACTGTCATCTGACCATGACGTAATACAATTTTCTGGAAAACTTCACTAACTTGCAAACATGTTCAGTCTTGAAACTAAAATTTTAAAAAACAATATGACAAAAATCAGATAGACACATCACTCACCTATGACAATAGTCAGGTAGGCCAAAACTCTACTCTCAGTCAATTAAATATGAATAACAATAGTTTAATACAAAGATTTATCACATAGTCGGTACACTTTACATAAAGCATATGCAGTATCATAATGTTGATGTGACAACATGTTAACATATCACTTCATTTGTCTACTGATTTGTTCAAAGAAGCTCGTAAAATTCACTTCATTTGTCTACTGATTTGTTCAAAGAAGCTCGTAAAATTCTTGCTCAGTATCCTCTTACTAATTGCTTGCGATTGTGGGTACCTTCTTAACCCCGTCTGGAACTTCTTGTTTTTACTGTTGCTAATAACATTTTATCCACAATTGTTTTATTTGTTTATTTATTTATTTATTTATTTATATATTAATTTATATTTTTTTATGAGGAGGTAAGGCTAATGTGAAAATCGTAAAGAACTGCGACGGTGAGCTATTGATGCATAAAGTTGCTTTCGTCGACCGCGGATTGGGAAATGTAAAAGTATTGGTTTAAAATAGTAAAGAAAATACAATGCTGTGTAAGTGTAGTTGGGTGTTGTAAAACACTAAGTAATTGGACATCAAATGAAGCCCGTAAAATATCAAGATTTTACTTTGTTTACCTACAAATTGTAGGGTTAATTTTAAGCTATTGTTATTCCCAGATCAGTAAGATACGTCTAGAAAATTTGTGGCGTTGTAAATTTCTTGTGTTTTTTAAACTAAGAAAACTCAGAGGGTAGGCATTTAATTGTTCTCCTAAACAATGTAGTCCGATGATGTGTCAGATGTTCATTCTCGATAACATGTCCTAAGAAAATTCAAGGCCCAAATACTGAAATCAAGGTTAACTGGACGAATACGAACGGGTTATTCTTGACACATTATAGAACGGCACAATCAACGCAACAGTTACCGTATGTACTCGCAAATTTAAGACTTTGTGTGTGTTTCTTTATTTGGCATTTAAATTAAAATCAATTATATAACAGGAATGTTTTTAAAAATGGTTACGTTACTAATATAATCTATGGTAGGGTTTGCACCGAGAAAATGAAATTCCGGTCGCGGGGTTACAATATTTGTCTCCCCACGAGATTGCCGAATGGGGAGACAAACAATGTAACTCTGCGACTGGAATTTCCTTGTTTCGGTGCAAACTCCAACATAGACCATTTTTCTGGCTCAATATTTTCCATTAAAGTTAGAAGAACTATTCATTATTGCAATATAGTTTAGCACATTCAACATTTATATTGTTCATCACTCACTATTATTTCTTCACATTTATCTGTAGTTCGTTATGTCTTTTAATTTTATATGAAAATCGTAATAATCATCTCAGTTGACCGTAACTAGATTTACCGTTTATACACCCTCACCCACAAACAGCTACAACTTAACAGTTATAATTGTTATTTATTTTAAGTATTGTTCTAAGAGGTCCAAAATTAAAGTGCAAATGCTGTGTAAATAAGGCGCATTAATACGAATATGTTAATGAGGGCTGTAGGGTGACCGGTCAGTCCGAAGTACACAGTTGTTACGCGTGAGAAAAAATAACAACATAAAAACGTTTGATAGTACTGAGGTATTATCACATTTAATAGATGTATGCTATATGAAATTAACAATAAATCATTACAATTTATTACAAGGACAATTGTTCTTTTTAATCAGTTCCAATTTAGACAATTTATTTGGTAAATAATTATACTATAATGTACACAGCTGCATTGTAACGAAGAGTAAAATGTAGCGTTAGTGACAATGCGTTGGATTATTCAGCGATAATTAGAGATCGTATCACTATCGTATATAACTGTCCTTTTCTTTGGAGGGGGTGAAATTGATTGTGACATACTGGTGTTGTAATTGATATTGATTGTAAAATTAATTCCGTATATGAAAGACCCTCCACAGTCCTCAGCTGACCGTTCAAAATCAAGGTTTCTTGGAATTTATCTGTCTTGTAAACATGGCAAGTAATGCAGTTATATGCTAGAGCAAAATCGGCTTGTGTAATAAACTGTGGGCCGATTAATGATTCCCTCTAATTGGTAAGTGCAAGATTTGTCAATTCTGATTGCATGTGCATCTTTGATTCATTTGGGGGCACAAGGGGGAAACATACAAAGTTTAAAGAAAACCGGTTTGACATAGCAGATGCTTGGTTGATGCTAAGTTTTTGGTAGTTGTTCAGATGTTTGTAGCCAGTGATGGGTATAACCTATGTCTGGAACATTGTTTTCTGTTAGTTTCAGACATATTTTATCACGCATTAGTTTGTAATGTGTTTAGAAGACAAATCTGGCAAGTTCGCTGTCACAGGCATTTTTCATTAGGGTAATAAACTTTATTGTCCAAACTGGTGCCCGTAAAATCCATTAATCATTTGGCCCAGGTGCATGCACGTGAGTTACACGGGCAAGGTGAAATGTACGGTCTGGGGCACAAAATCGCTTAAACATTTGTTCATATATCAGTTGTAGATATATACAGGACATCTATCTGGAAAGAGGGTGTTAGCTTACATCTTGAGTTCTTTTGTCTTCCAATGTCCTCGTCTTCGTCTGTCTCTCTTTAAACTCTACATATTCTAGTTTAAGTTTGGAATCTTGCTTTAACTTGATATTTCTGTGCTCTTCTTCATCCCTTTCCCGTACCCCAAAGTGGAGTACTGTTAAATTATAGCGTGTGTAGTAAACTTGGCAGTGTGATGGGGCCCAAAAGCCACAATAGTAGTGATAGGGAGTACTTTCGCCTCACCTAGACTTCTGTATTAAAAAAGGGGCCCAGCACTATACCCTCAAGAGTTATAGCCTCACCTAGACTTCTGTATTAAAAAAGGGGCCCAGCACTATACCCTCAAGAGTTATAGCCTCACCTAGACTTCTGTATTAAAAAAGGGGCCCAGCACTATACCCTCAAGAGTTATAGCCTCACCTAGACTTTCTGTATTAAAAAAGGGGCCCAGCACTATACCCTCAAGAGTTATAGCCTCACGTAGACTTCCATGCTAAAAAAGGGTCCGGCACTATAGCTTCAAACGGGAATTTAACTTGGAGCACACTGGGCCTGTTTAGGCCCAGTAGGAATGGGAGAAGGATGACGTCACGGTACTGGACACTGCCAACACTGCTGCAAGTGGTTGACCTTAATCGGACGGAACAGTGTGGTAAAGGGGCTCACCTGAATACGCGCTGATCTAGGTACAAATAGAAACATAGACATAGAAACATGTATAGAGACATAGACATAGACACACAAATAAAACAAGTACACAAATATTGCAAGAGAGGATAGATATCTTTTCTAGGCCATAGAGTGTCCTTCAAAAGGTCATTTGTTTATTTTTGTTAACGTCATTCAGTCAACATAGACGGCATCGCACGGATCTTCTTCTCTTCCTCAAATTTCGTTTGACCTCTGGCCGTAGATTAAGACTCTCTTCAGACAGCCTTGCCACTCCACAAAGATCCTTCGTTTCCAAAGGTCTGTATGAGTCATCTGTTTGATAGCACATGGTTATCTGACAGACGTGGGATAGTCCGGGTTGAACAGCATCGACGATAGGAGGGCAGACGATTCTACGTTAGTCAACATCTTGTGACGAGAACGGGTGAAGGGAATGGGGTGAACCGTGGTTATTTATAATGGAAGAGCGGATCGAAACGGATTGAGTTCTTTCACCAATCCTAACACGCGTTACAAAATTCAGCCAGAGTGGAGTCTGTCTTTCAATCAGAATAGAGCTGCCTGTGACGTCACATTACCTATATAGGTGCGCTAGCGTCTGTGCGCAGTGAATCAATGCGACAGACTTTAAACATGACGTAAAATAAGAAGACGACGAATTTGGGTGCACCGGCCGTGGAGACGAGAAGTGATGGCATATTAGCGGCTGCCACAGCAAACAGGGTTTTAATCGGGATTTAGTGGATTTCTCACTTATTCACAAGAATTTTTCCGATACCAGCACTTTTGCCGCCTTCACCTTCTTTACCGTACGTCGAGGATTTTAAACAGAGGAAAAAAGAATTGGAGAAATTTTCTACAGCAGCAGAAAGAAGCAAACCAAGCTTTCCTCATTCAACAACAACAGTGAGAAAAAGAGGCAATAAGAAGATAACGACTGGAAGAAGAAGAAGCAGAGATGAAACAAGGTCTGGGAGAGAAGGAGGAGGGTGAAAGGAGTCTGAAACACATGTATCAAACTTCATTAATATGACCCAAGAGAAAAAATACCTTCCCTAGACAAACAGTCCAACCCTGTCAACGTTTCTATTACGTCTGAGATACCAACCCTAGTGATCTCTACCAAATCATCGACAGTGTCAGGTCCAGAAGTAGGCCTTGGTCGTGGAAAAGAGTTAAAGCAGTTAAAGCTCATTACTTCCCGTTCCTGACTTTATTCTTTTTCTAAAAAAAAAACAACACCCAGCGGTCTTTTTAAGAGCCATCCACCTGTCTCGAAAAGAGACTACTCAGTGTTGGCCAAAATCAAGTAAAACTCAAAATCCCTTTTTTCATCATGATGGACCCGTGTGAGTGTATGCGTGTAGGTCATTATTATAAAAATCAAAACCAAGAGACGCTTAAATTTTTCTTACTGTTATATACTCTGGTACAAATTACAATTCAGCACCACTACGCATCGCATTAAAATAGTTCATTTTCTTCTTTTTTGTCCTTTTCACTCTCTGCCTTTTTGAATTTCTTCACTGTCACAGGTTTTTCCTCTTCTTCTTCCTCAGTTTCTTATCGTATTCTTTTCTTCTCTTTCTGGGCGTATCTGGTTCTCCGTTTTCATAGGGTACCTCTTCTTTATGTTCGGAACCCTTCTCTTCCTCTTGCTCCTGTTGTTTCTTAGGACAGTCTGAAGACCAGTGTCCTTTCTTTTGACAATGATAACAGGTGACTTAACTTTTGTCTTCTTTGACGCTTGTCTTGCTTTAAGGTTGTGGACATTCTGAAGACCAATGCCCTTTTTTCTGACACACATAGCAATTATCTTGAAGTTTATCTTGAAAGGAGGGGGAGCAGTCCGTCGGCGTCTCTGAAGAAAACCTTCGTATGACACCTCGCAAAGCTCTGATCAGAAGTTCGATCTGTGCTGGCTCTTCCATCCTTCTGCTAGGAATTAGAGTGAAATGAATACTTTGAGAGAAGACGCTGACCCTTTATGTAGGGAAGACACTGGCTCTACATTAATATAAAACGGTCGCGTCATTTCGTGGAAAAGGAGAAGAAAGTAAGAGGGACAAACGTGACCTATCGCCTCGCACAGTATCGGAATTCTTAGTTCATGCCAGCGATTTTGAAGATGACATGAATTAGCCAGAATCCAGACCCAGAGAGTCAACGTTAAACCCAAGTTACATTCGAGAGATGGATAAACGCTCCTCTAGAAAATTTAGAACAACAGCCTACACGTACACGCTGAAGTTTAAAGTCCGACGTACAGTGTGAGAAAGGAAAAGAGTTCATCTTCGATGTGTGGGATACTTTGTTAACAGCGCTGAAACGACAATGTGAAGCCAAAGAAGACGATCACTTGACACGTTCCATTTATCAAGACAGTCTGAAGTCCCCCGTTTGCATCGAGATTAGCAGGACATCAGAATTGACACTTTCCAAAGTGATCGACAAGATTCAATATGTACAGCAGTCCAACGACAGGTTTCACATCACCGATGGAAAAGTGACACTGTACATGGCCGACGTTTCTCTTCCCAAAGGGACTGTACGCAAAAAGGTGTGGACGACCTTCTCAGAACCAAAGAGAACCTCGTCCAAATTAACAACCCTCAAGACAAGATGTGTTTAGCCAGTGCCATGGTGGTGGGACGAACGATTGCCGGCAAGAACGACATGGTAGAATGGAAAAAAGCCTGTTTGAAGAAAAGTTTCTTTGTGAAATTTTAGCACTCCCGATGCTTACGAAGATGTGTGTATAGCTTGCTGGTTACACTCTCACTGGAAAGATGTACCTGACTGGAAACGTTTGGGCATCGAGCCTTGAACGAACGAAGTGGCTTACATTGCCCAAGATTTTTGTGTTATGCATTCAAAGAAAAAAAGTGAAAGTAAAGTGTCTAGTGAAAAAAGTGATCTTTAAACCTGTGTTAGCCACAGTGCCAGAAGAAGAACCTGACACCGAGGAAAACGAATCTGTTCGATATGTTAGGAGAAGAAGAAGAAGAAGAAATTAAACTGTGGTTTACGCGCAAACGACATCAGCGTAATACCAGTGTCATTTACATCACCCAAAATATTTTCAACAAAGCAAAACCCACCCCACCATTCGTCTCAATGCTCTTTATGTGGTCTTGTTTAAAGGCCTTAGAGATAAATCGCAAATGCAAGTGTTGGCCAAACAGTTAGGAACTCCTTGGCTGACACATGCGTATGACGATGCCACTCAAACCTTCATCCCTATTTACTCGTAGATTCAAAACCGACGGCCCCTCTTTATTTGCGATTTCGTACCCATCTATTTTACTACTGGTGCCAAGACGGGGGGCTCTTCGTGTCCATGTCACTGTCGACTTAACAAAATGAAAATTTATTTAAAAAAACTCGGATACTTTGGGTCTGTCTCACACATTGTCAGAATGACGTCCCTTCAGTCTCATCATCCCGTCAAATTGATTCGTGTCTTGTACTACAGCAGTCTCGAAAACATCCGCAAATACGTGCTCGTATTTTAGAAGCTAGTCTCAGAGAAGTCATACGATGGTTTAAGGTGACAGCACGTCAATTTATGCAAGGCATCATTTACATTGCACATAAAACCAAACGCTTTTTGGAGAGAAACAAAGTAGCCTTGACGCAACTGGCAGATCGCCGCATCACACAAACCATGAAGCAAATCAGTTTGGAACCTGGAAGTAACGGTTCTCTAAGAGGTGTTATCATTCACTCCCTCTTAAAATGGAATCCCAATGTGCCCAAAGTTATACCCAAGAAAAAGTTCACCCCCGACCAATAGGTACCCAGAAGAAAAAGAGCAATAGCGTCAAGACCATGTCACGGCCTAAGAAAAAAGAAATGTCCCCAGAAAAAAAGAAAGTCCACAGAAAAGAGCACCGAAAACTTCTTCTACCCACAAGAGAAGCACTACATTGCGGGCGAAACCTTACATTCCCAAACCACTACCTGCAGCGACGGTGACTATGTCTCCAGTAGCCTCAGGTTCTTCCACTTCCCGGTTGCTGGGACGTGTTGTCCGTCCTGTCCAAAGCACCTTCACCAATGCGAAAACAACTCATTCAAACTGCCTCCGAAGACGTCATCGATACCGTGTGCGAATGTTGTCTGAATGTCTTTATAGGGATGATTCCTTTGTCTCAAAATCAGAAATAATGCATAGCCAAGCATCGACACGTTCTTCGCCAAATGGTCCAAAAGAAGATACCCATCCGTCAAAAGGAAAAACCTGTTGGTACAACACGGTGGATTTGTGCACCTGTTGTTAGCAACCATACTAAAAGCCACATATGCACCCCTGATTACATGACTCATGACGGGAGCTGTTTCACAAGGGATAGGTAAAAGTTAAAAAAGGATAAAGAAAATTAAAAGGGACCTCTGAGGTGAAAAGATCTCAGACGTGACCTTTGGAATTTTATGTAAGGACGACAACTGGCTTTATTGCCTAAAAACAATGGCTAGAATTCCATCGTTGGCAATAACAACGGACTTCGTATTTACTTCCCAATCTTCATTTGACCGAGATGTCCCAGTTACAACACGAATTAGAATCGTTAATAGATCGCAGCAATTTGTCAGAAACGAAAAATCGCAACGGCACGGTCAAGTGTTGCAACGACTTCAACTCTTTCACCAGAAAGCTTTAGACAAAATAGCTCGACCGACTCTGAAAGACTTTAAGACCCTGATGAAAAGCCCACCCCAGTTGAGATACTGGATCAATGTAAAGTAACATCACCAGTCAGAATCTACGCTGACGTGGTAATGAAAAGAAATTTGGATTTTGTTGACTCTATGCCGTCTCCCTCGGATGACCCATACTTATCCATTCATGGAAGTGGGAACTTACAAGACAACCAGAACTTACAGGATACCATCCCAATGTATCCTTCAATTTGAAATCCTATAGACACGACCGACCAAGAGCGGAACCCAAATACCCCTATGAATACAGACCAAGCAAGCGCAATAGATAAACTTACCTCAAGCCCACCTACGCAACGCCCAACCAAGACAGTCACAGAAATAAAAGAATGTAAAGTAGTGGCTCTACCTCAGCCACTATCTACAACAGAAGAGCAAATCGGGATACTGGAACAAGGAATAATAACATCACCAGTCAGAACCTACGCTGACTTGGTTAACTCAAATAATACTCTACCTCCCAAGACTCCAGAGCCATCAACCCCATTGGCCGAGTGGTCTAAAGCGCTCTCCGTTACGGATCAATGCCATCTCACCTCTGTCTGCGTAGGTTCGAGTCTCGGATTCGGCCAATGTGGGTACGTGAGAAAGTTTGCCAGTAGCTTCTCTTGGGTGGGTGGTTCTTTCCGGGGTTTACCCGGGTTCTTCCTCCACCATTAATACTGGCCGCCATGTATAGCCTATCGTGTGCTGAAAAATGGTGTTAAACACCACAACAACAACAACAACAACTATCCAAAAGAGCAAAAGGATATCGGAATTGAAACACTCATTGCCTCATTTTGTCCACCACCTCGGAAAAAATTGACCACCAATAGCACCAACACTAGTAAAGCGGTTAAATATGTCGACAAGGGGGCACAAAAACTATGAATGTTCAATTTAAGACCAAGTCAACAACCAAGTCAACAACCAAATCCAAAACAAGATAAAAATATTCCAAGTAACTTAACAATTAATGAACCAGATACCCAGCCACAATCCAATGTCAATACAAAGGAGAATGTCAGTATCACCAAAGGAGAAAAAAATATCAACCTTACAATGGCTAGCAAATCCACATACCATAATCAAAAAACCGTTAAATACCACTCCAGGGAACATACTATATTTATCACGAGTAACGGTTCCCAAGTACTTAACCTTAGCGCTAGAACTATTGCTACAGCCTCTCTCTCTCTCTCTCTCTCTCTCTCTCTCTCTTGTATGATGTGTTGGAGAGATCTTACATTGCTCACGAGTAAAATTCTTTATTGTATAATGTAATTTACAAGTTAAAGCTCTGCGAATAAGATTCTTGTTCATTACATACAGATTTGTGGTTAGTTTATTCATTCGTTTACTCATTCACAAATTTATTTCTCTTTTAACAAACTGAAATTATGAAAGCACGATATGCGTCATCTTATTTGCTCATACATTATTCTTTAAATTCAGTTTTTTTAATGTTAGTCAATATATTGGCCTTTTGTCACCATTCAATGTTGTTTTCTCGTATTCACTTCCATCGTTCTGACGAATTAAATGAAAAGTCTTGAGAGAGAATATTGTTTAGGTTAGGTGCTGGCACTTCACGTATGTCTCTCAATGTTTCCTGTCAGATATTCTTCTAGAAGCTATATGTGTTCCAATGTTTTACGTTTGGTGTTCACATTTTTATGCTCTAAAACAAACTTTGCAGCAAATTGTTCGTCCACTTCTGTAAATGTGCTCTCTATGACCATTTCACATTCTTATTGTTCCTCTCCTGATCTTGTTATTTTCTCAGACGAAAGTTCACTGGGTTTCAGAGGCACATGTATTTTATTTATTTCCCAGTCATCGCGAAGAAAGGGAAGATCTTTTTTCTCATGCTTTGGTGAATTTTGCAAATCACTAATTCATAGTTAGCCAAATTATGGAAAGTTCCTTCATCCTAAACATATGCTATACATGCAATAGGTACCCAGTGGGTGGGTGGTAAACATTAATGATTTTTCCTCTCCTACCTTTAAGAGTCAAGATGTTCCATAGCTTGTGTACCATTTTGTTTTTGTCTTACCTTTATCTTTTTTAAATCATCTTTTCTAAGTTTTTCTTCTCTTCTCCTCCAAAAGCTATTTTGGTACATTTCCGACTGAGGTAAGAAAAGTAAGGTTAGCAGAAAAGCAGGATTTCTCTTTCGCATAGGTGAGAAATTATAGTATTTGCCCCAGTTATTATTGTTTGAGTGGCGGAACCTTTTCCATAAGGTCATTTATTACTAGACCAATAACTCATCGTTGATATCGTAAGCTTGTTGTCATATTAAAATCGTTCAATATGCCCACCTCACAACGCCTGCCTATTTGAATAACTTTAATGACACAATTAGGTTTTAGTTGAGGTAATAAAACTACATGAGTCAACAAACGGATCACTTATTCAGAATGATTTGTAACTCTCCCTCTCGTTTGTTTTGGTACATCTAAAATGAACAGCATTAAAATGAATTCTTAAATTGTGCACAGAGAAAGCTTTAAAATCTTTTGAAAGAATATTATTTTGAACGGCAACAACGCTATTTTTTTCGTTTTATTGTTGTAAACGTTTATTCACATTTTATTGAGACAGCTACTAAAGTTAAGTTTGTCTTAAGAAACAAAGCTCATTTGGAATACACGGATAATATTCTGATTATTCTTAACTGTATGTATCTGAATAATAATAATAGGTTTCATAAAACACGAATGGCTGCCGGCATGTGTATTGTTGTCACCATAATTAAAGGTATGTCAGTAATGAAGAAAAAAAAGAAAGAAGGACGAAACAACGACTGATTTTTTAATTCTGCCAGCATTAAGATTCCATTTTTAATTCGTCAAAATTGTAAAGAGTTCAGTTAAGTCTTCAACGATTTTAACACGGGAGAGTTTAGTGTTGTAGCTTGATTTCATTTAGAAAAATGTATATGATATTACATTTTTACCTTAAAAAAGAGAGAGAGAGAGAGAGAGAGAGAGAGAGAGAGAGACGTACATACATACAAACATACATACAATGAAAAAATGTCGCTACTCCTGTGTGACACTAATATTTATAGACATTTCAATTAAAACTTAATTGCGCCATTAAAGCTTAAGAAATAGCAACGTATGAAACAAAATGGTACACTTATAGAATCTAGAAAGAAATTAAATGTAGTTTTAGTACTGAATACATTTTGACAAACATACCAAATTGTATTACATGATTTCAGCATATTCGATCCGAAATTTATTAATCTTATATGTATTATGTCAATTATATGAAGCATCTAGTTGTAATTAAAACCTCTATTACAAGTTGTCATGGAAACACACTCTGAGATTCAAAACTGCTCGATGCGCATGATTTAGGAGACTGAATTTGGACACTTTCATTGACAGATGAAAATGTGTAAAGTTCTGTGCTTGTAGTCTTCATCTTGACATCCGTCAGAGGTGATCCCATCTCGTTTATGTATAACAAGTTGTTATCTTGACATCCATATGGTCGGTTCAGTTCATGTACCATAGGGGAGTCTAAC
Organism: Sinohyriopsis cumingii; assembly: GCA_028554795.2. Classification (NCBI taxonomy): domain Eukaryota; kingdom Metazoa; phylum Mollusca; class Bivalvia; order Unionida; family Unionidae; genus Sinohyriopsis; species Sinohyriopsis cumingii. The sequence goes on along the minus strand of JAPYKE020000192.1, from coordinate 284,888 downwards.
TTCTTGGCGTGGCTGGACAATTGCTCTAAGGAGCTCCTGCGGCAGGGGGATTTTGAGGAGGAACTGTTATCCTGAATATCGACCTCTATTGATACGTTTCTGACTCGCCTTCTGATGACAATGGTCTTATAAATATCATACACCTCGTTGACCAGCGGAGTTGCTATAATAAATATGGTTGCCAGGAATGCCCACACCTTGGAAACCTGTACCTAAATGAAGTATAAAAGGAAAATACATGCAAATATAAATCTCCAAACACCCCTCTACCATCCCCCATCTTTCTCTCTGTGCAAATATAAATCTCCAAACACCCTTCTCTCTCTCTCTCTCTCTCTCTCTCTCTCTCTCTCTCTCTCTCTCTCTCAAAATATACAAACACCATTGCCTATGGAAGTAAACGTCCAGTGAGTCGAGAAATCTACTTGACGTGTTGTAAGCATTAAAACAGGAATACAGGGAGTGATTCATTTCCATTAGGCTTAAGATTTATGGCAGGGTTTGTAAACGTGTTAATACATGTTTACTGTCGGCGTTACGTTGATAGCGCATGACAACAAATTGAATTCTGGCATAAAAGGGCCGAAAATGTACAACTAAGCTCGAAATTTTCAGTTAGCTTTGCAGAAAAGCTATACTTATACAAGTAGTCAGTATTATGTTTGTGTCCTAATTTGTTTTGGCAACATCGCAATACAAAAATTTCGGATTGGGATGAGGAACTGGCAGATATACTGACGAATTAAAGGACGGCAAACAAAATTGTATTTACTAAGGTCATAAAAACTCATCACTCACCCACTGGCTGAAGGCGTTGAAGGACATGACGTCCACTAACACCATGAAGCTTGGCCAGACGATGACCAGAATGATGCTGATAGAGATGGATCCAATACTGGCCAGGTATTTAGCTCCCCTGAAGGCTCGCTGTACGTCCATTAGAGTGGGCCTGTTGTCTAAACGATGTGCTCCGTTAAGTTTTAAATCCCTATAGGCAAAAATATATAAATAAATGCATTAATCTATACAAGCGATTAACGGTATATTTTATTATAATTTACTAATATTCAGTATATACTTGTATGCACAGTAACATATGTATCAAACATTTTTTACACGCCATGCGTATTTAAAATGCTAATTTAAATTTGTTAAGTACATTTTTTATGGGATTGTGTCCTATCGCTTGTAAATACACCTGCTGATGTGAATTGACTCTAGAGTTACCTCCCTTAAAAAGAAAATTTCTACATAAAGAGTTACCTCCCTCTTTTAGCGGAAAGTTTACAAATTATATAGCGCTTTTCCATTGGGTGTACCAACCATACAATAAAGATAATAGTAAAAGTATCAACTATTAAAATATTGTTTTATTTCATTGCCCACCTCACCCCCACCCACCCCTCACCCATTTAGGGAAGCGGGGAAATTTATATAAAATCACGCGTTTTATTGACTTTTGAACGATAACACAATAAATGGGTGATATTTCCGCTTATAGTGCATATTTTACGGCTTGCAGGACGAGTAACAGACGCAAACTTGACACATAAATGGATCTTTTTTTAATAAAAAGAAAAAATCATGAATACAGTATGCTCTGAGTGAAGACAACGGGTCAAAATCCTTTCGAATACATGGCCTTTTACATAAATATATAATGAAAGGCCAGTAACTCGAAAATTGCAGTTTCACAGCTTGCCCTCGATTTATTTAGGGTATTTTCATTTACAGTTACATTTTCGGTCATATAAACATCGTTTCTATGTGGAGATGTTTCCTTGTGAACGATCTGTTAGGCATCTTTATACATCAGACCTGCGTGAAGTTAGGAGCCACGAAATTTCAAAAGTTTGTGACTTTTCGTCTGATCTGAGTTAAGCTTTTCCCCGTTTTATTGATACATTGTCAGCCAAGGTGAAAATGTCATCAAATATCTATATAAGTATTTAATTACTTTTCACAAGAAATTCTGTCGCTAACTAACATTTGAAAACATAACTCCAAGTGCCTTCACTTGTTTCCTCCACGTCTCATATTACGTAATCTAATTTAGTCAATCTTATATTTCTAGTGCGTACGATTGGCCAAAGCAGTTGACTCCCAGTATTAAATTTTGACTAATCGGCTGTGCTTTATAAATGGATTACAATGGAGTGCGTCGTATAAAACTTAGTGGGAATCGGAGGAAACACTTACAACGATCTATTTCGTGACATCAAGGGCTATCACTGTTTCTTATAATATATTATCTAAAGGGTCTTGTATTAAAAAGGGTTTTAAACCTATGTTTTTACTGTGATCATACAAGTTTCATGAGTTTGACCAACTATAGCATCAAGCTTGAGTCCGGTACGGATAGATAAAATTTACAAAACAGAAAAAACAGAAACAATCCCGCGATATGCAATGAGATTTTAACACATACGTCACACGGAAAAGGTAGTAGCAATAGTGAAGTATCTTGATAATATTGATATTAGTTATGCAACATTCCCACGCGAAGTGTCTCTTTGGAATAATGGATTAAAGAAATAATGACGGAAGAAAGGAAAACATAATGATGATGATGATGATGATGATGATGATGATGATGAAGAAGAAAGTAAGAATGATAAATAAAAAGAAAGGATGAAATATCGCCTCCAGAGGTCTTTATGGAATGTACTTGACAATTGCTATCGAAGATGGAAAAATTCATTGTTAGTAAGCATTCGTCAAGTCCTTAATATTGTTGAATTCCGATCAAACGATGAAACTGTATGGAGTACTTTAGAAATCCTCGAAAAAAACCCATTTGTTTTGCATATTCGCTATCCTTTATTACAATGTGTCCTCCTATTCAAGGATAATAAAATATATTATAGGCAGTTTTCAGTTTAAATCAAATGTCCACTACCATAGGTTTTAATGCAAAAGTATCTCTTTATCGAAAAAGTCAAAAGGTTCATTGACAAACAACCAGTAAATCACATTATGACTACAAACGTTAATCCAATCGCAGCATTCCGAACAACCTAGTAAATTTCAGAATCATGCCTCGTCATATATACATATAATTTAATCTTTAATAAATTTTCTTTACATGGGATGCCACAACACAATCGATTGAATCTTAATACCAATTTTTGACTTGGGCAGCCGTATTCTAGCAAACAACATGTGAAGTTTATCTCGCGTATCACTTCTCCACATAAACATGAGACATAATACTGGATTTTGGTAAAATTTGCCTTCTTCCGGTTGAGGTTAATCAGAACAACTGTTTGAATGCCAGTGATGACGTAATTAGAACATTATGATTTTTTTGAGAAATTTCTACTTGGCATAGAGTTCGGTCCAGGGGCTTAGGGGGTTGTCGATGTCCCTTGTAGACTCCCAAATCTCGGTTTTAGTCTCCTGGGTCAACTTGGGACTGGTTAGCAGACTGACCACTACTGCAATTATGCCTCCAGACAACAGCGACACGATGTTACCCACTAAGCTGGGCACTTCACGAGCTGAAGAAGACGGATATTTGATTTTTGATTAATTATATATTCATACAATCACGGCAGTCTGATTCAAATCAGATCTCAACTGTCCTACGTAAAGAGCTGACATCGGCCGCTTTGGGGTCATTATCTGGTGACCTTTAAATTAGCCAATGAAAATGCAGCTTTCAGAAATCTGATATTGTCTCAAATCGTTCAGTACACATTGATGCTCTTCCCCCATACTGCTCAGTCTCCCAAATATCAAAATATAAAGACTTTATTTGATTGGATGATGAAATTCCCAATTTTGGTTATAACATAGGTCACCAGAACAAGACCCCTAAGCGGTCGCTGTCAGATATTCACACAGGACAGTGGAGATCTGATTTAATCAGATTGAAAACCACGGTGTTCACTTAGTTTTTATCTAATCAGACAACGCCGATATTTAGTGAATCATTATGTATTCACAGAATCACAGTGTTTGGTGAGTCGTTGTCTTTTCACATAATCAGTCTTTAGTGATTCATTATCTATTTTTTCAACCACTCAAAGTGTTTAGTGAGTCTTTATCGATTTACATAATCACATATTTTAGTGAGTCATCAATTATTAATACACTCATAGTGTTTGGTAATTTGCACTGATGCAGCAGATCCTTGAATACCATTTCCATTACACAAAGTGTTAATTTCGATGCGGTGGAATTTTTGTTAAGTCACCAGTATATTTGACAAACAACTATGCATCACCTTATTTCATAAATCCTTATAATGATATTCATATTTCTGAAAAGTTTTACTCGCGTGATACAATGACATGTTTTGGTAGGTGAAGCGGTTCGCTTTCTGGTTAATATCTTTCATCTAATATTAGATTGTGTTCAAAATAAAGACGATAAATACCGAATTTTTACCTTATCCAAATGAAAGTCACTTAAACTATGCCCCTAGACTAGCACAAAAGTTTAAGTGACTATGTTGTTTATTAGTTTCGATTGAAATACTTTTTTTTATCAAACTATATTTAGTCTTTACTAATAAATGATAAATAAATTTTTTAAAAATGACAATATATAAAACAAATAGTGAAATGCAATATAAATATTAATAAAATGAAATTGCGTTTATCCAACAGAACGCTTTCCCAGCTTCAAACAGCTTCGATCTCCCATCTTATTATCATGGGTTAGCTGAGCAAGGTCTACATTGATGGTATTTCGGAGTGCTTTCGGCACAAGGATGCACGTTACATCAAACAAAGATTTACTCAGAACAAGAAATTTATTCTACATTAAAAGTATGGAAACTCTAACTGTTGAGAGCGATCCCGTTACTCAATCTAGTCAAATATAACCCGTTTTAAACATTACTATTAGCATTTTTTTTAAAATTGTTATTGAGGTCGAACTATTAAATTCAGAAAGATACAATCATGTGTTGTGAAGTATTTTATCTGCTCATCAAAATCTTCAAGATCATGAGTTAAACGTGTGCTTAGCTTATCGGGTGTCAGTCACATATATATTTTCAAATATACTATAGCGTTTGTAAGCCGTAGAAACGACTGTAAGTTTTGTGATCTTGCTGCGTCAGGCGTTGCTGCCTTTGATGTCGTATGACAATTTTAGAAACGCCATGTGTAATAAATACACTGCCCTTTTGTAATTAATGCATTAAATGACATCGAACACACACTATCTGAAGAAATACAAAAATATATTTAAAAATGTAATATGCATGAACAGCACATACATCAAAATCTCGAATAGGGATGCGAGAAAATGCGAGTAAATTTTACTAGACCAGTATGACTAAAGTAAAAGCAAGAAACCAGTTGATTATTTATCGAAGTGTAAATCTAACCTAATGAAACACAAAGTCGATGTGAGTGCTTAGCCAAATTTTACAGTTCGATAAATATCTAACCTTGATTATTTAATTACATAAAAATATGAAATAGTGTCCATATGCGGGGTTGTACAGACGTAGGTAGTTGGTTCGAAATTCACGGAAGTGAAAACCCAATTAATTTTGTATTGGGAATAATCAAAATAGGAAAAACGTGAACGGTATGCACCTATTCGGTTTGAAAACTGTATATTGAAACAAATTAACTAAATTGCACAATAAAATATGCATATGAACACAGCTAATGGGTGACTTACAACAAAACCAATTTTCATAATATTTTTTGTTACAAATATTAAAGTAACGATGACAATATCAAGAGAAAATGCGTACCTGTTTACAAGTTTGGACGAGGTAAAAATGTCTTCAATGCTATTTTATTTAAAGAGTCACACTCAAAAGATTTTAAGTCTTAAATGGATCATTTTATGCTTTAAAAGCATATATTCCAAAGAAACAGATTTACAGGAATAAGTAGCATCAGCAATGTTAGCAAGATGGATAAATCTACAATCTGAGGAAGATATACAGTACGTGGATGTATTCAACTAAATCTACAAATAATTCGAAGATCTCGTAAACTTTACCGGATCGATCTAGCTCAGTTAAAACAAACAGAGATAGATTTACAGAAAACAGAGTTAGCTATAATAGGTTGATTCAGTGTATAAAGAAGCTCTTTAGAATCTACCATTGTATGGGAAAAACAATTCCTGACTGGCACCATTTAGACATTTCAAATGATTTAAGAAACGTTACATATTGCTAAAAACATAAAAGTACCTATTTTAGACGGCCATCCTGTTGGAGTGTTGATAACAAATAGTGATAATTCTTTAAGAATAGAGAATTTTTGGGTGTTTGTATGCCATTTAACTAAGATCGGCGTAGCTTTGCGGCACACATGGAGCGAAGGCATCATTAAATGTGGACTTTGCACAGAAAGGTAAAGAACTGTACTTAAGACAGCTTAACTACTATTATAAAATCCAGTACTTACGTAAGTACAAATCAACTGTGAGAATAAAGTAAATGGGGAAAAAAATGAATTGAAAGAAGACTTAACCAAACAATCAACTAGCTCAGTTGACATGCAAGCGTATGAAAATAATATTAATTATGGATACGAAAATATTTTGACAGTGATGTAGCACCATGTCCCACCCAGTCACATTATCCTGACACCAGGTAGGTCAGTCCTAACACTAACCTCTTAAAGCTGGTACACCATACCTCCACTCCGATACCTGCCCATAGGAACAAAAGAAAACAACGGAAGTCCCTGTCGGTGTCATCGCAAAGCGAATCGACGCCGACGGAGGAAAATTCCTCTCCAAATGACAAGGACAAAGTCCCCAAAAAGAAAAAAGAAAAACACCTGAGTGACATGACGGAAAGTGAGAACTCAAATGACAATAACAACCACGGCGAAAACAGCGACAAAGACGAAGACTACGGCATACATGTGAAATACGGGCTAGACATAACAGAAACGGACTCGGAACAGGAAACAGGTCAGGAAACTGAATTATCGGAAGGGACAGAAAACACAATACAAAGAGCAGATAACTCTGGAAACGGATCCGATCGGGTGCACGATGCCTCCAAAGAAACAAACACACAAAACTTATGAACTAATTAAATAATTTAACAGGAAAGTACAAACAAAATATGTAAAAGTACTTTTGATAAGGAATGCGGCCACCTGAAGAATAAAAAAAATAGAAGGAACAAACTTCCGAATTACCTCAATAAATACAATGGCATAGATAAGGAAAAAATAAATTAATTAAACTAACAGAATTTGACATTATTTTAATACAAGAAACCCACAACAAATTTTCAAATCAACTAATATCTTTTGTTGAAGAAAAAATGAATGCAATCGTAATTTTAAACAACTGCAAAAATGAGGATATAAGAGGGGGAGTGCCAATAATTATTAGAAATAAAACAGTTCTTGATTAGGATAGAGTAGAGGAAAAGGGAATTTTTAAAGGGAGGATGATCCACATAATATTAAACAATTTGCATATAATAAATATTTACTGCCCGGCAACTAGGTATAAGAGGCATGAATTTGTGCAAAATTTAAGCAAACATCTAAATGATTATACAACGGAACCACTAGTAATGGGAGGGGATTTACCTGGGTATGGGGATAGTACACATATGACTGGGGGTTTGTCAACAAATAATCATAGTTCTAAAGAGATAATAGAAAAACTACTAGAAAGTCACAAACTAACAGATATATACAGAAGATTAAATATAATCAAAACTGAATAAACATATGAATATAAAAATGGGGGGGGGGGCAAGCAGACTTGATAAATTTTACGTAACTAAATTTGAAAATAACATTCACATAAAAGCATAAACAAGAGACTTCAGAATATCACACCATAAACTTATAAATTTAGAAATGAAAATGAAGAACACAAAGAGATGGGGGAAGGGGTTTTGGAAAATAAATAACAAAATACTAGAAGTAGAAGAATTTATTAAAGAAATCTATACAGAATTAAGAAAAAAAAAATATAGAAGGGAAATTGCAAATATAACAATAGACTGGGACAAACTAAAAAATAAAATAAAAGAAATAGCACTGTATCATCCCAATAAAGAGAAAATTGCAAATAATGGAGAAAAACGAACTAAATACATTATTAAAAAAACAACTAACAGAAGACACTAAGAAAATATATAAAGAAAAATTAAATAAAATTATAGATGAAGAGAATAAGGAAAGAGAGGTACTAGCATGGAAATTCAAGTATATATATATATATATATATATATATATATATATATATATATATATATATATATATATATTGTAATAGACCTGGGGCTCTAAAGCTGTAATAGGATGGATGGGAAGGGTGGTTTTTCTATGTCATAAATTTAACATGTTGTTCATGTCAATGAACATATAAACTGCTGAAAGAATGAATTTAAACATTGTAATGTATCAGAAGTGTATAGATCGCGACTTACCTTGATATCTGTATTAAACCGTTCATGTTTATGTCAACTGTGATTGCCGGTCATGTGGTAACATGCGTCATGAAATTCAACCTCGCACATCGTTAAATACTCACAAAATCTTCTGGAATCTTATTTCATATGAATTTGTCATACCAAGAAATATGTTTATCACCCTTAAATTCCCATGACAACTCATCATTTGAATAGCACTGAGCTCTATTCCAACAGCTGACATCACGAAAATACGTCTGCAGGCAAGATGGCCGACACTAGATCACATGACCGGTTCCACACAGTAAATTTGTCAAGTGCACATTTTCTAAAATTAAATTTCACTTGTTGATTCTAATTGCTGGCCTTCTTTTATACTAGAATAAGTATGTTTTGAATATTTAATGGTGTATTCTTCGTTTTTATGCTGGTCAATATATTTTCAATGTTATCAGCGTTCATTGGTAGTTGTGTACTCTTCACCCAAGCTTAACTGTCTTGGTTACGATTTCAAGTACCTTGACGTTTGACGGACACGACAAAATACGTAATGTTTATATATTTGCTAATGACAGAGTGTGAACGGACAAGTGATGATAGTTAAATTGTATATTAACCCTCAGTTTGTGTCGCTGGTTGTAGAGTATCTGTTCGGCACCACCAGACCTGTTCGGCGTCCCGGACAAGCAATGATTGGTTATGTTTACATCACATGACTACTTTCCAAAGAGTATAAATAGGAGTGAAATTCGAAATTCGGCAGATAGCTGTCAACATCAGCGCTTTAATCAACATCTCTCCACCATTGAGGTAGTTATAATTACAACTTTATTGGATGGCGTTATAAAGCTCACAGATACTTATAAAAATAAGACAAGTCTACAAATTTTAATTTCTTTATTCTCAAAACTAGACTGGAATTATATATAGTACAACAATAGGAATCAATTCAATTCAAACAAATTCAATTCACTGCTATTGAGTCACGCTTAATATAAAAGTAATATGGTGCCACATAAATAAGCAGCTATCTCCCGCCACACTAAGAATTTAGCGTTAACTTTCAAAATACTCCGTGGGTCGTCCATTTCTCGCTGAGTGATTATGTTAAGGTTATGAAGGCCAGCATATTATAACATTTGTGTATTGCATACGTTACACGTAATCAAACACATACATTCATGTTTTAGTCATATTTCTTGTATTAAGCATCTTACCACAATTTCATAGTCAAAAATAAAAAAGGTCCTGACTTTGAGCATTCTTGCAATTTATTATTTCGTTTACACAAGTTAGCCCATACCCCCCCCCCAATCTGTTACAATATATATATATATATATATATATATATATATATATATATATATATATATATATATATATATATATATATATATATATATATATATATATATAAGTAGTGGGCTTAAATAAAAGAAAAGAATTAAAAAGGGGGGGTGACGACTAGAAAAAACTATTAGATGAAGGAAAAGAAGTAACAGACAAAATGAAATTATGAGAATTATAAGGAATTTCTATGAAGGTTTATACACCTCACAAAAATAGGAGAAAACACCATCAGAGAATATTTAAAAGAAATAAAGTGTGAGATGATACCATCAGAACACAGGGACATGTGGTGTGATGATCTCATCTCTAGTGATGAGATACAAAACACGATAAAACAACTAGCGAAAGGCAAATCACCAGGTAGAGATATACCCATTGCGGAATTCTACACAAAATTCCAAAGTGTGTTAGGGCTGATTCTTGAAGGTTTATATAATAATATACTTTTAAAAAATGAATCAATGTCAAACTCCATGAGGGAGGGATTGATAACCATAATTTATAAAGGGAAGAGAAATGGAGAAAAATTAAAAAATTGGAGGCCCATCTCCCTCCTAAATATCGACCTCAAAATTTTAAGTACAATCTTAGCAAACAGATTTTAAAGAATGTACAAATGAAATCGTTAATATCAATCAAACATGCGGGGGAAAGGGCAAAAATGTACAAAATAATATTCTAAATATAAGATCCATAATAGACTTTCTAAATGATACAGGTCAAAATGGTGACATGGTACTTTTTGACCAAGAAAAAGCCTTTGATAGATTGGAACATAATTTCATAAAGTAAGTATTGGAAAAATTCGGTTTTGGAACAAATTTCAAAAATTGGACCAAAATACTGTACAGCAACATCACTGCAAGAGTACAGGTAAATGGAGCTGTAACGGACAATATCAATATACAAAGATCAGTGAGGCAAGGATGCCAACTGTCAATGCTATTATACGTAATATAATAGAAAATCTAAGTATAAAAATAAGGACGAACGAACACACTGAAGGAATAGAAATTCCAAATCTAAAAGACGAATTCAAAATGCTCCAACACGCGGATGATTGTACCAACTTCATTAAAGACCTAAATTCCTTTAAACACCTAGAAAAAGAATATGAATTCTTTAATAAAGCCTCAGGGTCAAAAATCAATCATGATAAAACAAAAATTTTTAAAATAGGAAACTGGAGAGGTAATCACCCGGGATTACCACCCCATCTAATAAATGACAAAGTCATAGCATTGGGGATATTTTCGGAAAAAACGAAGAATTTGAATACTATAAAACTCTAAAAACGAAAATCAAGGAAATTTCCATTATAAACAGAAAAGACATATAAAAATAACAAATTAACTAAAATAACTTGAAGTACCTAAGAAATTTAGATTTATAAAAGAACTGATAGGAAAATATAGGGATCAAGAAAATGTATGGGAAATAGAGGTAAAACAAACATATGTTTGGCTTAGAGATGAAATAGCAAGGAAAATTAAAAATAAAGTAGAAGAAGAAAATATTGATATTAAATGGGACGGAGTATGGATGCACTGGGCCAACATTGGATCCCCTAAAATCCAGAGTTTTTGATTTTTAAATACCTTCACAATGCGTGGTTGACGGGTGAAGTCGCTGTAAGAAGAAGAATGATAAGAACAACAGTAAAATGCCCACTGTGTAGAACAGTGAACTTCACAAAATTCCATGCAACCACACAGTGTGAAATAAGAAGAGATGATAGAATTCAACTGATTATGGAAATCTGTACAAAAGAGAAATATCAAAGGAAACACATCTTATATTTGGACGGAAACATTGATAAAAATACAATAATTAAGATAACAGATTATTTGAAAAATAAAATGATGGTCTGTGGACAAGTTATAACAATTAAGATATAGCTAACACAGGCCATCATAAACCATAGAGATAAATAATTTATTTGAAATTCCAAGATTAAAGACATTTAAAGTCAGTATAAAATCCTTTGATGCTTCCCAACATCAATAAATAAACAATTTCAAATGTACCCTTAAACAATGGAATAATCTACCAGCCGGGGAGCAGGGGTGGGGAAGGAGCCTTGGTATAACGCTCATAGAAGGCGTTAACGCAAACGCGGGCCGAGACCTCAGTCCCATCCCGGTTCCCTTGAAGGGGTAACCCTAAAAACACAAACTTAATGTATCGTTATACAGTTTACAGTTTTGATTGTGTAAATCAGTATATAAAATCGCAACATACCAATTCTATAAAATTGTCTTCCTTTTATAATAAAAAGAAAACACTACCAACCGGGGAGCAAGGGCGGAGAAGGGGCCTTGGTATAACGCCCAAGGGCGTTAACGCAAACGCGGGCTGATACCTCGGCCCCACCACGGCTTCCCTGGAAGGTGGTAACCCTAAAACACAAACTTAATGTATTGTTATACATTTAACCTTTGATTGTGTGAATCAATAAATAAAATACCTACACACAAACTGTATAAAATTTTTACTATTTCCTCTTATCTTAAAAAAGGGGAGGGGGCAGGGAATCTGTATGGGGAAAGTAAGAGGTAATGACGTCATGGGGCTATGTCACATGGCGCCACGCGAAGTGGAAAGGCCCATAAAAGAGCCTAAGAAAAACGCCCCATAATGAACATTAGCACATGCAAAACACAAAAACGAACACAACACTTCTAACTATTTCCATTACTGTATAGTTAACTACTAATAGTTGAATTTTGGCCATAATAAATAACAGAGGGGGCCAAAACTCGGGTCGGGCGAAATACAACAAAAATATAAAGTATGGACCCTCACTCGAATACATCCCGCCTCATTTCAAAGAAGGAAATCATGCGATGAGCGACACATATAAGCACGCATATAAAACACTAGGCTTTTTTCTTTTTCTATTGAAAATAGTACACTACTCAGTCGCCATTTCAAAAATTATTAATACAAAAATATTAATTAATAATATTTTTTTAAAAAAAGCGGTACCAAGGAAACTGGGAAAATTGAAATATGCTGTCTCAACATGAAAGCTATTATAGCATTCACACACATAGCAATGCACATATAGCAAACACGAGACTAAGGAGACCTCTAGCAAAGGTCACAAACACGAACTAGGGGAGCGAATTCGAGCTAGGTGAATGAAAGTTGGCGCGGATGAACACCCTTATAGATGACACTAGGAAATATAAATACCCCATCAAAAATTTTAAATAAATAAAAATTTTATTGAATTTTTTTTTATAAAAATAAAACAAACATATCTGGGGGATACACATACACATAAAACACTTTTTCCTTTTTTTTTAAACTGGAAGAAGGTGGCATCTGTCTTGTGCACCCCCCCCCCCCAAAAAAAAAAATATTTTTTTTTAAAGCTGAGCGCCTTACGAGGCAGCTGTTAGTACCATTTTTATAAGTCTTTTTGGTATGACGCGGCCGGGCTCAAACCCGCTACCTTCCGCATTTGAGGCGGACGCACTAACCACAAGGCCATCAACGTATGGACTAAGAGACAGTGCAAAAACTTGGAGATAACGGTATAAAATCCTACATAAGTAAATAACATAGACGTATAGACAGAAAGACAGACAGAGACATCGACAAGCTGACTGAAAAGACGAACGGAAAAGCATCGTTGCTGCTGTTCATGGGAAAGTTGGGGAGTTCCCTTAGGGTAAAAGACTTTCGTTCGAACTAAGATATCTTTTCTTGTTCTACTTTAAGAAAAAAATTTTCTCAACTAATATATTGGCTCTAATTAGTTCTTTTTCTTCATACGAATCAGAGCAATAATATTTGAGACCTGGAAATGTTTTTTAACACCCTCTCCCACACCGGCACCCCGCTCCGCACTGGATGTGGCAGACAGAGACAAACAGGCAAGTAGAAAATTCCAGTCATAATCTTGTACGTAAAATGATAGTTAATGAGGGTGAAATTTGACAGTACTTGCGAGCAAGGGGAGAAGACATATGGAATAGACAAGCTAAAAGAAAGTTTGACAGTTAGTCAGTCGAACGTTCGATCATACTTACTGGTGTTGATGAGGAAGTTGGACAGTCCCCCAGGGTAGGTGGAGGAGGCGGACAACCATGATACAATGGCTATAATAGTACCACCTACACTTCCCGCAATCATACCGACCCCAGTTAGCATTTCCCAGAACATGCACAGCGTTATGGGCAACACGGCCGAATTGATGGCGACACCCATAAACAGATGAATAAAACTCAGGTTCAGCTAAAAAGAAATAAAATTAAACATAATTGTATTTAAATTACACTATAAATAGATATGTCAATATACGTAGGCATATTCCAAAGAAAACTATGATTAGTAGACTAATTCCAGAATCAATAAAATGGCAATAGCCTCAGGTCAAAACTGACAGATGTTGGTGCCAAAGATAGATTTGGCAGACAAACTTCTACTCTCACATGGAACTTGGTATCTGGTTACTCTCCTGAGTGCTCTACAGGATGTTACGTCTTAACGGGAAACTTGCAATGTTGTGATACTTAACATTTTCATGACATCAAACTTTTATTACGTCCTTTAAGAATCGACCATGTAGACTCAGGTCACATATATAATTTACTGGGTCAGTACCTATATAGCTCTATCTTTAATTGCTTTTTCCCCTTCTATTCTTTCTTTGATTGTCCTTGGCTTAGTTGTAAGCAATCGAAGCACGGACTTAAAAGAAAACTGTTTGCTATTTAGAATATGTAGATGATGATGTCATTCTATATTTAAGACTACAGTGCACAGTGAGTTATTTTAACATTTACGTTACTTTTACATTGTAAGACATGGCTATGGGAAACACAGCGTAGAGCCATTTGTCAGTTCACATAAAATAGTTTGCGTTTTAGATTTTCACAAGAATTAGACCGTCAAAAAGTAACGATGGAACAATAAAGGAGATACAAATTGGCGACTTTTTTCATTAGATAGCTTAATTTCATAGCTCCAGCTTTTCCCTTATACCCGCAGAACAAAGAAGAGAATGGTAAGTGGAACAATGGCAAGGGTCGTCCAAAGTAGACACCAGCTCTTGAGGCTGGCCAGGTAGTCAGTGTATTCTCGGAATGGACCATGGATGAAACATTTGTATCGCACCTTGACTGTTCTTCCCGCCTGGAGTTCTCCTTGTCTAAACGTAAAGAAAAGTTATTTTTAAAACCATTTCTTTGGAAAAGGATTGAAAAATCTGCATTTTCCTAAAGTACATACTCATCTTAAAAAAGGTATTATTGTAATAGCATCTTCTAGCAAACATTACAAACTTATAACATACTGGATAACGTGATACATTTAAACTAACAACGGCAATGTTTTGTCGACAATTTTACTTCTTAAATAAAAACTCAAAATATTTAATTTTTACTTTACTCTCTTCAATTTTCTTTTCAGCATAATCAGACATTCTTTTTTAAATAGTTTCAAGTGTACGTGCATCAACTGGACCTTTTGAATTGATGTACATGCATAACATGGGAAACAAATCTCATGTAATTTTATATCAATATTAAGTTGTCCTTCTTCCCACGCATTTCATTTATCCATCCATGCATCCATCCATCCCTCCATCCACGCCCTTATTCAACAGCAGCGAGCAGAATCTATCTTCCAAACTACTAAAATCGTACCAAAAAAAGCAGATTGTTCTCTAAATTATTTGGGTCACTCAAATCCGACTTTGGACCACAAAAGTTTTGTTTGAAATTTCTGGGTAGCAAACTCTAATATACTGCATATAACAAAAGTGTAAATATTGTTGTTGGTTGTGGTATTAGATAGGCTATAAATGGCGACCAGAACATCAGTTAGAGAAGAAACGTGGATAAACTCTGGTAAGAACCACCGACCATCGAGAAGCTGCTGGCAGATTTCTCACCTATATTGGCTGAATTCCAGACTCGAACCCACGCGGCATGAGATGAGACGGCAGTGATCGGTAAAGGCAAGCACTTCAAACCACTCGGCCACCCTGGATTTAGACCACTCGGCCGCCCGATCCCCTCAACATTTTTTTTATATCATTAAATATACTTTATGATTTAATAGCAATGGTGCTATGCACAAGTGCAGAAAGCAGTATATCATGAAATTTTGCAGCATCATTTGCGCTAGGCAGCATGGGTGACAACAGAAATATACAGATTATCTTACTGGAATTTCACATATGAATATGGCTTGGAGCTAGTACAATCAACATATGGGTTCATGTTTACGTTCAGATGACGTAATGTTCATTATTATCACGGTACCATATTATCAAGATTATGATTCAACAAACAATAATATAGACTTTAAACAATTTTATATATTCTATAACAACTTTATTATTCCATATTAAAAGAAAAACAAATACCTTATTCATGCGGGTTTGGGAGAATATGAAACTTGATAGTTTTGAAGATCTTACCCTTGCTGATGTGGTAGACGCTTACAAATGACACTGTAATTAAAGCTCTAGAACAGTTAAATGCTGATTGCAAATGCCTGCTAAAACAAACTCCTTGAGGACTAAGATCGGCTGACATTTTTCTAAAAGGGAGCAACGGTCTAAAAGTAGAACGACTACTAAAATATCAGGTCGTATGTGGTATGAATTTTAGGTTTGCTTATAACTGCAAACAATAAGCACAAATTAGCAAAATCACAAGATCATCTAATAAAGAAATAATTTGATTAGGTGATTTAAACATCCCACTTCTGACACTGCCAATTTTACCAAAAAATGTTGATTGTTTTAATTTTGTATCGCAAGCATATAACTGTCAACAGTTTCATTCCTCTTTTAACTTTGTTTACCACTTATTTCCTTCTTTTGTCCAATCAAAGAATTTGGAGAAGTGACTACCATCTTTATTGGAATCCATACAGATTAGTAACTAACATCTTATTTGATTTACACCGCGCCGGTGGCCTAGTGGTTAGAGCGTCCGCCTCGGATGCAGGAGGCCGCGTGTTCGAAAGACTTACAAAAATGGTACTAACAGCTGCCTCGCTTGGCGCTCAGCATTAAGAGGTTAGTGTTAGGACTGGTCGGCCTGGTGTCAGAATAATGTGACTGGGTGGGACATCATGCTACATGTCTGCGGCATGATGCCCCAGTGCTAGACATTACTTTAAACTGTCACACTGCATACATCGTATCGATATGACTAAAAAATTGTTAAAGCTACGTTAAAAATCTAAATCACACACACACACACACACTTTTTGATTTAACTTACAAGATATGTGCATTTGTTCCTCTGGTAATACAATGTGTTTTCCTTTGATTTTAATTCACATTTAAAAATGCTATATATGTTTTCACATATATTTTAAGGTAAGAAAGCATGGATACATTTAGGTTGAAGACTTTGTCAAAACTAAGTATTTTGAAAAATATTATTTTTGGGGGGCGAGGGCACAAGACAGATGCCACCTTCTACCAGTTTAGAAAAAAAGGAAAAAGTGTTTTATGTGTATGTGTATCCCCCAGATATGTTGTTTGTTTTATTTTTATAAAAAAAAAATTCAATAAAATTTGTATTTATTTAAAATTTTTGATGGGGTATTTATATTTCCTAGTGTCATCTATAGGGGTGTTCATCCGCGCCAACTTTCATTCACCTAGCTCGAATTCGCTCCCCTAGTTCGTGTTTGTGACCTTTGCTAGAGGTCTCCTTAGTCTCGTGTTTGCTATATGTGTATTGCTATGTGTGTGAATGCTATAATAGCTTTCATGTTGAGACAGCATATGTCAATTTTCCCATTTTCATTGGTACCGGTTTTGTAAAAAATATTATTAATTAATATTTTAAAATATTCATCAATTATTGCATTAGCTGTTTGTTCCTCATATTTATCGTCATCGAAAAAGGAGCATAAAACATTTGATCCAATTAAACAGAGAGAAATGCGTTGAACAAGAATAATATTTATAGGTTACTGAATTTGGATGAGGAAATGTGAAAGAGTGTTGTAAATTAGCAGACAGTTCAAAAAATATAATACAGCTATTAACACTTATCTACAAAGTAGTGCCTTGGATGATAATGATTTGAAGTTTATCACAACATGGACAGAACAAATACTTAATATATAAGCAGCTGTGATAAAGAGTTTTACTAAATAATATACTGCAATTGAAGATTCGCGAAAAAAAGGTTGACGAAGACAAGCAAAAGATCTTAGATGTACAGATCGTTTTAAAGCAGAGATTCAATATCAGGCCTAAAGCTATGAAAGCCTCTGAAACCGTAACGGAAAGAGCAGATGAAATTTCAACCATTCAACAGTATTTGAAACACAAAAGAATGAAGGATAATCTCAAAATCACTGTGACGTGAATGGGTGTTATGCCGCCACTGTGTTAGGTATGTTATGGTTGGTTGGAGTGGGGTGCTCCCAATATTTATTTAAATTATTATAGAAGTCCCAACCAGTGACACATAGATGTAAAGTTCTGAACCCCTAGTCAGCAATGCCGACGGTTAAATGATTGAATATACAAAAATGTGAAATTCAACGAATAGCGATTTAATAATAATTCAATAGTCAAGTGTGTCTAATTTCCCAGGTACTCTCCTTCCGTTCGACCTGTGATAGATTATTGCATCATATGATCAGTAGTGTGAGATCGCTTTCCATTTGTCCTTGTATTCTACTCATCTTTCCTCCTCCTTCTCAACTCTCTCCACCGACTAGACTTGTCGACTCCGACTACTTTGCTAGTTTCACTTCTGTCTCCCCTCTTAGAGACTCGAGACTTAACTGAACCGGAAGTTCTGCCCCCCAAAAACCTTCATGTGAAAACAGAAGGACGGTACAATATCTTCCTTAGCTCTCTCATCTCGCACTACACCCAGCATATCATCAGATAACGGCTATTAAATTTCTTCAGCCACGCATTCATTCACATCGAAATACTCATACGTTCTTGTATGGTAAAACAACATCGTAATAAAAGCACGGACGGTATCAATTGCTTCTCATGCATACATCAATAAATTGCGTCACATCAGTACATATTCCTAATCCCATTATACTAAACAATATCACAGCAATCAGACGCATTTGTTTACATTCCAACTCATACAAAATACACGAATATTCAAATATCCATGCTGTGATATATACATACATCCATGTTAACTAATCTTACACACTTCAACCATTTTCCCAATTCACAATACAAGCATGTGTAAAATCTAACATATAACATGTATAAATGCACTAGTTTACTACGAAGTAACTTAATAGCAAATTACAAAATTAATTCTGACCGAAAGGTAACAATCTACACAATTCTCTACATAATACTCAAAAAAGCCTGTAAATGAACACTACAAAGATAATTGTACGTACTAAAGGCTCATATTAATTAAGCATGCATACTATACATAATTACAATTACAATGCCGTAACATTCTGCAAAAAGCAAGCAAATATCTTACTGGCCTTTACGAAGCGTTGTCTTTCCTTAGAATCTCCTCTCTAAGTTGTAATTACGAGTGGCTTCCCCGGAGTAACCCTATATTTCTCAGCAACCTTTCTAGGCGATTCTAAAGTTTCGCTTGCTAGTTAGAAGTATATCTCGGATCGAAATTGTTATCACAATTCCGATTGGGTGTCGCTTTGACCCGATCCAGTCAAACTTAGCTGACAATGTCCTTCTGCTGTCTGTCTACGTAGGGACAGATTTAAAACACGACCCAGTTCATCGCGGGTTCCTCTGATTTTAGGACTTAGTTGTAACTCATAGGTGGGAAGTCGCTCGATCTAACGCCTATGCCGATCTAAGATGTCGAGTCTTCTCTCTGGTCACGTTTACATGCATAAGAGATTAGCTCTAGCCTGCGAAATGTATAGACATCAAACTATGGCTTGTAATAATACTTTAGTTTATTTACGACTTACGAACTGGGCTGATCAAACGTGACAATCAGACTCGTTAATAAGTGATATTTAGAAAAGAAAGCAATCTTTCAGTAATACAATAATGTAATGAGAACACACATGGACAGTAATATTCGTTTAGTTAAAGTTTATGTTTTTATTTTAAATGTTAGCTGACTTTGTAGCACCATTTAGCATCGTAGATTTAGGTCCTATGATTCCGCCTATTGGGTATATATACGGTTCAGATGTGACTGAAATCGTGGTCGTAGTTCGTCAAACAGGAAATGACCAGACCAGGAAGTCCTAAAAGGATACGAACTATGTCTTTTGTCGACCAGAATAAAGGCGCTACAAGGCTCGTTCAAGAAACACGGAAATCTTGTTATCATGACATTGCAAGAATACACATTATCTGAAGACCATTTTGCCATATTCGTCTCTCTGTCGATATTGAGCGAATGACGAACGGCACTGTGACACAGTCTGCGACCCAGAGGACGAACCGATCGACGATTCAGTCTGCGACCCAGTAGACGACCTAGTGGACGACTCATTCTGTGATGACTCAGTCTGCGGTATATACCACAGCCCAGTCAACAATCTAATTGGCGACCAGGCGGCGACAAGAAGCCAGGAATAAGACGGTATCTCGGTGACGTAGAAATCTGTCTCATTATGTAGCGCCAGTCCTCATGCAGATATGTTGGGGTATCACTCCAATATAAAGACCTTTCCTAAAGGACCAGAGAAAGCTAGATTCGGGGTAGAGTTGCCGAGTAAATTCCGCAACAGTAGTTTAAAATCAGTCAGATCAAGTATAAAAAAGGACGTAACTAATGAAATAAATCAAAAGAATCCAGAAATCGAAAACGTAAAAAGTGATTTTGTCACATTTGCAAAATAAAGAACTAGTTGCCAGAAATAAAAATACGTATTATAATCTGTTACATTTAAACAGATTGGCAAGAGCAGTAAGTTTCGAAGGAGCTAACGGCTTAACATTCACATAATGTAGAGAAATCATTTTATCCATGTGGATTATATAGAGAAAAGAAAGAGATAAAAAGAACAATAAATCGGAGAATAAGAAAAGGAAACAACACAAAGTTAAACGAGAAAATGACAATGTCGCTCGACCAAGTGCATGAGAGATTGAAAGAACGCGGTTTAGTTATTCACATGTAAAATAATTTGGGTGATGCATTTGCTCTCTATCCTTATACTCATCGTGATGCAGTTTTGGAAGACCGTAGCCAACCTGAACTTATTGGTTTGCATCACTCTGATAAGCAGATGTGTTATGAGCATACATTTATCGCCATGGCAACGGGTGCTAGTGCATATTTAGACAGAAATATAAAACGTATAAATGTAGATGGAAACATAAAACATACGTAACGCATCACAAATAAGAAAACATACCAAAAGCAGTTTGAACATTATATTTCTCACACTCCAAATATCACGAAGCCCGACAAAATTATTCCGTTAGAAATCCCTAGGTTTGGGAATCAATATAATGGTTGTACCTGGTAGATTCTATTTACTTTTATATAGCTTGAAGTAAAAGTTAATTAGATGCTTGGAGTTTTAAATAATTTTGAAATAATGTCTAATATAGAAACAACAAGTTCATTGGATACTTTCAAATAGAATGACTACAAAATTTGTATGAAATTACCAGCTCTGTGAGAACAAACGAAATAAAGTACGTTTTCACTCATAGAAAGTTAATTAATACAGTTATGTTCAAGAAGAGCTAATGCAAAATTGACCAGACAGAGATGTTCAGTTTGTTATATACACTGCATAGTCATGATTATTACCGCGCCATATTGGATATTTAGAGAACCGCTGTCATCATGCTTGTCGTCTAGATTATTCGTATATAAACATATACTCAATTAGTTCACACATCCGTCCAATTTATAAGTTGTATAGAACCCTCTATTCAGAGACGAAGGAAAAAGAATGTTAGATTTCTGATACATGTGCACATGTAAGAAAGTGATCACTATATCTACGTCCAATGCATTTTTACGTAATTATCATTCCTAAAATCGAGCTGCTCAAAATGGCAACAAAGCGTGTGCTTTACTTTTAAACAATGTAAGTGTAATTGATCACACGGCTTTAGTTTTTCGATAAAATATTATTATCGTTACTTGTGGGGACCCATTCACAAACCCGTGAGTTGTTTTTATTGTAGATTCTTAGATCCCTGGTGCAAAGGCAATTTATTGAACCCCAGAGATCCCTTTAGATTCATAAAACATGCTTTCTAGACAAGGGGCATACAACAAAAGTATAGGTGGGTTCGGATTAAATACAAATCTGCCCTATTATGTAACGTAAGAAATATGCCCTAAAATATACATTAAGAAGAAAACCCTATAATATAATAAGAACATCATAAATCATACTTACATGATAGATCTATTACAACATTCGAAGATCATAATTAAATGTATTAATATAAATTTGAATTTTAAAAGGAGTTGCCTTTACCTAATATTTCCAGTGATTTGTTTTTACTTTGATACCATATTTTATGCGGTCACTGTTGCGGTAATAATCACTCTTTGGAATGCCTCCGTGAGATATCACTTATCATTTTGGATGACTCTTTGATCGGAAACGAAAACAATCCACCGTTCCCAATGCCTAGCACGTTCGTTACTGATTCAGAGGGATAAAAGTTAAGAAGTCTGTATCCCGAAATATTTTTGGGTACGTTTTCTAAGTATTAACGCGGTAATAGGACGTACCGGCCTGCGGGAAGAGAGTTAAACTACAATTTGATTTCCCGATACTGACAGATTATTGACGATATTACGCTTTTGTTCTTTCTCAAGATTTGAGACAATTGGCAGAAATCATCTGAAGTGAAACAAGGGGAAACCAGTAGGCCCTATTATGAATTGAAGAATAATTGAATATAGTGCAATTCCTTCTGATATCATTCCTAATTCTGTTAATAAGAATTATGTGAACGGAATTGCTTTATTTTATAATCATACGACAAGAATGAAAATGTTGATACAACGACTAACAATATTTTAACAAATGTCACGTCTGATTCCCAAAGAATGGCTCTAACAGTGGTTTTGATACCGTGCAAAATGAAAAAGAAACTGATCCTGACAATCATTCAATTCCGTAATGGAAAAAATTAATGATCAATTTGGAAGAATTAAATATAATGTCTTACTCACATTATAATTCAATTAATTCTCTTACAACAGTTTATTCTGTTAACATAAAGAACTGATATTTAATTTAATTATTTGATGATTACAAAAGAGGAGAGAGAATATTGATATAGCAACTAATGCAGTTTTTAGAAAATCATGCTTGTGTATATGATGCTAACGTAAAATATTGTCTCAATCAAACAAACAGAGGGCATTTGCGTCAAACGAGTGACAAACTATTTTCACCAGTGGTGAAATATATCCATTATTCACCCATTGCAAGCAAATTTGCTTTTATTTTATGCTCAAATGTATTCGCTAGCAATATTTACTAAAACAGATTAAAGAGGCAGCATTCTTATTGGATCCCTAGCGATTTCATCAGTTTACCGTTAATGTCTTGTTACGTTTTGTCATTATTGGCACAGAAAATATAAACAGTAAAATAATTATAATTCCCAATTCAAAGCAAACAAAAATTAAGAAAATACAATAATTCGCGGCTTGTGGGAGTTAGAGTCGTCTTTAATGGTAGGCGGTCATATTAACCTCTCGACTACATAAGCTTCTAAGAATAAATTCGAATGTTGTCACTATATTATCCATGGTTATTGATAGCCAGTGAAAAACTACGATATTTTTTCACTCCAGTGAAATATCAATATTATTCCACTTCAGTGAAATATCAACATTATTCCACTCAGAAAATCCGTAATTCAGTGGTTTGATTAAAATCAATGTGTTTATTTAATAAAACCCCAAATTATGATTATATGCCTTGCTACAAACTGTGGAATGGAAACGTTTGCACTTGATTTGATTGAAACGAAATATGAGAATTTCTTTAAGTTTATTCTCATTATCTATCCGGTATTTATGTACAAGAAGACTAGCAAGAGGGAATTACTCTTCAGGGACGATAATATCATTGTCATAAAAGATATTTTTTAATTATTTTAGACCATAATTACTTCTCAGTATTACCAGGGAACTAATAATTTATGGTTAGCAGAGCGTGATAGTGCAAAAGCACAATTCTGTTAATAAAGATCTTTGTGAAAATGACAGATTCATAGCGGTTTCTAACTGAAAAAATATACAGTTGATGGAAAATGTGTTTCAGATAAATAATTTAGTATCTGCGGTTATGAGAGGTGAAACAACTGAAAAGTAAAATAAAATAAAATAAATAAACTTTTAACGAGGCTGAGATTTCTGCTTGATTCATAAATGAAACATAGCCATATAGAAGTGTATTTAAGGTAACCACTAAATATACCTTGTCGCCATAACAACTTAGTATAACCTTAATTAGCGTTAGAGTATACATATTTCGATGGTAAGATCCAACTGATGTCATCTCGTTGTGATTTGCAGTTTGGTTAAATTGACATTCTTTGCACATTTATAGCTATATGTATTCTGATCTACAGATGTTTTAAACACATGCATATTTTTTAATCTTTGTCGGTCCAAAAATCATATTCCATTATATCTACGTCACAATACTTGCAGTTTTACGCCATTCAGCTCATCTTTATATAATCCCGGTAACTCTTTATTCTTCTGATTAACACCAATAACAGCATCTTTTTTTAAAAGCATTTGGGTGGTATTATTATTAGTATTATTATTATATGAGCATCCCATTTGGAGACAATATCTTTCTCTTCATGAATAAGTATCTGCAATGAAATATTGCTTTTCATCACCTTATTGGTTTTTGAATATATTATAGTACAAATCATACCTTAGAAACGTACTTCTAGTCCTTTAAAGACGTTGTAAATTGGCTTGAGTAATTTTCTTACATTACAATATAAGCAAAATCATATCTTACTCTGTGATTGTTCTTCTCTGATAGTCATATTTTAATTAGTTAATTAATTATTTCCTTTTCAGTACAGCTGTACATTCTTTGTCACCTTTAAACATTTTCCACCTGTTTACCGACCACAACATTGCTCACCAGTTTAATGAAATCCTTGTACAGCCTAAAAGATGTTTTCAATTGTATGGATAATTTGAACCCATCCAAAAATGATATATGCATCTTTCTCAGTTTTATCCCAACTTGATATATGACAATGTATGCCATATTTGTTTTATGTTTGCTTTGCAACGTTCACAATAAGTTAGATTACTAAAGGTTCTGTACCCATTTTGTATCTTCTTTAAAATAGTCGTTCAAATGTGTCGGTACATGTAAACCTACTTTCTAAAAACAACAAGAACGGCATTAGTCACTCCAAGCCATTCAATTTTTCTTCGATGGTTTTAATTTACTACTTGTTTGCCCATCTTAAATATCTGACAGGCATAAATTGGTACGTGACACATGCATATATTTAGTTATTGTTTAGTTACATACTGAATGACCTTAACTGTCACTTATATTCTTCATTATTTCTCATTGCTATTTCGGATTCTTCTTCTAATTCCAATATTAAAGCATAAGAAGAAACATAGTAATTAAAACCTGAATCCCAAGTTAATCCAGGTGCGCTACAATAATGTGCTTTATACAGTTTATAATTATTTTTGTATGCATTAATGAATTTCAAGCAAATAAAAGGCAATTAACTTTCAAGTGTGTTTCTTCAAGCTCAAAAGAAAAAAGATCTCAAATTAAAATGTTCCAATGAATCTTTAGCATGCTTGTAATATTTGGCTGGTATTCCTGATCTTCTGAGACTGGCACACAATTTCTCATTTTCCATAAATTGTTTTTACTTCCATGATGCATCCGGGTTGATTTACGATTGCTCATTGACCCCATACTGCTTTTAAAATCACAATATAAAACCTACGGAAGTTTCAGATGATGATCATTCTTACACTTATTGGCGGAGATATTATCAACCATTATGTTTGCTATGTTATCTGCTTTATTATATAATATTTGGTGATCTAGAAGTTAAAATTCAGAATACCCGTGACTTTAACACTTCCAATAATCGTGTTTTGTTTGCTTTTCTTCATGTTACATTAAGCCAGTCTTGACAAAGACTTCATCCCACAATAATGATAATTGTCTTGGTCGGATTTTGTCTGTATCAGAAAGGATTAACGGTTCTGCCCCTTTCTCTTTATGTCACTCTTACTGGTCTTACATGTATAAGGTTTTGGATACATTAACATATATTTTAAATTGATATTCTTTTCTTTTTACCTCGTTTATTTTCAACGGACATTTCTGAAATCAATCTTACATTTATCAAATTATATTTTTCAGGTGTGTATGGGTACTATTTTGTGTGGTTTTCATTGATTCTGTAGCATACAAATCATTGTATTATCTTTATTATGAACATTGCAACAGTTGTTCCTTAAGAATGAATGACCCATTCTGTTGATTATATTGATGCTTCTTCTCCCAATGGGCCATATCTCTCTACTTGTAGCGTTAGGCAATATCTCCCAATGGGCCATATCTCTCTACTTGTAGCGTTAGGCAATATCTCACAATGGGTCATATCTCTCTACTTGTAGCGATAGGCAATATCTCCCAATGAGCCATATCTCTCTACTTGTAGCGTTAGGCAATATCTCTCAATGGGCCATATCTCTCTACTTGTATCGTTAGGCAATATCTCCCAAAGGGCCATATCTCTCTACTTGTATCGTTAGGCAATATTTCTCAATGGGCCATATCACTATACTTGTAGCGTTAGGCAATATCTCCCAATGGGCCATATCATTATACTTGTAGCGTTAGGCAATATTTCCCAATCGGATATATCACTATACTTGTAGCGTTAGGCAATATCTCCCAGTGGGCCATATCACTCTACTTGTAGCGTTAGGCAATATCTCCTTGCGAAACCACACTTTCTATTTTGGCTTATTTTTGTTACGAGATGTTGTGTGTAATAATTCAAATATTCTGTTAGTAATAATTTGCACTTCATTTCTACTGCTTATGTTTAAAGTTCTTGCTCAGCAATAACAATTTGTGACTGCTAGTCTGTCTTCTGTTCTCATTACTCGTCAGATTACTAACTGAAGCTGAACACATACTGATCGGAAATCTAAATTGTTTGCTTATTATTTTATTTACAAGCAACGCATTACAGCGTTTAAAGATAATACAAATAAATATTGTTCGATTCCACCTCAATTAGGCACTCGTTTGATACTCTTTCAAGCGAATCCTGGAGATTTCTTGTGATAATTCTATTTATATTTTGTGTAATCAATAGAGGATTTCAAATGGGTAAGGATTTAATATTGAATTTATGAAATGAGTTGAATAACGTTCAGCTGGAAATTATTTAACGAGTTTAATAAATTTAATATTAAATCATTACCTATTTGAGATCCTTTTTATAACAGTTTGTATTTTAGCAGAAATTATTTAGATATAAAGAAGAACGAATAATTTCGTTTATTCGGACAGACGTGGCACCTATCTTTTGTTGTGCGTAAAAAATAGACACAAAGTCGAAATAGTACAAGTAGATTATACATCTTTGCAAACAATAAATCAAAGAATAAGAGCATACTTCTGTGAAAAGAGGTGAGTTTATTTACTTCTGTAAGTTATCATTTAGACCAAACTTGTATATTGGGTTGGTTCTATGTTACAGATATACCGCCTCCCTCCACCCCCACCCCAAACACCCACTATCATCTGAGCGAAACCCACAGTTTTACTTCTTATTGTTGCATTGGAGATTTACGCCATTTTTATACGATGGTACTGTTATAAACGACATTAAAAAAAAAACAAGTAGGAATAAATTGGCTATATTCAGACAGACGAGAACATTTTCCCGAAATTCTCTTTCATGAGTCGAGTTGAACAATGGCCACCAAAATGTTCATTGAAAACAATAACTAGAAGGAGGAGTTAAAAAGGTTTTCATCATGATCGCAGCCAATCGATAAAGAGAATATCACACAATAATGTCATGGGCTTATATGGACCAATCAGAATCCAAAAAGGTAAACAGTAACACGATGTGATATCAAATACATGAAACTGCAAATACTATAGGAAAACTGTATTGACAGTTGTGTTTATTACTCTCTCTGGAAGACGAGTTACACGACGCAGCAACAACCTACTTTTAGATTTGTTACTTTTTAAAACTAAGCATTGGTGCCATTTATTAAAAAAAAATTGCAATTGCAACGTCAGAGTGAAATTTACTTCTCTTATGACTAAAAATCGAGCTCTTTTACAATTTTTACTTCTTTCCACACCCACAAGTATTTCTTTTGTTTTTCTATTCTCTGACTTTGATATTTTCTCATCTGCAAAACTGCTACACCTTTTGAAGTATTTTCACGTTCAATCGGTATCGTCATATTTTTCAAGTGCATATACATCACGCAGCTGTTTCCATTGATAGTTTAATTGTTTTACATATGAACATTATTAATTAACAATATTTTCTTCTCGCTCCAAA
Source organism: Sinohyriopsis cumingii (assembly GCA_028554795.2). Lineage (NCBI taxonomy): Eukaryota > Metazoa > Mollusca > Bivalvia > Unionida > Unionidae > Sinohyriopsis > Sinohyriopsis cumingii. Next base: position 256,656 of record JAPYKE020000192.1, on the reverse strand, counting down.
TATTTAAAGAATGCTCATCCCATTCCCATTTCACTAATATATATGTCTACCTTTCATTTTTTCCTGTTTTTAGGTTTAAAATATCTTTGTCAACCATAAACAGTCCGTCTTCTTTGTTATACAGAGATAAATCCATGTAGTAAAATATCCTTTCAATATATTTTTTCCTTCAAGTCTTCCTATTTATTCACGGTAGAGTCGCTATTATACAAATAATCTGATTTAACATATTTTATTCCATGAAATTAGGAAGACAGACTTTTGGAAATATTACATTCGTATATTGCAATATCTTACTCTTTATGTTTCATAATGCTTGTTTGATATTTCGATCTTTCAAAAGTAACAGTCCTTGGATAACTATGTAAGTAAATCAATAGCTTACATATATTTCTCGGGTCACTAGCTATATTTGGAGTCACCATGTCTGCCTTCGCGCCCCTAAATGTTTCTAAATACATGAACTATGTCAACTTACTTTTACTTTAAGGTTTTAAGCTTAAGGATATTTTGAAAAAAAATATCTATCATTGTCAAAATGATACTGCATAAAACAATTTTCCTCCTTTCATTTCCTTGCATACCAATGATAGCACATTGCTACTAATCCTCTGTGTGGTTAACATAGACCACTATAAACGGAATTTATTCAGCATGTTTGTATAAAATTTAGGTAGATTGTTCAATCATTTGTTCTTTCAATTCAGCTTAGCTAATACGATATAATATTTAGCTGCATTTTATTTTGTTTTTCCATTTGTATTTGTACGTTTATATGAAAACATACATTAATACACTTGCCTGCTTAGGTATTCCATTTGCATATTCGCGTTTCAATTTTATTTCGTGTTACTGATGACATGCTTTTTGCGTTGTACAAACGAGGTAAGATTAGAAATTGATGCTGCTTTGCACAATCAAGGAGGCACATTGCTACATCGCTCAGCGTTCGGTAATTTATTTTTAATATTTTTCTAACTGGTGGTAATTTGGCCTGAGTTTATCCTATTATTTTTCAAAATTATATTGCTATTTGCACATTTTATTGTTAGTACTACTGAGCTCAAAGGTATGGTTGCTGACCAGGAAATTTTGTAACAAATGTTTTGTCATGTGATTGGGAGTTGTTTTTGAAAATAATATTTTCTTGTTTATAACAACAATATTTTCCAAGGGTACAGAGTGTACGTGACCGAAATTGTTTTAAATATATGTGAAGAGTGCCATGTTTTTTGGGGCCGTAAAATTTTAACAAATAAAAATTATTTGATGGCAGTTAAAGGTTTCTCTGGCTAGGCAAATATATTCTACCTCTTACTTACATTTATCCATCCATCATTAAGTACACACACACACACACACACACACACACACACACACACACATACATACATACATACATACATACATACATACATACATACATATATGGATCAGTCTGTGTATACCTATCGTCATTAGCACAATCCCTACAAACGGTCATACTCTGGCATATGCACTTGTCACGTATATTTGCCTTTCTGCCCCTTCCCTTGCCACACAGAATACAGCTGTTGGAATCCAACACCAGACGGAAAGGCTGCAGAAGGAGTGAGAAGATAATTCATGGGATAATGCAAACTTTCGTTTTAATAACTATTCCACCCATCTCTACCATAAACCACCACTTCAGTATGTTAATGTCAGAACATATTACATTGGTCATATATAATCTTTCAAGATAACGTCATAATTGTTTCAGTGTTACTCAAATCACGTGGTACCTACCGATCATTCATAATATAAATGTATCTTCGATTACGAGTGCTCGTTTATGAGTTACCTCCGTCACCATCAAAACACCATTAAAAGGAACGAATCAATCACCTTGTCAGCATTCAAACGCTTTCTTACCACTCTTTGATGTTTTGACAACATTGTTTTGCAACTATATGGATCTGTGGCATTTTGACGAAAAATAAAATAATACAGTTTTTGTCCCCTACTTAACTCCCGGGTGCACTGCCTCAGTTTGGTTGGATAGCTGATTACGAAATTGTTCAGGAGAAAACTTGATTTCAAGTATTTTTGTTATTATTTTAACATGGGTTTTTCACATTCATTGTGATAGTGCCGAAAAAGGGTGGTTTAGGTTGTATGCATATATGAATATGTAACATCCCCAACATCCGTTACCACTCCTAGTTCCTATGCACTCTACAACGAAATTGCCTTTAAAAGGCACCAACTAAACAATATTTTAATTTTAGTGTATTTTCTCCTCGAAGTATTTCAAATTTATTTAATGTATTCGGGAACAATGATCAATTGAGCACAAGAACACTTTATCATATCATAAGTGGTTATTTCATTTAGCCAAAAACATTTCATGCAGCCGAAATTCATGATTTCATGGAAAGTCATGGCTGTTCTTGAAACATTCTAGCCAGTTTTAAGTGTTGTGAAAGCTGATTGCTAAATTTCCTACTTGTGTTCGTTTCCATGATCGACATATAAAGGATCAAGATGTTCTGTAATAAAACTATTAATATATCTCTAATAAAATAATGATCCATCTTTAGATTTCCACCGACTGCCAACACTTGTCTCAGATTTGACGCTTGTCCTTGCGTAGTGCCTATTTAAACTCATTCTAGACACTTTTTCACACCTGTAATTTACCCACTCGAATAACAACGAAGCCAAGCAGCAATTCAACAACTAATTTCTTTTTCCTCGACTCAGCATCATTTGACATATGTTTGAAAGAAATAGATCATATCCATCAGGTGTAAATTGCCCCAGATAAACGCCAGTTTTGTGATATAAAGTGTACTGTGTCAAGTGACTCAAAAAGTACCAATTTGGTGATATACAGTGCCCCAGATCAACACCAGTTTTGTCAGATACAGTGTCCGGTGTCACTTGCCGCAGATAAACACCAGTTTTATGAGATAAAGTGTCAGGTGTCAGTTGACCCAGATAAATGCCAATTTTGTGATATACAGTGCCCAAGACCAACACCACGTTTGTCAGATACAGTGTCAGGTGTCAATTGCCGCAGATAAACACCGACTTTGTGTGATAAAGTAACAGGTGTCAATTGCATTACGACTCCATGGCTTTAAACAAGTAACAGAAAGAAGCGAAACCAACACATTTACTAAAATCAACACACAAATTTATTCTCTAAATTATAAAGTTATAATTTAGGAGGAACTTACAGTATTGTGAATTAAATCCCAAATAATCCTAAATGTTCTATCACAGGTCTAAAAGTATAATGTTATGCATAAATTCCAATATTGATTGTGCTGATATACCAATAGCCTTGCTGTATCATAATGATATAATCCTGAATGTGTTTGAATGAATTCACTATAATCCAAAAGTAGTTTTTTGTCCAAATTGTCAGTGAGCACTTTGCAATTCCAATGAAAAATTTTAAATAAAAGATTCCTCTCAAATTATACCTGAACACAGCAGTAAATTGTTCTACAAACCGTACTTAAAGGATGAATGAATACGTTTGTAGACAAGAACCTTATATAAAAAGCTAAGACAAAATGAAATGACCAGAGTGTGGATCAAACTTTCGCTTCGAGAACATTCTAAGTTTCTAAAGAAAACAAGACAAAGTACCGAGATATCAGAAAACAGCATATTTATAACTTACAAACATGGCAAAAAGCAGGTACCTACAAAATCCTTCATCACGGACAAAGATCAAGCACATAATACAAACTAAATATACATAACAACTGCATCAAATCAGCACCAGTTTTGTGAAATAAGCGAGAGCAGCCAACTGTCGCAGACCAACACCAGTTTTGTTTGCTAAATTGTCATGTGTCAATGCTTCCAAATATAAATTGGCGCTGTGGTGTAGAGATGGATCTGAGCATGCGCTACATGACCTGGAGCAGCTGTATCTGCATATGTCGACACCAACAGCTACACAGCCACAATAAAAGAGCTTCAACATTTACCTATTACACGGATTTATTTTGAATGGAGACTCCCCACACCACCTCAAGAAATGTCTTTGTTAGGTTAACTGGTTTACTAATTATAATTGTCTTTCTAAAAATACTAGCATATAGTAATGCATTGTGATAAACATTCTGAAATACGGCAGATTTAGTTTGGAAATAGTTTAGTGAATATTTTTTGGTGGAAAATCAGACAGAAAAACACATTTCAAGGATATATTTTTATATTGCCATGCTTTCACGTTTACAGTGGCAACTGTTTCAATTATGTGTTCAATGAAATAATATATGAGCCTGCCTTTTTATGTGCCCCTGAGTTCTTTTTTACGGGTATTGGCTACAGATCCATTCATGAGTGCAACTAATTCATCAAACTGCTTTTTATGTGCCCCTGAGTTCTTTATTACGAGTATTGACTACAGATTCAGTCTTGAGTGCAACTACTACAACAAACGGCTTTTTCTGTGCCCCTGAATTCTTTTTTTACGGGTATTGGCTACAGATCCATTCATGAGTGCAACTAATTCATCAAACTGCAGAATAATTTACAACATCAATGTCATATGGAATCAAAGTGGAGAGAATGAACCTGTTGAAACATTTTGCTTACCTTTAAGTACAGTTGATAAATGTCGTACACGAGTATGGAGGTTACGGCTATTACTTCCGCTGACGCCGTTGACGTTACGGCCATGATAATCATCAATATCATCATAACCTCCCCAGCCTTGCCGAAAAGACGCTGTAATACTACGGGAAGCACCAGACCTGAATTGGTCAAGAATAGTGTAAATTTTCTAAACAGACTTTAAAAAAAAAACATTCTGATATATGTTTGAAACAATTTCAATATAAATGAAGCGTAAATTGTAGAATTAATTAACTCCCCACTTTCTTCGAACCTTTACTGAGTAGACTAGGTGGTGTAATTGAGCCCAACGACGGAACATAGCTAATATGCGGAACATTGGTAATATTTATAGTTTTCTTAAAAATCGTTTTGGTCTTATCTCCCCTTGACATAGATATACCTAGTTTTGAGATATGTCAACGTGTGCAGAAGAGATTAATCCTCATTCACATACCCCCAATAAATAATACTAATAAATAAATTAATAAATAAATAAAAATTATAAGAAAAGAAAAAATAAAAAAATGATCGTTTTTGGGAGAAAATTAGGCTTTTTTAGTTTCTTATTCTTTTAAATCGCCTAAGTTTACTTTCGTTGTGAAGATTCATCTGTATATGATTCCTTGAAAACTTAGACAAAAAGTGACTCACAACGAAAAAGTGACTCACAATGAAAAAGTGACTCAATGAAAAAGTGACTCACAATAATCCTGATTTTTGCGGCCATCTGACAAAAGGATCAGGTATGTACAAAGATCAGATCTGCTGGTCACATATTTCCATAAATGAATGTGTTTTTTGTACCTTATGTAACAATACATGCTCAGAAAGAGCACTTTAAAAAAATGATCATCTTAATGGTCTTTATTCACAAGTTTGACTGCATGCTCTTTAACTAACAGAAAAGAGCGAATACAAATATTGTAATAGAGCTTGCTAATACAAATATGAAGTGTTGATACTGAAGGCTTCATTTTGCAAGTTACAAATTAATATAATAGGCAATGAAACTTTGAGTGGGATGCTAACACCAAGGCAGATATTCATCAGACAGTGTCAGCAAATATAAAAAAAACACTTAATCAAAAAACAAGAAAACATTTAGTGGAACTGAGTATTACGAAACATATTCAAACAGAAAACGACTGTTCTCCGCACAAATTTAGGTTGGTTTGCAGTCTTATAAAGGAATATATGTACTTAACACATTACAATACAAAGGAATATATATATATATATATATATATATATATATATATATATATATATATATATATATATATATATATATATATATATATATATACACTTAGCACATTACAATACAAAGGAATATATGCACTAAACACATTTCATTACAAAGGAATATATTTACTTACCACATTACAATACAAAGTAATATATGTACTTAACACATTACAATACAAAAGAATATTTGTACTTAACACATTACAATGCAAAGGAATGTATGTACTTAACACATTACTATACAAAGGAATATATGTTCTTAACATATTACAATACAAATGAATATATGTACTTAACACATTACAATACAAAAGAATATTTGTACTTAACACACTACAATGCAAAGGAATGTATGTACTTAACACATTACTATACAAAGGAATATATGTTCTTAACATATTACAATACAAATGAATATATGTACTTAACACATTACATTACAAAGGAATATATGTACTTAACACATTACAATACTAAGGAATATATTTACTTAACACATTACAATATAAAGGAATATATGTACTTAACACACTAAAATGCAAAGGAATATATGTACTTAACACATTACTATACAAAGGAATATATGTACTTAACACACTAAAATGCAAAGGAATATATGTACTTAACACATTACTATACAAAGGAATATATGTTCTTAACATATTACAATACAAATGAATATATGTACTTAACACATTACATTACAAAGGAATATATGTACTTAACACATTACAATACTAAGGAATATATGTACTTAACACATTACAATACAAAGGAATATATGTACTTAACACATTAAAATACGCTAGTAAATAACTAAAAATGAGATTTTTTAAATCAGAAAGTTTCCAAAGCTAGATTTGGCTAGAGTACGTTTTAAACCCTTCCATTTGGAAACCACATTGGTGTAGCTGTGAAAAATATTTGCTTTGATTTAAAGCATAACAAAACCTTACTATATCCATTATATTTGGAAAAAAATAATTTTCTTGAGGTAAAATAAAAAAAATGATTTAAATTCAAAGTAAAATCACAGCCCCCTCCCCCAATAAAATGGTCAGTACCTCATCGAAGTTGGCCTTGTTATGTGTATGTTAATTGATGTTTACATTGTGAGCTATAAACTGTAATTAAAGTGGAATGATTAAGCGCACTCACTATAACTGACACTGCGAAAGATATCGTGCTGACACTAGACAGCTGATTGATAAAAAATATGAAGTAGTGATACTGAAGCCTACAATTCATTATTGATAAAAAATATGAAGTAGTGATACTGAAGCCTACAATTCATTAGCTATACTATTGATATAGGTTGTAGTGAATCTTTGAGTGCGATAATAACACCCGGGAAAGATATTTATCAGACACGGCCATTAAGCATAAAACACGCTCAACACAACGAGACAATGTTTAGTGGACTTGAGAAATTACGTAAAGGTCAGATAAAAAAAAAAACAACTGGGCCCCTGACCAACATAGTATGATCAGAGTCTTATAAAGAGTACTTGTACTTAACACTTCGACATACGATATGTAATATAGTATGATCCGAGTCTTACAAAGAGTACATGTACTTAACACATCGACATACGATTTGTAATATAGTATGATCCGAGTCTTACAAAGAGTACATGTACTTAACACATCGACATACGATATGTAATAACTTAAACATGACATATGAGATTAATTTTTTACTTTATTTCTTTCTTTTTAATTCGTTGAATTTTGGCCTGAATATATATTTCACAATATTCCATCTGACCACCGCGTTGGCAAACGTGACACGTGCCAAACATTTATTGAAGGATCATAAATATAATTATATTTATACGATTCAAATTTAATATGTGACAGATACCATCGTTTTGTGAAGAGAAGAAAAAATATTTTTTTATTTAATTATTAAGTAATGATTAATGAAAATACGTAGTTAACGTAATCAAAGTCGTAACAAGATTACTCGGGAATTTACCGTATTTCCTTCCTGACAGAAACAACTGAAGTACCGGTACAGGGAAAAGGTATAGCAATACGTGCCACCGGGGAAAAGAAATGCCGCTATAAACCGGTATTACTGGTATACGGGTAATACTGTGCACCAGTAAATTTAATTTCGCTCGTGAAATAGTTCCTTGTATAACCTCATTGACCAAATACATGTTCTATATATAGGCTTTAAATCTGGTATTATAAATATTGTTCTGATGCTCAGTTATGGCATTGGTATGGAAATGTAAACATACCCTTTACAATCACGTCAGACGTGGATATCAGCAGATGCAGAAAACCCAGAAGTGTTCCGAATGAGTCAGAATTTGTGCCTGTGGAAAATGACTAACTTATTTCCGTGTTTAACTCACAAATTACAGTAGTAAGATTCAGGTGAAAAGTTCAGGTTATTGTACTGGTTGTTGAAAGGTCGTCGACTGTTTTTTTCACTGCCAATATTAAATTATGCCGAATTCCGTGTTTGGCTCTGAAAGATAGCCGCCATATGAAGGTACCTTCTCACAACTCGTCCTTCTTTATGACAGGTCGCTGCCGCAAGGCTGTTTTGCCCCTAGGTCATTGAAACCTTAGTCCAGTGTCCTCGTATGGTTTTCTCCAGGTGACATTTTACAACTAAATTTAAACAGCTGTGGCGTTGTTTCATCTAATTCAAAAATAGGGGTGCAGTACATCGTATGCATCTATGGGACCCTCGTATTCCTTGACTCCTGCCTCGCATTTTCAGATCTCGTGCAATTTTTGTTGATAACTATATATAGCTATTTCATGACAATGATTACAAACTTTAACCATTATGAAAAAGACGTCATCGTTATGCGAATGTTGTCAATGGCTAGACATTTCGGAGGCGGATATTTTAATAGCTACCAGTTTATATTTTATTCCACTTTGAATATAGTAAATTCCCTATGAATAGCCGGGTCTACCTGTTGTTTACTACACATGTTATATTATAAATTTAGTAACTTCTAATTATGACTACGATTCTACGTTGTGAACTTTATGAACCTTCTAGAAGGTTATTTCCTATTAGGTAATAATTTTTTTAGAAAATGTTAATTGTGATATGAGGTAAGGTACAAGACTATATAATCTTGTTACTAGAAACATAATTCATCCGTGCTTTAAGATCTTGGGGGAATCAATTATATTATGTTGTGTCCAGTGACTCATTTGGGCTGGAATTCATTTCGTCCAATTATTTAATTCATGCGTTTCTTCTCTGGCAATATAAAGTGCTCTTCAAAAATAATATTCTTAGAATTAGAAACTTGAATTTATAGTGAAATTTCAACTAAGGATATATTATTGGATTGTATAATTGTGAACCAACAAAAGACTGTTGCTACATCAACTAGACACGGGCTACCACAGGTACACCAACACCTTCAGCGTTTGACTTAATTTGGATTTCCACCAAGGTTAATTCACAGCCTTGATAGTTTGACTTGTGTCTGTAATTCTAGGATTATCTGGGATTTAATTCGCAATACCGTAAGTTCCTTTTATTGACATTTTCACTTTGTATTCCATTAAATACATACATACATACATACATACATACATACATACATACATACATACATACATACATACATACATACATACATGCATGCATGCATGCATGCATGCATGCATGCATACATACATACATGCATACATACATACATACATACATACATACATGTACGTAAGTACGCACGCACGTACATACATATATACAAGCATAAATACATACATACATACATACATACATACATACATACATACATACATACATACATACATACATACATACATACATACATGCATGCATGCATGCATGCATGCATGCATGCATACATACATACATGCATACATACATACATACATACATACATACATGTACGTAAGTACGCACGCACGTACATACATATATACAAGCATAAATACATACATACATACATACATACATACATACATACATACATACACACACAATTACAGACACATACATACATACATGCATGCATGCATACACACACACACATACAATGCATGCATACATACATACATACATACATACATACATACATACATGCATGCATGCATGCATGCATGCATGCATACATACATACATACATACATACATACATACATACATACATACATACATACATATATACATACATACACGTACGTAAGTACGCAAGCACGTACATACATATATACAAGCATAAATACATACATACATACATACATACATACTTACATATATACATACACGTACGCAAGTACGCACGCACGTACATACATATATACAAACATAAATACATACAAGCATAAATACATACATAAATACATACATACATACATACATACATACATACATACATACATACATACATACATACATACATATATACTTACTTATTCTGGACCACTTACCAGCATTTACGTCTTCCTCTGAGATTAGTGGCGAGTTTTGTCTGGCGCTGAGTGCGATGTATGCGAGACCCATGCTAGTTGCCAGGGCGAACGGTACTGCGAACCAGGTCAAGCCCCCGGATAGAAATCCCAGAACACCCTGTCGAGGCTTGGCCGCCACGCTGCTTTGCCAATATGACTGGTCCACGTTTGAAGTCCCAAAGGCGCCTGAAATAAAACGATGTTATTAACGAAGGCTTGGTTACGAGGTAAACCGCTACGCAATTAATGCACTGGTGTGAAATTATATCAGTTCTGTAAATTTACCATGATTGGAATCGTGATTAAATTCTCGTATTGCTGAAGTAATTATCGCCACATTTTCAGCTACTTTTTTGTTTAAAGTACATCATTAAGAATGGCTAGTAACACCATCGTCGCTACCATTCTACAACGAAGAAAAGAAAACACATAGCAACGTTTTACTGCACTCTGCCAAATGATAAATAATTGTAAGGATGAAATTAATGCTAGAATTATGGACAAGTATTAATTTCACTTTAACAATGAATCAATAATGAAAATGTATTATTATTATGTGACGCATCATTTCAACACGGAATCTGCATTTCCCAACAAAATCAAATGCCAACTTTGCCTTGATCTCCGCATAAATTGAATTCCATTTTCCCGTTTTGTACTGTGAAAAGACATGTAAATCAAAGTCTCTGTACCTAGAGGCAGATTTCACAAATCTGGTCAGTCTTTCTGTCCCCAAGGAACTTACTCACGCTATGTGTAATTTAATTCGTCGATATTGTCATAAAGCTTGGACCAAACGTGCAATATTTCTGGTAAAGACTACCAAGAGCAAATGCCTGTGGTAGATGAACGGTCTAGCAAACAAAATTGCGTGTATGTGATAAATAATACAAATGGTTTATCAGTGTTGTGTGTTTACTATTATCCTTTCGAATGAGATTTATTTCTTTCAAACGTCGCTACAGAAAAGTTCACTTAATGTTGTGTTTCTGTCTAAATTCCAAATAAAGAACTATGAATAAAAATTGGACTAGATAGTGAGCACCAGATAGTGAAAGTAACTTACTGTCTTCACTATGATGAAAGCCGGCTTTCGACGACATGTTTTGAATTATAATCTAACCGGTGATATCACTAAATATCAACTGTTATAATGTACAGGCTTTTTGTATATCGAAGAGGTGACGGCAGACTGCAGTGGAAAACTATCCTTTTCGCCGAGTCCTTAGAAAGCGAGTTTTATTCTTTTGTGACATCGTCCCTTTGTAAGAGCTTGCTCATCTTTTTTAAACGTTTTGGATGCTTTGTGGAAATATCTTAATTAATGGCATATATCTGCATTTATCCGGTTGGCTATCAGCAAGTATATACATATGCATTTAAACTGATTGGCTATCAGCAAGTATATACGCATTCATTTAAGCTGATTGGCTATCAGTAAGTATATACAAATGCATTTAAGTTTAACAGAAATTGATGATAGAACATTTGATACAAACAATAAAACAAATCTACCGCGTCTACAAACAAAACTGCAGATATACTGTATACTTACGTATACACACACGCACAAAAACACACACACATGACCATGCTCGTTCATGTATACATACACACACACATGCCCATGTATTCATGTATACATATATACACTTACACATCCGAGATATGTGTGTACATGTACCCATACACGAGCACACACACAAACACACATACGAACGCACATCTTTGCATGCATGTATACATGGAGTATAATACAACATAAGTATACAACACGTCAATGTGTAACCCGTAAAAGACATCAAGCAGGCACGTGTGCTAAAATGCAAGCTATTTCGGAGAAGACACATAAGTATCATCAATATATAAGCAGTATTCAAAATGCTTTTCTAAGTAGTATCATCGGAACATTTTATACAAAATACGAAAAGAAAGTAATAACTGCATGAATCAATGAAATTAAGATGATACGAAAGTAACAGCGACAGTAATTAAAAAAAAATAGTTAAAAACAAATTAACTAAATACTTTTAAATAGGTTCATCATATTATTATGTTACATTAGTGCTGGATGAACATAATTCCTAGATTTCTCACCCAGGCAGATTTCTTTGAATTGAAAAGTTTCATAAACTTCAACACCCTCAAGCTTTTCCAAAAATAATAATTAATATACTTCTTTCTTCAAATAACATTGGCCTTTTAAAGAAAGACTAATACTTCCAGCATCTTCCAGCACGTTGCAAAAAAGTCTTTGATCCATCGTAGTCGGGTGCATTGTGTTCTCTTCCATCTCCCTGATTTAATATGCAAAATATGGGCAGAGATCCTTGTTTTTGAAATATGGTCACTGCTGCTATATCCAAATATTCATTGTAGACAAAATGGGATGAAATATACATATATATATATATATATATATATATATATATATATATATATATATATATATATATATATATATATATATATATATATATATATATATATATATATATATATATATATATATATAATTTAGCTGTTGATGATTTATAGGTTACTAGGGAAAATATGAACGGGCTTTATTTCGGAATAATACTGCACGATCTTTGGGACCGCATTATTATTCCGAGAGAAAACAAAAACGAGTTTAAATGCAGTAACCTTGTTATTTTATACTCGTTTTATTATTTTACCTAAAGCTTAATTATAAAATACACTACAAGAAACAACATAATTCAACTTATGCTGTACTGAAAAATAAATACACAAACGTAGATTACCTATACATAGTAACAATATTAATGCGCACATAGCACCTCTCTTCGACCTTTGAACTTCGTCGCGCGCTCAAAAGTAGTTTTAAATGAATTGTCATTTTGGTCTAATTAAAATTGAATTTTAGAGTCATATTGTGGATAAATAAGCACTGGAACACCCTTTCCATTTAATCTGGAATTGATGGACTTTGTATTTATGTTCATCCAACTCAATTCTGCTTTTCTGACTATGATAATCAATTCAGTGTAATAAGAAGAATGCGATTTCAGTTAGAAATGTACTTGACATTCCAGTATAGTTTCGGCGTGTATCACTTGCATCTCACTGTTGCACTGATCCCAGCTATGACATGTATAATCAGTGCCGGATTTAGGACAAATGAGGCCCTGTGCTAGTTAAGTTATGAGGCCCCTTACTTGGGCCCTGAAAGAGGTAGGCCCGGTAGGCCTACACAGGTAGTCAGGCATACATACTTAGGGCCCTGAAAGAGGTAGGCCCGGTAGGCCTACACAGGTAGTCAGGCATACATACTCAGGAAGTTTAGGACGTTCTGACTTTTGAAAAACATTTGAAAAATTCATCGTAAAATTTTTTTTGCCAGGAAGATGGGGCCCCCTGGCCAACGGGGCCCTGTGCTTAAGCACACATAAGCACAATGGTAAATCCGGTACTGTGTATAATACAGTGTGTTTTCTATCGCAAGCCTAACATTGTATCAAAATAGTTACACGGAGAAAATTGCAAAGCAGCTGTTATGTGACAGTCCATTTAGACAGCGGAAAAATACTTTTGCGTCGTCTTCGCTTATTGGCTCTGAGGCTTTTAGTTTCCTACCAAAACCTTCAGCTGCATTTTCTTCTAGAATCGAGTATTTTGACAGACTTGTAAAATGTACGTCTCTGATAGATATGTGACAGCCCTTGACATCAATATGCTTTACTATGCTACATTTATATAGAGCTTAGGGAGCACTGATCATAATCTGAACCATCCTATTCGCGATAAGATACGAATATTTTCTCCTGAACATTTTCAATTACTGCGACTCTCACGTTTGTTGTTGACATTGTGAATATCACGTTTATTCGTGTGCCTGTTTGAAAGTTTATTTTCTGACTCAGTGAACTGGTCCACGTCGTTAGTTATATCGTCTATACTTTCAAATGGACGAAACAACTTGTTTAGTTTGTTTACAAACAAATCTAATCAACTAAAACCTAAAGACTCTGCTGCATGAGTGTACATGGTTTATTTACAAAGTAGTTTCTAATACACTATCCTATTTTAGGCACACGTATCAAGGTGTTCAGTATCATAAAATGCTGCACGGTTCTAACAAGGTAAAGTTAACGGATACGAAAACGAGCATGTAATAATCTCTGATTCTTAATTGCCAATATTGGATAAAATGGTCATCTAGCTGTTGCTTGACCAAAATTAAAAATAAAATCTTTCTTATAACAGTTTGATTTAACCACACTTCCCCAGACCAAGAGTATGTAATAAATGCGGAACTAATGATGTCCAATGTTTTGTCCAAGACGACTTTGAAAGTTGGTAAGCATTCCGTTTTATATGACAGATATATATATTTTGTATTATCCAAGGAGATAAGCTTAGTAAAATATATAAGAATGGGACAATATATATTGATCTTTATTGATGTATATCCCATTTCACCATGTATAAAATAATAATAATTTGATAATATATATTGATCATTAAGAATGCTGAGTAAAAATTTTAACCCCAAGAAGAATTTTCGCAAACATTTATGTACATTAGTTCAACAGCATCTCTTCAATAAATCCCCATGCTTCAAAATCATAATTAAAAATTAGTGGAATTAATGCGTAAAGCATTGCACATTTTTCCTTTGGAGGCACGTTTCCAAACTTGTATGAATATTTATCAATTATAAATAACGTCTCCTGAAGCTTGTGCACCAAACGTTTATTGATCAAGTGTGAAAGAACATCTTGTTAAAACGATTCAAAAGCATACAAATTTAAATACAACCTCTAACTCCGAAATTTTTTAAACGAATAAATTAACGTCTGCTATTCTTCCTCCCTTAAGGAATAAATTGTTTTATGGTTGTATCAACTCATTGGAACAGTGTGTGTGTGTGTGTGTGTAATTTCCATAAAACAACATTTCCACTGGAACTGGGCGCCAGAGCCAAGTTTTCGGGGGAGGGAGATGGTGGCAGAATGTCTTGCTACGTCACTGTATTAACTTTAAAGTGCCACTTGTCATCATATGTCTCAGAGTACTTAGGCTCTTTTGGATATCATATTTTGACATAGAGAGTATAAACAGATCATCATAAATTCATAAAAAGTTATTGCACCGAAGAAATAGTGTGAGTAAAAATCTGTTTAGCTTGGTATCACCTCAGAGTTAAATCGGGTTTGTTTGGTGTTAAATCAGAAATAAGTGTCAATGGTCGCAAAGGTCAACTGTTGGTCAGTTATGTCTTAAACTTCATCGGTGAGTCACTTATTGCCATCAGGATGCAAGATATGTTTCGGTCAAATATTTTATTTTGATCGTATGCTCGAAGTTTCAAAACTAAATAATAGTAGAAAAACAAGGCAAGAAACCTCCACTTTAAAATACGCATGTCATTGTGACGTTGACGTACCTGAGAGTATCATCATTTTATACATATTACAGTGTTTTTAAAAGGGTGATGTATCATTTTATACATATTACAGTGTTTTTAAAAGGATAATGCATCATTTTATACATATTACAGTGTTTTTAAAAGGGTAATGCATCATTTTATACATATTACAGTGTTTTTAAAAGGGTAATATATCATTTTATACATATTATAGTGTTTTTAAAAGGTAATGTACCATTTTATACATATTACAGTGTTTTTAAAAGGATAATGCATCATTTTATACATATTACAGTGCTTTTAAAAGGGTAATATATCATTTTATACATATTACAGTGTTTTTAAAAGGATAATGTATCATTTTATACATATTACAGTGTTTTTAAAAGGGTAATGTATCATTTCTATACATAGATGAGAAGGGTCACAAATTTAGAGAACGAATCCTGCATTGTTTAGAATAAAAAGGAATTGCGTTCTATTAAATAGAGAAGATCAGAAAGGTCAGTAAGATATCAGCCATTTCAATGCTGTTTAATTCTATAATCGAGACCTCTTTAATTCTTTAATCGTATTAATGCCTTATGTGAATACATCCTGATGCCTTGGTACCGAGACCTCTTTAATTCTTTAATCCTATTATTACCTTATGCGAATACATCCTGATGCCTTCGTACCGAGATCTACTCTTTAATTCTTTAATCGTACTATTGCCTTTTATGAATACATCCTGATGCCTTCGTACCGAGATCTACTCTTTAATTCTTTAATCGTATTATTACCTTATGTGAATACATCCTGATGCCTTCGCACCGAAACCTCTTTAATTCTTTATTCATATTATTGCCTTATGTGAATACATCCTGATGCATTCGTACCGAGATCTACTCTTTAATTCTTTAATCGTACTATTGCCTTATATGAATACATCCTGATGCCTTCGTACCGAGATCTACTCTTTAATTTTTTAATCGTATTATTACCTTATGTGAATACATCCTGATGCCTTCGTACCGAAACCTCTTTAATTCTTTATTCGTATTATTACCTTATGTGAATACATCCTGATGCCTTCGTACCGAAACCTCTTTAATTCTTTTATTCGTAGTATTGCCTTATGTGAATACATCCTGATGCCTTCATACCGAGACATCTTTAATTCTACCATCGTAATTTTGCCTTGTGTGAATACATCTTTATGCCTTTGTACCAAGACATACTCATCTGCCACGCAAAAGCCTAACTCATATTAAAAGATCAAATTTTTTTTTACCGCATATTCTTTCAAAACTCGCCGATCTTTTAACGTAGTCTAGTGTATCTTTTAACGTACTCTATTGCATTTTTTAATGTACTCTATTGTATGTTGTAATGTACTCTAGTTTATCTTCTGCTGCAGCAGACAATTAAATGTATATTCTATTATTAATGGGTAGTACGCTAATAAAACATATTCGATGACTGAATATGTAAATCACAATTATATCGAGTTGTCAGCAATCATGTTATTTATGGCGGAAATCATAGTTAATATTCACTCTTGTATAAAATCAACGGACTCACTATATGACGCAGAGTATAAAATCAGCTGACTCACTATGTGACGCACAGTATAAAATCAACTGACTCACTATATGACGCAGAGTATAAAATCAACTGACTCACTATATGACGCACAGTATAAAATCAACGGACTCACTGTATGTCTCATATTATAAAATCAACGGACTCACTCGTTCGGTTCCTTCTTCTTAGGCACGTGTAAATTCTTGCAGATAATCTCTCTGTAATCAGACCTTTATATGTGTATTAAGATCAATTTTGTCTTCAATTAGGCTGCCTACTTGTGTTTTGGTATATATTGATCACTTTTGTCAACATATGATATAAACAAGAACGACAGTGAAATGACTACCTCTCACATAAATCAAAATACGAATTTAACTGTACAAAATTCCTATTTTCCGGTAGGCTGACGTGATGCAAATATATGCTATATCTCATCTTTGATCGAATCCATGGATTCAGAAAAAAAATCGAATCTGCAAATCAAAACATGTTACCTAGCCATTTCAGATTGTGCGTTTTCTTCAATATGCTTCACGACCCAGATCGGACCTTTTTGACTAGGTCAAAATCTGAAAACTCACCTCAAATTAATGAACAAGGAAACCGTTTTGGAAAAACAAAATGGCCATTATCTAGCATTGCGTCCATTCTTAACTTCGTTTTTAGCACTAGTGACACACTGAATTCAAATCAGCTTGATTGATAATCCCTAATATCTCTGTTGCGTAAGGCACTCATTCCAACAGCCTTCTGTTGAACAAATTGTATGAAAATCGCACATAATACTACACGTAACAAATACGAGGTCATTCTTGGGATTAAAGAAAATTGGCCGATACGGTATAATACTACACGTAACAAATACGAGGTTATTCTTGGGATTAAAGAAAATTGGCCGATAAAATATAATAGTATGCAAGATCCTATGACTTACTTGTCATGGTGATCAGTCCAAACATTAACCCTGACTGGGATAAAATTGTCAGGTAGCTATGGTCTTTGTTTCCCTCGGGTCCCTCACTACATGATAGGTACTTGTACACATTTTCTATGTTTCCTGAAAAATAATAATAATAATAATCATCATCATCATCATCATCATCATCATTTCATCTGATCAGTTGTGGAATCCAAGACTCAATGAGATGGAAAGATATTTCAACGCTCGTACGAGGCCGAAATATATCAAGCTAAGATGACGATAACGACGATGATGACTATCGTTACTATTGCCATCGCCATGGTTGAAGTTTTAGTAGTAACATTAACATAAACATTAGGACAGTCCATAGTAGTCGTTACATTTTTAATGTTGACAACTGCAGTACCTCAATGAAAAGAAAGCCGACTTGACGAAGACAAATAATGATCATGACGACGAGAACGATGACGATGAGAACGACGAATAAAATATTGTCCAGACATTTTTTCCAAATCGTTATCTGACTAATTAGCTATTGTGAACAGCTATGAACGAATCATACCTTGCTTCTGTCATGACATTTTTAAAAAACGAAAAGTGTTTATCTTTCTGAGAACGAAAATGTGCCAGTGCCAGATTACCCATTAAGCACACTAAGCACGTGCTTAAGGCACCAGCCCAGCAGGGGCCCCAGAAAGGGTTCAGATTAATTGTTGTTGATAAAACTGAATGAATTATATATTACCATTTCGATTTGCATGTGCGAGTATTTTGATTTGGAATGATGGCAACACTGGTATTTTCCAACCTTACTAGTTTTTTATATTTGTTTTTATTTTATTTCTTTTTAAATTTATTTATTTATTTATTTATTTATTTATTTATTTATTTATTAATCCGGCACTGGAAAGTGCTATATAATAACCAAACGGAAAGAAGAAAAATTCAACGACTTTAATAGCTTGATGTTTGACGTTTGTATCAATGTAAGAAGACTTGCATTAATCAGTAAACTGCATTTCACTCAAACACACAATATGATTTTTATGAGAAAATACAAGCAAAACAAGCATTCAAGGCATGGTGAATAAAAATATGTTGGCCTAAAAGTACATTAGTTAAATAATGAAATGAAGACAGGAGAAATTAAGACATTAATAATTAAGAATTAAATACATTTAGGATATTAGTCCAATTACATGTCAAACATTAGGAAATGACAAAATTGTACAGATTTCTTAAAGCTCATTATACAGTGAAGCAATTAAACCTAATAACGTGGCTTGGCAAACAATTTTCTAATATCACTTAGTTACGTACAGTCCAGAAACGTGATGCCACTATGATGAATGTGTGAAACACACTCATCTCTAATGTCCGAGAGACAACAATAAAAAACACGATCTTTATTGGCATGCTTTCGACCTTCCTCCAGATTCAAGCAATTATTAATGATTTGAATTTAAAAAGCTATACAAATATCATAGCAATCTGATAGATTCAATAATAATAATAATAATAATAATAATAATACTAATAATAATAATGATAATAATGATAATAATAATACTAATACTAATACTAATAATAATAGTAATAATAATAATAATTTTGACCACAGTCCACATATATTCACAATTTCACAAAAAAGCAAAACCAATTAAAACTTTAATACAGCGGCCGATTCATAAGTCTTGAGTCGCGACTGTGCGAATAACCATACAGTATTCATAAGTCTTGAGTCGCGACTGTGCGAATAACCATACAGTATTCCTAAGTCTTGAGTCGCGACTGTGCGAATAACCATACAGTATTCCTAAGTCTTGAGTCGCGACTGTGCGAATAACCATACAGTATTCCTAAGTCTTGAGTCGCGACTGTGCGAATAACCATACAGTATTCCTAAGTCTTGAGTCGCGACTGTGCGAATAACCATACAGTATTCATAAGTCTTGAGTCGCGACTGTGCGAATAACCATACAGTATTCATAAGTCTTGAGTCGCGACTGTGCGAATAACCATACAGTATTCCTAAGTCTTGAGTCGCGACTGTGCGAATAACCATACAGTATTCCTAAGTCTTGAGTCGCGACTGTGCGAATAACCATACAGTATTCCTAAGTCTTGAGTCGCGACTGTGCGAATAACCATACAGTATTCCTAAGTCTTGAGTCGCGACTGTGCGAATAACCATACAGTATTCATAAGTCTTGAGTCGCGACTGTGCGAATAACCATACAGTATTCGAAATTCTATTTCACTATCACCCGCTCCTTATGGTTATGAGCAGTATAGTGTGACACATGTGGTCTAGTGGGGTGGGTAAGGGAATCAACAGTAGACCGCCATCGTTATAGATTTATTTTGATCTGGAGAATATCCTATATTTGAAATGTTTATAGGCTTAAATTTACGGGTCTGTTTGTCAGGAAATATAACATTGTAATATCATGTAGCTGTTTGGGTAACAGGGCCCCGGGTGGCCGAGTGGTCTAAAGCAATCGCCTTTCTGGTGGTTCTTAACGGGATATTCACGGGTTCTTCCTCCATCAGTAATACTGGCCTAACAAGCGATGAAGAAAATGGGTTGAACCCAAAACGATAACAAGAACAGCTAGTTGGCCTGTAATAGAAATTTAACAATAAGGGTATAATAGTTGATTTCAAAATATAGCACTCACGACCCCGAAGTGACACTCTGTACCCATACTTGACTTTGATATGGTAATGGCACTCTGGACCCAACGGGAATTTAACATGGGAATGCCACGACGCGAATTTAACATAGGAATGCAACGACGGGAATTTAACATGGGAATGATACGACGGGAATTTAACATAGGAATGCCACGAAGGGAATTTAACATGGGAATACCACGAAGGGAATTTAACATGGGAATACCACGACGGGAATTCAACATGGGAATGCCACGAAGGGAATTTAACATAGGAATGCCACGACGGGGCATAATGAGACTTTACCATGGAAATGTTACTATTGCCTATTACAGAAATTTAACATATTAGAACTTTCTGCCCTCCAACAGGAAAGATAACGTTACAAACGTCCATAGGTTTGACATACATTTTGACTGACCAGTACCTACTGACATACATTTTGACTGACCAGTACCTATTGACATACATTTTGACTGACCAGTACCTATTGATCTAGTGTTCAGTACCCAGGTATGTACTATCAACATCCCAAATGTACTATTCAAAACATATTTTGTCCCCCTACAATGTCCGTGCAATTCCTGTGTAAAAACAAAGTAAAATCTTTTCGCCCTTTTCTTAAGGAAGATTACCATTTATTTATCACTCATAATTTGTACAGCCGTAGAAATGCTAGTGCACATGGAGTAATTGAAAACAGAAAATGCAGAATTGATAGATGAATAAACATACATGCAACGAGGAAATGACTTTCTTTTTACAAAAACGAACATATAGACTGCATGAAGTCCAAGTAGATTTTATATTGGTTCTGTTTTAAATTTAAGATTTTTACTATAATTATATGTTAGAGGTAAAAAGTAATTTTTTTAAAAATACGGTCATTGTCATTTTTAAACCAGCCAAAATGTGTTTTATTTGTTGGCTTTATTTATTTTAGTTTGGGTGACAGATGTTGCAAATAACCTAGATTTTGTGCAATGAGCAACATATTTATCTAAGGTTAGTTCTCTTTGTTTACTGTTCGATGAATGAAAATATTGTACAGAATATAAGTTACATTAGCTGCCTTGTTAATATTTGCGTGACAAAAAAAATTCTTTGAAAATTATGACTTTTTTCTTAAGGTTTTCTTTTTTTGTGGGCACCTCGAAAGCTCCCAGCTATATTAGCTGGTAACCGTTGAGGTGTCCCCCCCTCCCATGTGGAAGTTTTTTAAAGGCATGTATATGTATATGTTACCCTCTAAGGTCTGTGGTTTTGTATTTCAGTAAAAAAAGATCAATAAGAATTTTGTTGCACAAATTTATTTAGATTTGTTTGTTAATTAGGGTTTTATTGTTCCTTACTGGTATTTGTTGATGTACCCTGACAGGATCCAATACATTTGTGTGGGTCGTACTCCCTGCCAGAGACATGGTCTTCAAGTTTGAAAACAGCAAAGCAGAGAATCTTTGTGAAGTTATGATTTTTTTTCTTTTCATGTTTGAAAAGAGCAAACCTAAGATTTTCTTGTGAAGTTATTAGGTATTAATTTTTCGATGTTGAAAAAGGGAAACCCTAATGTCATTTTATTTTGTGGCTCTTTAAACTAACGAGAGAAATTTTAGTCAATCCAAAGATTGACTGCGACATTTTTTCCGCTTTTGTCTGAAAATAGCAAGCCTATGACATTCTCATAAGGTTGCGAGTTAGCTTTTCCTGAATACGGCACATCCCAATGTCCGTTCATGTTGTGTAACCTGGGATATAATCCGTAAGCTAAATCCAAATGTTGAAAGAGAGAGAGAATTAAACACTATGGCTAGTTTAAGAGTGGTTGTTTTCACATCAAAACTTATTGTCAGTAGTATGCGTAGTGAAAATCATATATTCAGGATCGCTAAAATTCTTTTCCGCCCCTCCTAGACAATCGTCTGCTCTCGTGGGCTACAATAAATGATTTATAAAAATCTGTGGTTGGGATTGCACAAGTCAGTTGTTAAGTGTGCGTGTTCTTTCTATCGAATCTTTCCTCTTCTTTCACTCCGTGTATGATAATATTGCAAGGGTTGTTTAAAGTATCAAGATGGTAAGGGGTTGGTAGTTTTCTTTTAAAGGGCATGGTAGGAATTTAATAGAAGGGAAACCGGTTTTACTTTTATTTATTAGGGGATTATAGGGTGGTAGGGAGACAGGGAACGTAAGGTAGGTCTTTTTTCTAAGGGATTAAAATTATAGTTGATATACTCTATTTTAATCCTACTCTGTGTAGTCACTAGATGAGCGGGTGATGGTCACTTCTACTAGGGCACTGAGTAATATAACCTATTATTGAAATAATTGATATCAAGTGTCACAAAATGTGGCACAAAATGAAATGACACTGTGTTCTGCCTCTTTATAAACACAGTCTCACAGCGTTAGAAAAGATCTAAGCTTTGCTAATTTCAGACAAAAACAGAAAAAGTGTCACAATCTATCTTTGTTTTGACAATAAATTATGTCCCAAGTTTAAAGTGTCACAAAATAAATTGACCTTGGGGTAGGTAGATTTAAATAAAAAAAACCAAAAACTTCTTAGCATTGCAATTTTCAGAGTTGGACAGAAAAAATAAATAAATTAACTTCACGCAAATATTAAATATAAAGATAACAAAATAAGAAATTTAATATATATCCAAGGCCATATTTTTATTAATTGGACAATAAACAAACATTTCTAACAGAGTGTCGTTCCCATCTTAAATTTACGTTTCGATCCAGAGTACCATTCCCATATTAAATTTCCGTTTGGGTCAAGAGTGCCATTCCCATATCAAATTTCTGTTTTGGGTCCAGAGTGCCATTCCCATATTAAAATATTAAATTTCCGTTTCAATCCAGAGTGCCATTCACATATTAAATTTCCGTTTTTGGGTCCACAGTGTAATTCCCTTATTAAATTTCCGTCTTGGGTCCAGAGTGCTATTCCCATATTAAATTTCCGTCTTGCGTCCAGAGTACCATTCCCATATTAGATTACCGTTTTGGGTCCAGAGTGTCATTCCCATATTAAATTTCCGTTCTGGGTCCAGAATGCCATTCCCATTTTAAATTTCCATTTTGGGTCCAGAGTGTCTAGAGTGCCATATTTGAAACTAGCCATCATAACTTTAGTGTTAAATTCCCATTATAATCAAACAGACCCATAATTTTAAACCTATATAAACGTTTAACATAGGATTTTCGACAGACCGTATAAACACGACAGACCACAAAGTGCCAAGCTATATTAATGTCTTCACAAGACAACGTCTTTCATATTCGCTGAGAAGAAAACACATCTGACTATTTGTCAATATATCTCCAATACAGTTCATCCATGGAAACTTGTTACTATTGTTCAAATCCAAAGAATGTTTTTTACTATTATTCAAATCCAAAGAATGTTTTTTTTTTTTACTATTCTTCTAATCCATGGAAAGTGGTTACTATTGTTCTAATTCATGGAAAGATTTATGTTTGTTCTAATCCATGGAAAGATGTTACTATTGTTCTAATCCACGGAATGTTTTTACTATTCTTCTAATCCATGGAAAGTTGTTACCATTGTTCTAATCCATGGAAAGATGTTACTATTGTTCTAATCCAATGAATGTTTTTCTTACTATTCTTCTAATCTATGGAAAGTTGTTACTATTGTTCTAATCCATGGAAAGATGTTATTTTTGTTCTAATCCATGGAAAGATGTTACTATTGTTCTAATCCACGGAATGTTTTTACTATTCTTCTAATCCATGGAAAGTTGTTACTATTGTTCTAATCCACGGAAAGATGTCATTTTTGTTCTAATCCATGGAAATATTTTACTACTGTTCCAATCCTTGGAATGTTTTACTATTCTTCTAATCATGGTATGATTTACTATTGTTCTAATCCAAGGATAACTGCTACTACTGTTCTAATCCATGCAAAATGTTTAGTATTGTCACATGATGTTAGCGAATGTAGCGAATGTTGAGGAATTTATATATATATATATATATATATATATATATATATATATATATATATATATATATATATATATATATATATATATATATATATATATATATATATATATATATATATATATAGATAGATAGATAGATAGATAGATAGATAGATAGATAGATAGATAGATAGATAATTTAAATTGTATGTTTGAAGGAAGGCGTCGCTCGTTGCCATTGTTCAATACATTTCTGACATTGTAGATCGGGGCAAAAGAGCAGGTAAAACGCATGAAGACATGCAGGGAGGATAACATTTGTAGTTGGCCCTTTTTGAAAAGAATGTCATGTTTCATTGCCAAGAATTGAAAAATCAGTTGATTTAGTCATAATTTCATTAGGATAGAAAATCCGTTCTAATTGCACAAAAAACTTTCATATTTTATAGACCTATTGTTATAAATACGAAAAATTAAATTTAAATGAAATCCTGGCAATAAATTTTGATTATTAAAATTCGCACTTACTATTTAGTCTTTTTATGTTAGTCTGCTTTGTGAAACATTTTTAGTTTATTCTTTCTCAAATGGACCCGTGTTATTATGTTATGCTATGTAAACACTCAATCCAGGATAAAGCTGTTTACCCAGCTATTGTCCATAGAGAAAGATAATAGGTATTAAGTAAGATTAATTGAACTTTCAGTGTTGCCTAGCATGGGCTCCGTTATGTAAAGAGAACAGTATGGTATTGATTAAAGGTATAATTAATATGGCTAGTTTCCATTTGCCGAATGAGTTTTACCAGTGAACCATTATGGAATGATATTAATTAAGAGTATTTATAGTTTATCTGCCGATTTGTTCTTTTTTTAATTATTTAATTACTCTTTAAGTATGTACATGTTTTTTGCTATACATTTTATTTTTTGTTGTGCTTGATTAACTACATGGAACCTAAAGACATACGTCCATGACCACCTAATGATTCATTTGTCTGATTTAATGTTATTGTTTTAATGTAGTATCAACAGTGATTCATAATAGTTCTGTTTACTAATTGGCAGGACACAGGATTTTATACATGTGTTATTATCGAAATAAATTTTCGCCCATGCAGTCCAATAACATTCGAGTAATTTATTGAATATGGCAGACATTAGTCACAGCAAGACATCAAACTCCTGCTTTAATACAGGAAAAAAGTCAATATAAGTCGAGTGCGTTATTTTATGTTATTTTGTTACGCTCTTGATATGGTTTCTGGGTAAATAGTCGGTACTAAGTGGTTCGGGGTATCTTAAGGCAATACAATCTTTGGAGATCCCTCTTCATTTCATTAGACCATTTATTTTTATCTATAAGCATCGGCATCGATAGATTTCGAATGAAGCTATGTGGCGCTTCGCTATTGCAGTGAATAATTTCCATTGTGTGCGTTACTATTTTATCGTAGGTGCGACACAGCCATCTTAAGAATTTATAAATGATTCAATCGAACTAGAACAGGAGAACATAAAGAGTCGTGTATAATCAGTGCCGTCTTAAGGCATGGGCACACTGGGTAGTTGCCCAGGGCCTCACGCTTCTAGGGGCATAATGCTGCCCATATTGTTAATGAATATTGAAAGATCTTTTGCCAATTTAATTTGCTTTAAAAGTGCAGTGGGAAGCACGCTTCCCAATATTAAATAAATAGTGATATCTAGCGGAATTCCTGTGGGTGGGTAGGGCCGGTGGGGGGCCCCAGTGCATTGCTTTGCCCAGAATGTTGTTAAGACGGCCCTGTGTATGATTTCTTTTTACAAGTTTCTGGTATAAATGACAAGGTATTTTTATATCATAGTAAAATGCATGTTCCAAAAGAGACATATATATATATAAATATAAAAAAAACATAAACAGCAATTAAAACACCTTTTGCGGGCACTTACTTTTCCTTAACATTGTTTGGTATTTTCTGCTATTCGTTACACACGATTTTCGCTTCACTTGACAGAGAAAATAGCTGGACTGGAGTAAAAGTAATCACAACTTGTCGAGGGTCATCCCTGTTCTACAAAGTTTCATACATCTCAAAATAAAGAGGTGGCAATAGACAAACTTTAGACCCTTCGTAAAAAGTGTATACGGGAGAATTAGACACTATTAACAATACTTAAACAACACTATTCAGAAGTAGACAAAAAACGAGAAGAAAAATAATAACAAAATTCCGAGGAAAAGCAAAGCAAGCACAATGGATTAGAACACGTAGCAAACATAACAATGATTAATCAAATCTGTAACTTGCCTAGACAATAACTAGTTTTAAAATAACTTCCTTAGCATTAGGATAATCACTGCAATTAAAAGTATGTCAGCTGAGTCGAGAAAGAACTCAACCAAACAACACCTCACCACATAGAAGGGGAATACTCAGATGAACTAGACAGTTTGGAAATGTGTGTGGATCTTAGGAAGCAAATGGTTTATTACAGGAAATTATTCCGACAAATCTTCTTCCAGATGTGACGATTTATTTAGAGTCAAGGAAGAAGCTGGTAGCCACTGAGTTGACTGTAAATTGAAGAGAGATATGAACAGACTCATAAGGAAAGTTAACCAAGTATGCAGAACCGATAGAGATATACAAGAGGCTCATAAGGGAAAGTTAAGCAAGTATGCAGAACCAACAGAGATATGCAAGGGGCTCATAAGGGAAAGCTAATCGAGTACGTAAAACCTAAATAAATATGATTGCATAGAGGAACTGTGTACTTTGTTGTTTTCAAGAGAGTTGGGAATTACAAGGCTCAATCAGTCTGGAAGATGCTCGCTGCTCTATGGATAACAGGAATAAATCGGAATGTTGCGGCTCAATCACTGGCCAAGGCTGTTGAAAAGTCCTCCAGTTGGATATGGATGAAGCGCGCGTGCAGGAGCTGACTGCATACCACCCAACGGTAGTGACTGATCATCACTACTGCTACCAGCTATAGATGGTCGGGGCTGATGATGATGGTAGAGCAGCAGTTTGTCCACTTTAGTAAGGGAAGTTATCAGGAGAATAATTGGTACCACCATATGAAAGTCTGAGGTACCACCATATGAAAGTCTGAGGTACCACAAAATGAAAGTCTGAGGATTGTATCGGGACGAAACGGCATAAAGATCGAACTAGATTTTGAACCTATTTGGTTACTATGATAATGAATCTTATCTGCCCTTGTTTGAGGTAATAAAGTGCCTTTTCGATATTAGGTCAAAGTCGAGTTTCTTTTGTTCAAAAAAACTGAATGACGGCGATTGGCGGAATTCAGAGGAGAGAGAGAGAGAGAGAGACTTGCAGTGTCTAATCGTACTTGATTTTTTAAAAAGGATTAGAGCTAAAGAACTCGAGATTACACCACAAGGCTAAAAGCTTACACGGAATTAATAAAGTAATATATCCTTTTCGTTGAAATATGATGGAACAATTAAAATTAAAATCTATTGAAAAGAGACAATTTGTGAAATATTCTTCTAGATTGGAAAATGTCCCATCTCGTTTTATGATAAATAAATTTCTATCAAGTCAGTAAATATTATGACTACTTACTCTGCAATTTTTTCTAGCCTAAGCGAGTCAATTTCAGATAAAGTATCCCACACTTCAAAACATTATTCGGGCGAATGATTGCACACAAAATAGCCAAAGAGTTAAGAGTTTAACTTGATAAAGTATATTGAAGATGTAGAAGCACGGCTGTTTGCTCATATACATTATTGATAAAATCGTGTTTGTGTTCCGTCCATTTACATTTGGCATCCGAAAATTGTATAAGATTGATATTGGTGTCATTCATTTTATGGTTAGACTTTAAATCAATATTAATATGGAGAAAGAAAAAAACACATTAGGATTTTTTGGTGGCTGAGATTTACCAAACAGATTCATCTTCACAATTGTAGGTCACGAAGACTTTGATTAGTCATCTGATCGGTTCAGATAACGTCTGTACCTCAAAGATGTGCCATGAGGAAGTAGGCCTAAAAATACACACACTTACAAGCTGTACCATTGATGTAAGTCGAAAAGAATAAGGGTCCCAAAAAAGAACCTTCAGAAATGCCAACATATATCATAACGCCTTGTTCGAGTAAATTGTTTATGGAGACGTTACAAATTAAGTAAATTTGACTCTTATTCCATATGCGAAAGATTTGTGAATCCAAAGTATATTCCAGGCCATGTTAAATACCTTGGAAATATCGCACAAAACATCACATACGGGCTATTTCTTTCTAATCAAGAGCGTTATATAGTAATACAATTCAATTAAGTTGTGGACAGTGGAACGCTCTGAAAAAAAGATTTATTGGTTTTTATAAATAAGCGGATTAGAGTCAAGATGATTGTAAACATTTTAAAAAAATGAATAATAGTCAATTATATGCATCAGTGCGGGACAGAAAAATTCCAAAAGAGCATAAGAATGTTGATCCCGAGGATGAAGGATAATGATGGATTCTTTTTCTCACAGTTCTGAACAAATAATCAGGGCAGCAGCCAAAGTGGCGATTGTGAATACTGCTATCAGGTTCAAAAGGGAAAACATTCATTGGAAAAATCAGGTTTAGACTGAAAAATGTGTAAACTTTTAATGACGCTTAATTGACGCTTAATTGCATTTTAGCTTTAAAACCCATACGGTAGTGGAAATTTTGTTGTTGTTGTTGTTGTTGTAGGGTTTAACGCCATTTCTAAGCACAATATTGGCTATACATGGCGGCAAGCATAACTGGTGGAGGAAGAACCCTGGAAAACCCAGGGAAGAACCACCGACCCACGAGAAACCACTGGCAGGCTTTCCCACGTACCCACGATAACCGAGCCTTGGACTCGAACCCACGCAGACAGAGGTGAGATGGCAGTGATCCGGAACGGTGAGCGCTTTAGACCACTCGGCCACTCTGGGCCCCACTTGTGGTAATACACAGCGTCTTAATTGTGTGCTATAGATATATACACATGTAAATAGGTCTAACAATAAAGTTTACTTTATACTTAAGATTAATCGACACAGTCCAAAAATAAAATACTAGAAGTCCTCGATTAAACATTGATATAGTACTGATTTACCCTTAACAAATAATAAGTAAAATATGAATTTAAAAAATAACATTAACAACAACGGATTTCTCGAAATGGACTAAGAAAGCCTTATGTGTGTTGCAATTAACGTATATCTGGATTAATCTGAAATAATGTGCAAGAGATGATTGAAACGGGGAAGTTCTTGCAGCTTTGTTTACGCTAAGCTCGAGGCAGAAGGTCAAAATAATCAACAAGTCAGGATAAAGATCAGGTGTGAGGTAGGAGAGAGCTCTCCTGCACAGATGTTTATTACTTGTTGACACGATCACGTGTACATAGGACACTAAATAGAGACACTGGTCTAAACCTAGGATTTTACTCGAAACACTGAACAGAGCCACTGGTCCAGAGTTAAGATCTTATCCAGCACATTGAATATATACACTGGTCTTGAATTTAAATCCGACCTAGCACACTGAATATATACACTGGCCTAAAATTTGAATCCTACCCAGCACAATGATTATAGACACTGGTCTAAAATTTGAATCCTACCCAGCACACTGATTATAGACACTGGTCTAAAATTTGAATCCTACCCAGTACACTGATCATAGACACTGGTCTAAAATTTGAATCCTACCCAGTACACTGAATATAGACACTGGTCTAAAATTTGAATCCTACCCAGCACACTGATTATAGACACTGGTCTAAAATTTGAATCCTACCCAGTACACTGAATATAAACACTGGTCTAAAATTTGAATCCTACCCAGTACACTGATTATAGACACTGGTCTAAAATTTGAATCCTACCCAGTACACTGATTATAATCATCTAATCCCTCTATTCCAGTGTTTATATTCAGTGTACTGGGTAGGATTCAAATTTTAGACCAGTGTCTCGCCTTAATTATGTAGCATCGGCATTTTTCTACTGAGATGGAAAATTACTCAAGCGAAGAGACTGTTGATTGATCAGCTGTAACGGAAATTAAATTTCATAAGCGATATTTTTATCCTTTTTGGTTGTAATTATGATTAGGTCCAGTAACCTTGTTTGTAATAAAATGTTACGTATATTTAATTTATATTGTGTGCTTAAATGTTATCCATGGTTGTAAGTTGTAAACAGAATGTATATATATGTAACTTACTTTTGTCCAAAATTGTAAATGGTAAATGGATGTTTACACAGCATTTGAGTTCAAGACCAGTCTTGTTTACGACTAGACTTTCTTTAGTTGGATTGCTTCAATTTCGTTCACGATATGGTTCAAGCGAATTGTGCTTGAGTATGGATTTGACAAAGAAATAATTGATTCAAGTTTTAGGCCAGTATTTGGAAACGATTAGAGGTGACAGCTTACAGTTCAGTTAAATTCGAGAGGATTTTTTCTTTAAAATAGTCATTGGCATTGCTAAAGTTTTTATTCAGTTTTGGATTTAAACACACTAATTTGGATAACGAAATTCCTGGATTGCATCATTGTGTTATATCAGGACATTCCAGACTATTAGAATTCAATCGATTGGCTCTTTAATTTTGGAGTTATGATAGGACATATATAATTATTTGAGATTTAGAGATTAATTCATAATACTGTAAGTGTCTCTTGAATTTTCACTTTGTATTATAGAGAAATAAATTTCTTGTTTATTTTACGTAAACTGATGGTTTCACTTCCATCTGTTACATATTTAAGACCTAGAGATGGAACACTAAAGGTGTAACATTATCAATTATCTGTAATTAAATAGCAAGATCACACATGGCACTATATGAAATCAAATGAGAACTTGCATATATATATATATATATATATATATATATATATATATATATATATATATATATATATATATATATATATATATATCGACTGTTGGTAGATAAATCGTAAAAGCCAGGATAGACTGGTATTTGATAGGCCGGAATCGCCAGAGCCAAACTAACCATTTTTGTTAATTAGCATGTCATTTTCTTTGCAACCAGAGTTTTTCTTATGATTTCTTTATTGCTATATTACACACATATTTTGTTGACAGTACAGACATCAAACAGGTTCGGATAAGAATGACATTACGAATTGAATTTCGAACTGTTATATAGTACAAACAAAATCTTGGTGTTTAATCATTAGGGCAACAGACGACGCCCTGTTGGTCAAATAGACTTAATTCAACATATACCATTAAGTAATGGATCACACGATGCCTTAGACAAAATAGGTTTGTGGCCATCTGGAATGTCGAATAAACACGAGTTGATTGGTGTATGGCTTCAGTCTGGAGATTTGTCATCTACATTGCCCCACTGCCGTCTACATTGCCCCATTTGCCATCTACATTGCCCCATTTCATCTCTACATTGCCCCATTTGCCATCTACATTGCCACAGTTGCCATCTACATTGCCCCATTTGCCATCTACATTGCCCCATTTGTCATCCGCATTTCCCCATTCGCCATCTATATTGCCCCATTTGCCCATCATGTTAACGTTTAGCACATAGAAGGAAACTTAATATACATTTGATCATTTATAATTGACAAATACAATGAAACTCCGCAATAATGCCCGTACTGATCCCAGGTTGCCTAAATGCTGCAATAAATTGTTTCAGTTATTTAAACGATTTAAATCATACATTGCCAAATGTAGGCACGAAAACCATTCGATATTAAAGCACGTACCTGGAGATTCACAGTTTCAGCCACATTTATCCATGATTCCCAGGA
Source organism: Sinohyriopsis cumingii (assembly GCA_028554795.2). Taxonomy (NCBI): domain Eukaryota; kingdom Metazoa; phylum Mollusca; class Bivalvia; order Unionida; family Unionidae; genus Sinohyriopsis; species Sinohyriopsis cumingii. Next base: position 224,021 of record JAPYKE020000192.1, on the reverse strand, counting down.
CTGTGTAATGCATGGTTATTCATGTTTCCGCAGTCACTTATGATTGTTTTCATTAATTGTCGTATAATTATGGTTTTAATTCAAAATGCCATTAACAGTTTACGGACAAACTATGCTCTCCAAGGGTTAGGAAATCAATGACTTCAAACCGTTGATTCCCAGCCAATATACTTCATATGAAATAATCATTTAATGTTATTTGATAGCCCGCTGATAAAATCTAAGTAAGCGCGTAAATTCCGACAAAGAAGCTGATAAATCTGGCACAAAACTGATAAAATTTGACAACATAAGCTGATAAAATCTGACAACAGAAGCTGATAAAATCTGACAACAGAAGCGGATAAATCTGACACAAAACTGATAAAAGTTTACAACAAAAGCTGAGAAAATCTGACAAAGAAGTTGATAAATCTGACACAAAAATGATAGAATTTGACAACATAAGCTGATAAAATCTGACAACAGAATCTGATAAAATCGGACAAAGTAAGATGGTAAAATCTGACAAAGAAACTGATAAAATCTAAGAAAATAAGCAACAGATTAGTTCGCTTTAAACACCATTAGCGCTTTTACTCATCTAAAATTTTAATGAAATATCTGGTAAATAAACTGTCTAAACAAAGGGTAGTTTACACGTGATTCATCTGGTGTTTACCTTTTCCAGTTCAATATATTCACGTATTAGGTTCTGCAGCAATAAATAATCACGCACTCCTTGAGACATATGTCAATTGTCCCCTTCCACTGTATTCAGTTTTTCTTTCCTTTTCTAAATTGCACTGGGAAGTTAATTTTTATACTCAGAATTACTGACGTTTAAGACGTATCTTTGTATGGAGCATGCATATCCTTTGTATTTGGCATATTATAACAAATTTAAAAATACTATACTTATTCACTCTATTTATGAATTTAAATCTAAACTCGGGCTGTGAAATTATATAATTTTCAGACGAGATATAATGTCACATTATTTATGCTACAGTAAATTTAGGTCTGTGTATTACGAATTGGATGTACGCATTTTATTTAGGTAAATACCACGACCTGGTTATGGGGAGCACAATAGGGCACTTGACCCCGGCCCTACTTGTCACAGAGGCCCCGCTGCAGTGAATAAAACTGCATGTGTTTAAATAAAAAATATATAGGTCTAAACCTTATAAATCTTAGCCTAAAATAGCTATAATAATTATAAAGAAATATACGACAGTTTGAGGACTGCTGTCATGGTATATTTGTAGACGGATTAGAGACCCTTTGAGATCATTTGGAGCTATATGCGGTAGACAATAACATCCTCTGGTGAGGTTTTGGAGTTAAATACGTTCGGCACTAAAGTTATGTGGACAGATTTGGAGTTAAATACGGTTGTCAATAGAAATCTCTGGACACATTTTAGAGTTAAATACGGATGTCAATAGGAATCTGTGGACACATTTTGGAGTTAAATACGGTTGTCAATAAGAATCTCTGGACACACTTTGGAGTTAAATACGGATGTCAATAGGAATCTCTGGACACATTTTGGAGTTAAATACGGTTTTCAATAGGAATCTCTGGACACACTTTGGAGTTAAATACGGTTTTCAATAGGAATCTCTGAACACACTTTGGAGTTAAATACGGATGTCAATAGGAATCTCTGAACACACTTTGGAGTTAAATACGATTGTCAATAGGAATCTCTGGACACATTTTGGAGTTAAATACGATTGTCAATAGGAATCTCTGAACACACTTTGGAGTTAAATACGATTGTCAATAGGAATCTCTGGACACATTTTGGAGTTAAATACGATTGTCAATAGGAATCTCTGAACACATTTTAGAGTTAAATACGGTTTTCAATAAGAATCTCTGGACACATTTTAGAGTTAAATACGGTAGATAATAAGGTTTTACGCATGTCTTTTGAAACTAAATACAGTCAACAATATTGTTATATTGACAGGCTATTGCAGGCATACATAAAATGACTGACATAGTGGACAATCTATTGCAGGCTTACATAAAATGACTGACCTAGTGGACAGGCTATTGCAGGCTTACATAACATGACTGACCTAGTGGACAGGCTATTGCAGGCTTACATAACATGACTAACCTAGTTGACAGGCTAATGCAGGCTTATGTAAAATGACTGACCTAGTGGACAATCTATTGCAGCCTTACATAACATGACTGACCTAGTAGACAGGCTAATGCAGGCTTATGTAAAATGACTGACCTAGTGGACAATCTATTTCAGGCTTACATAACATGACTGACCTAGTAGACAGGCTATTGCAGGCTTACATAACATGACTGACCTAGTTGACAGGCTAATGCAGGCTTATGTAAAATGACTGACCTAGTGGACAATCTATTGCAGGCTTACATAAGATGACTGACCTAGTGGACAATCTATTGCAGGCTTACATAAAATGACTGACCTAGTGGACAATCTATTGCAGGCTTACATAAAATGACTGACCTAGCAGACAGGCTATTGCAGGCTTACATAAAATGACTGACCTAGTGGACAATCTATTGCAGGCTTACATAAGATGACTGACCTAGTGGACAATCTATTGCAGGCTTACATAAAATGACTGACCTAGTGGACAATCTATTGCAGGCTTACATAACATGACTGACCTAGCAGACAGGCTATTGCAGGCTTACATAAAATGACTGACCTAGTGGACAATCTATTGCAGGCTTACATAACATGACTGACCTAGTAGACAGGCTATTGCAGGCTTACATAAAATGACTGACCTAGTGGACAGGCTATTGCAGGCTTACATAACATGACTGACCTAGTTGACAGGCTAATGCAGGTTTACGTAAAATGACTGACCTAGTAGACAGGCTATTGCAGGCTTATGTAAAATGACTGACCTAGTGGATTCCCGGCATCATCCGGATCGTTGAAAACTTTGATGATGGAGACGAGCATACAAATGAAGATAATGGCGGTGTTGAAATACGATACATAGAAAGTGGCTCCTAAGCCCCCAGTAAATGTATAGGTACCAATAAGAGTTGTCATTAGAATCGTGGCGTATTCCACTCCAACACCTTTAGACAGGCTCGACAATACTGCGGCTCCTCCTATAGCGTTATCCAAAAAGAAAACGTTACAGACGTAAATTCAAAGAAAAACAATACTTTAAAAAACCGTACTTTTGGTAATTGGTGGATAGAAAAAAGGTATGTACACTACCAGGCAATCTCGTGCATGGATATATATATATATATATATATATATATATATATATATATATATATATATATATATATATATATATATATATATATATATATATATATGTGTGTGTGTGTGTGTGTGTGTGTGTGTGTGTGTGTGTGTGCTTTCTTCATGTTGAACATATCGGATAAATAAACTGATCTATCAATAGACAGCTACTAGGCATTTAGCTAGGTAGATAGGTGTATCTATAGACAGATACTAGGCATTTAGCTAGGTAGATAAATGTATCTATAGACAGCTGCTAGGCATTTAGCTAGGTAGGTGTAACTATAGACATATACTAGGTATTTAGCTAGGTAGATAGATGTATCCATAGACAGATACTAGGCATTTAGCTAGGTCGATAGGTGTATCTATAGACATATGCTAGGCATTTAGCTAGGTAGACAGATGTATTTATAGACAGATACTAGGCATTTAGCTAGGTCGATAGATGTATCCATATACAGATACTAGCATTTAGCTATGTAGATAGATGTATCTATAGACAGATACTAGGCATTTAGCTAGGTAGATAGGTGTATCTATAGACAGATACTAGGCATTTCGCTAGGTAGATAGATGTATCTATAGGCAGATACTAGGCGTTTCGCTAGGTAGATAGATGTATATATAGACAGATAATAGACGTTTAGCTAGGTAGATAGATGTATATATAGACAAATACTAGGCATCTAGCTAGGTAGATAGATGTATCTATAGACAGATACTAGGCATTTAGCTAGGTAGATAGATGTATCTATAGACAGACACTAGGCATTTAGCTAGGCAGATAGATGTATCTATAGACAGATACTAGGCATCTAGCTAGGTAGATAAATGTATCTATAGACAGATACTAGGCATTTAGCTAGGTAGATAGATGTATATCTATAGACAGAAAGTAGACGTTTAGCTAGGTAGATAGATGTATCTATAGACAGGTACTAGACATCTAGCTAGGTAGATAGATGTATCAATAGACAGATACTAGGCATTTAGCTAGGTAGATAGGTGTAAATAATTAGCTAGATACCTTAATAGATGATAGATAGATACAAAAAATAGTGATAATATACTAAGATCCAATTCGTTGCAACATTGTTTAAATAGAAAAACAATACGAAGGGCCCATCTGACCAATGATATATGATCATTATACTATATCTAGTCCTAATACAAACAGTGTTATTAAGCGTTACTAATCTATATAGCTGAAGATGAAAGTTTTGAAATATTTACAAAACTGCGGAAAGAAATGTAATAATGTAATAGTGAGAATATTAGTCAGAGAGGCGGTTTAAGTCTCTCTCTCTCTCTCTTTCTCTCTCTCTCTCTCTCTCTCTCTCTCTCTCTTGCAATTGAAAGCCTTTTTTGCAATACTTTTCATTTTAATTTTCGAACAATTAATAATCGTATATCTCGCTATTTTTGCGCTGACGTGCCGTTAAACTCTAATAATACTATCTTGTATAACGTGTATAAAGTTGAAATAATTCAAAATCTTGTCTTAATTACATAAAGGCTGAAGTATGTGTGTTTATGTAGAAAATGATTTTTTAACCTAATGTGTCAAAGTTGAGAACGGTAAGAATCCCTGCCCTTAAGGATACTCAGGTCCTAAAATCTTTTTCTTCCATGCCAAATGCATGGAAGACAGATGTATTAGTTTACTGTATGGATACAAAAGGTAGGTATATATATATATATATATATATATATATATATATATATATATATATATATATATATATATATATATATATATATATATATATATATATATATAATTTGTTAAATGCCCGTCGTATTTGCGCAAATTGTTTGTTTATTCTTTTTACAATAAATAATAGAATTTGTAACTGCAAATATTTCGCGATTTTGCTCAAAGTTTAAAAACTACACATGCTTAACCCTTGCTAGGCCAAAAAACGCGTATACGTTAAGACAGGAAAATGGCAGCTGGTTTCTGCTCTGAGAATACGTGTCACCAGCAATCTTTATGACCTATTTTCATATATATGGATGCACACAAATTAAAATAACTTTAGTTATATACAGTGATAAGAGATGTACATGAGGAGTCTTTTAGAAGAGCATGTTCTTAGATTATTCTTATACGCGGTACTATATTTAATATAAAGTAAGGCTCAGTCCAGAGCAGCCATCATATACTTAATTACCGTGCGTATCATCATTAATTATGTACATTAAATACTATTTTATATGTTATGTCATAAATAGCGTGCAAGAAGTCACGAACATTTCGACGATCACATATCATCAAAACCTTGATAATTTGAAAATAGATCTTATTACTAATAAACAAGTGGGACACGCGAGCTAGTTGGCGCTAAAACTGTGCATTCATACATTGAAAACAAATATGATGACGTTAAACATTAACCTAAGATCGATTTTAAAGACAGAGAATACTTGGACATACTTTGGGCAGCATTTCAAGAACGCAATTTTCATATTTATTTATTTATTTATTTATTATTATTATTATTATTATTATTATTATTATTATTATTATTATTATTATTATTTAATATTATTATTATTATTATTATTATTATTTAGTTATATTTATGTTCTTCTTTGTAATGAAAAAGACACCATAAAGAGTGAATTGTTTGCATACATTGTAAATCACAGACGTAATAGAACATTTTCTACATCGTCATATTGACTTGACCGTGTAAAAATGGGGTCTAATATTACAATGTGTTTAAAAAGAACAAATATTTGAATCTTACCCAGCATTAGATTAGCTGTTACGATGATGTTGGTGAGCAGAGCGTAAAAGCAAAATACCTTATGGGTCGTGGAGCCAAATCTAGCACGTATAACCTGAAAATAGCAAATAGAATAGTGTTTATAAATATATAATTAATTTGAAGTTCTTCATAACACGATATGGAAATACATTTCAGATTTATAACATCGAGATTTTTGAATGATTACTCATCTTAATAATTTCAAAAACTGTCCCTTATAAGTGTAAGTTTTATCAAAGTTTATTTGTACAAAAAGACATATGGATGGCCCTTGTTCTCTGGTTTTCAAAGGATCTTCGTACTTAGCAGGAGCCAGGTGATGGTGGTTTTACGACATTACCGTAAATACTGAAATTCTCTCCGATATATGGACAATTTGACAGCCTTTCATGGCAAATTTCTTTGAATCATTAGTTCCAGTTTGGCCTAATGCAGATTTGAGGTAATATCTTTACAATACGACCAAATTTAATGACATCACCGGCAACATCAGACAAAATGAATATATTAGGTCCCGTTTTCCAGATCATAACGGACAGAATGGAACATGCACATTTGCACTTGTTTATCGCTAGATGGCGCTAAGATACCCATGGAATTCATAGACTGTTCCTCAGCTTTAGAAGGCTTTACCTGTCAACAAATGGAATTTTAAAAAATCAATGGTACGTATACGCCAACAGAAGGAATGGTGTGAATATGTTCCTTTTCCGAAAAATGAACTCGGGTGGACTCGACAAATATAAAATGAAAGAATAAATTTGTTTATAAAAGTTTAAGAATCTAATTTTAAAAACTCGATACAGAATTACAGGATCTGTACCAAAGAAATTGTACTTTCTATGGAATAAGTGGCGATAAAATCAGCCAAAGACAGAAACCAGTTGGAGAGACATTATTACATTGTTATATATTCAGGTATGAAAAGAATAGCAAACTAGTTAGCCATACCTGTAGAAACGTCTTTGCTCCCGGTGCCCGAATCTTCAGTTGTACAGATAGCATTGCAAAGAGTAATATCTGAATGGTGGCGCCAGCAGCGTACCAGAACGGGCCGCTGATACCGTACTAAAACGGAAGAAGCTATAGCTAGGCGTGTACATAAGAAACGGAAGAAGCTGTAGCTAGGCGTGTACATAAGAAACGGAAGAAGCTGTAGCTAGGCGTGTATGTAGGTATCTATTTGTATTGTATCTCAATTTCTGTCCGTAGTTTCTTACATACGTGTTGGTATATCTGCAACATGTTTGTACTATTTACTAGGAACTTCAGTGAGTCGTGTGTATTGTACGCGGGATTAAATTCCAATTAGTATTTCAATTTTGTTGTACATATGTTTTTTTATTTTTTGATTTCGGTTTTGTAATAGGAGTATTATGTTGTAATAATACGTTTCATAGAGACTTTACCGTTTTGATTATTTCTTATTAAAATTACAATGAGGAAGATTGAGTATGTGATAGCGTATTTCCTTTTGGTTACATCTTTTATTAGGCATGTTTTCAAATGTATATACAACATGTAAAAATCCCCACAAAAAACAAGCAAACAAAAAACAAAGATCTGACAACATCGACTGTACTGTTAAATTTCGTTTATATAATTATGTTAATTGCACTTAAGTCAGTGACTATTAATAATTTATAGATATAGTCTCTGATAAATCTCTTTCAAAGAAGAAATATAGGTACTCAGTCGGTCGTCATACAGACATACATAAATCCTTGCTTGCTTACTTGTCTACGTAACTACTAAAGAATAATTAACAGCATTTGTTCTTTTTTAACATTTAAATTCGAATGTTGACCCTAAATCAATTATTACAGAATAGAGAAAAGTCTAATATATTGTTTAGACTGGAATAAGTTCAACAATGGACAGGCCAAGATTCTATTGCAAGGTTCTGTTTTTTATATTATACATCTTACCTTGCTGGCCACAGTACAGGAGTACAGTAGGGTGGCTGCCCATGTCCACTGTGATACGATAGTCGTAGCCGTCAGTCCGAAGCTCACTTTACCGCCAGCATCAAACGCAGTGTCCAGCAAGTTCTGGAAACAGAAATAGACAGAGGCTTTACGTGTTCTCAACCCGTTAAATATCCCTCCACATTCGTTCTGTTTTATTCGATGTGGATATATATATATATATATATATATATATATATATATATATATATATATATATATATATATATATGAATTGCATCTTAAGCAGTTGAACATTATATATATAACACGTTCAACTGCACGATGCTGTGCTTATGTATATAACTGTATATAACAACACAGTATCGTGATCATGATTGCCAGATTAAGCCGATTTTTTATACTGAGAACGAGGCATGATTTAGCAATAAGAATCGCACTACTGTGATAATTATATTCTTCTTATATACCTTTTAATTTTTGTGAGAATTTTAATATATATATAATTTCAAATTCATTATGCGGGAAACTCACCAACGTTACCAAGTATAAACTGTCGTAAGTGGGTTGTACTGTACAGAAATAGTTGTAATGTGATCTTGTTTCAAAAGAACCATTTAGCTATATTATCTACTTGAAAAATAAAACAGACAAACCCTGTTTTTATTGTTGTATTGGCAAACTCATGGTTTGAACAATACATATATTTCCATATGACGCAAGGTTTCTTGCTAACGTCGCAGTGAGACCTTTGTTTACTGTTAGCCTGGTATCGTGACCTTCCCTGATGCAGCGCACACGAGGCCATGCAAACACCCTCCGAAATGCCGATACCGATGGAGAAATTAAAGATGGCGGAATAATTTCGTTCCATTATTTACCACTATGTCAATTAAAGAAGTAGTCAATGTTTGTTTAAAGTGTGTTATGAATATTTAATTTGTATTGTGTGTTATGAATATTTAATTTGTATTGTGTGTTAGGAATATTTAATTTGTACTGTGTGTTATAAATATTTAATTTGTATTGTGTGTTATGAATATTTAATTTGTATTGTGTGTTATGAATATTTAATTTGTATTGTGTGTTATGAATATTTAATTTGTATTGTGTGTTATGAATATTTAATTTGTATTGTGCGTTATGAATATTTAAATTTGTATTGTGTGTTATGAATATTTAAGTTGTATTGTGCGTTGGCTTTTGTTAATGAGCAGATGTTAAATATATTTAATTTGAATTGAGCGATTGACCTTTATCCATAATTTGGGCCTACCTGACTAAATGTCTATTTTTATCAGCAACATATTACAAAACTAATTTTTGTCTATAGTTGTAGATATTATATTACGATTGTTGTTATACATAGGTAAATTTGCTTACCTGGATTTGATTTCAGGACATTTGTTTTCCACTCGGAAATTCCTGGTGTACCTGGATTTGATTTCAGGACATTGGTTTTCCACTCGGAAATTCCTGGTGTACCTGATTGTTGTCATGTTCTTTGGTAAAATCTGACAACTTAATATGTTATTGAAATGAACATTTTACTCATATCCCGGTCCTCTGATTGCGTATTAGGTTTATATAGTATTACTTTTCATATTTTGTATTAGAATGACTCATTCCTATTTTAACACCTGACTAGTGGAATCAGACATTTATTTGTATTCAGTTTAATTTGAGTAGGATTTATTTTTTGAAATTACTCAGTGGAATAACAAAGTATTCTTTGACTTTAGGACTAAATAACTATTTAAGGAATTATTGCGAACTCATTCAAGAACATTTTGGATTATAACATTGTGATACATCAAGACTGTTAGCACATTAACACTATTCCAGGCTATTTATATATAAACACATTCAAGATTAAAACTCAGCTCTTTTTAAATTGTCACTTTCGTATTCTAGGGAAATCAAATTTTTGTTGAATTTTATTAAACGTGCTGGTTTTCGCTCATTTCTGTTACTTGTTTTCAGACCATAGAGTCGTAGCAAGTATCACTATTTAATATTGTCATTTTCAGTCATTATGTGTGGGCTGTCATTTCTGCGCGCACGTGTGTGTGTGGTGCTTTATTTGAATGGAAATTTTATCAATTGTATTTTATATTATTTTACATTACGTTTTATAATAAACCTATTTTCATGACACTGAGTATACGTGTCATTGTCGAATGAAACAAATAACGGGGGCGGGGGCGAGGAGTTAGGTTTGAAATACAATTTATATCTACATATGCAATGCAACTTTTGGAGAAAAGAAGAATAATTGGTCAGAATCTTTATTGACAAGAAATAACAAGTATATATGCAATAAAAAATGAACCAAAATGCTTTAAAACATTCAAACCTGTGTAGCTTCAAAAACATTTATTTCCAGTACGACATAATCTGAATAGAAAAGATCATTAACGAACTCAAACACCGTACAGATACACTTGGTAGTAATAATGTTTGAGTTCTGCTTTGGTAATATATGGGTATATTTCATTTTACTTTTTGCGTGATATCTGTACTTATATAGGAAACTTTTGGCACCTGCAAAATTGTTCAACTGATTCATGTAATTTAATTTTGATAACATTGAACTAAAAATTAAATATTATTATGATGATATCTCTTTTGGCAGGAAATATGCATTCATAGCGAGCGCTCCGGTGGCCCAAGTGGTTAGAGCGTCCACCTCGGATGCAGGAGATCGGTAGTGGGTTCGAACGCCGGCCAAGTCATACCAAAACTTCTAAAAACGTTACTAGCAGCTGCCGCGCTAGGCGCTCGGCATTAAGAGGCTAGTGTTTGGACTGGTTGGCGTGGTGTCCGGATAATGTGACTGGGTGGGACATAAAGCTATTTGTCTGCGGCATGATGCTGCAGTACTAGACATCACTATAAACTGCCACACTGCATATATCGTAAGATAAGACAAAAACAATTTAAAAACTATATCAAAAATCCAAAACGCACACATACATAGACAGAGTAGGTAAAGCCATCAGCTGATTTATTTTTTATACATATATTTAACAATAATTCCATAAAGACAAACTAGATACTTTAACAACAAGCAATACCCAAGACAGTGAAGCAAGCATTAAACACTAGTCGCATGTCTGCGAGTTGAATGTATAGTATTATAATGAACTCGTGTGTAGTCACAGTACAAGTACCAGTTCCAATAGGTCATAGACAACCCGAAAATTCAAGCATATCTGACCGTTATACGCTTCAGATTATAAGTAAACATACAGTTAAAACTGGTCGTATTGCTTTACATCAAGCATTATCTAAACTGACGTCAAAATATCCGCAACGCCCGACTAAATTAGAAAGGAAAATATTCTTAAGTCCCTATACGAGTTATGTTAAAGAAAAAAAATATCCTAAGCTTTTTCCTGTTATATTGCTTAATCAATGACTACATAAATCTAATAATTTCTGTGTCAAATGAACCAGCGACTTAAGAGCTAGACCTATTCAAAATGAACCAGCGATTTAAGATCTAGATCTGTTCAAAATGAACCAGCGATTTAAGATCTAGATCTATTCTTTGAGCATGCATTTCATGTAGTACTAATATTAAGACTTGACCTATCCAGATTTCCACTTATGGCTGTCACAGTGTAACTAGCACAGTATTATTTTTCTAAACGAGATAAATAGCAATTGCAAACCTGTAAAGCTGCAAAAATTGCATTGCATAAATAGATATCGGTTGCATTACCAACCTAATCCCACCCACCCAGACCCATTATCTGTTCCATGAACGCATTTTAAAATGAAAGTTTGAAGATGCAAGAAAATGTCGGTATATTAAAAAAACACAATCGAAGAAACTTTCAAATAATGCATCTCTGACAGAATTAAATCAACACCAAAAACAGTTGCGCAATTTCTAACAGTATCCTTTCCTAACTCATATATGATGGCTAAAATGACTGTACTGCACAATGACACTTTAAACAAACTCCAGTAATTCTTTAATTGACTAATGCAACGAAAATGCCATTCGCAAAATAGTTAGAAATAACTGATTTTATGCTTTCTCTTGATTGCCATCTTATTTTTGTGTTAATACCGCCATCTTGAATTTCTCCGCTGCTATCGGCCGAATCGACGGTGTGCGCAGGGAATCCAGGATTCCAGGCTATGTTTAATGCTAGTATTCGCATTCCATCGTAGGGGCGCTGCTATTGTAATCAGGAAACCTCGAGGATAAAGTAGCTGCAGCCTCGTTTTAGAATATGACAATATGGAATCAAAACCTACGTACGTTACCTTTATCTTTATTTTATATCTTTTTTATCAGAATTCTGACATCTGTAAACAGTTTCCGCTTAGACGTCTGACTTTTATCTATTGATTGTTGCAGTATTGATTGCCTTAGCAAACAGTTTTACGTTAGACATATGACTTTTATCTATTGCTTGTCCCAGAAAACAGTTTCACGTTAGACATATGACTTTTATCTATTGCTTGTCCCAGAAAACAGTTTCACGTTAGACATATGACTTTTATCTATTGCTTGTCCCAGAAAACAGTTTCCGGTTAGACATATGACTTTTATCTATTGCTTGTCCCAGAAAACAGTTTCACGTTAGACATATGACTTTTATCTATTGCTTGTCCCAGAAAACAGTTTCACGTTAGACATATGACTTTTATCTATTGCTTGTCCCAGAAAACAGTTTCCGGTTAGACATATGACTTTTATGTATTGATTGTCTGAGAAAACATCAATCTTGATTATCATGAGCTGCTGAAGCAAACCGGACTTGTTGTTGTTGTTGTTGTTGTTGTTATAGTGTTTAACGCCATTTTTCAGCACAAGATAAGCTATACATGGTGGCCTGTATAAATGGTGGAGGAAGAACCAGGGAAAAACCCAAGAAAGAACCACTCAGGGCCCCGAGTCGGACTTGTAGCACATTCAAAAAAAATGACCTTGAGTACATTCAATCAACTCAACTTGTATACGCGACTATGGAAGATTAATCACAGCCTTTAGTAGATGAACATCGTATTTACAAAGCAGAAAGTATCAAGGTCACAACTGAAGCAGACAGAATGGCTATTAACGTATTGCTGTATTTGCCAAATCGATCTAGCTTTGTTACTCTTGGGACATATTCATCAGACGCTTATGACAATGGCATTAGCCTGTAGTCCGAGTATTCCTCCACGATTACGCCTTTGTCAGAGAACACGAAACTCAGGTCGAGTTCTCTCTGTTGGTTTATGAGCTTTAATTGTCGGCACGTCTCAGTCACACGTTTAGCACGGTTTGCCTCATCAAATAGCACGCTTTAAGAAGCTACCCAGACAATAAATGGGAACATTAACATTATCATAAAGCATATTACTGGCAAAGATTCTGGTATTGTATTATTTGAAAATGACTTTTGCCAAGAGATCTTATCAAGATAATATCACTATGGATACGGTGACAATGTTTACCATACTGGACTTTAATCTTGATGTCAATTCAGCATAATATACATTTTTGATACTTACATGTATAGATAATTTACGACTTCACTTTCCAGGCACTATATAGCCTCACAGTGCTCGTGAGCCGTAAAACTTACAATCAATCACCACTTTTCAGGTTATTAATGCTTTTTTATGAAATTGGACTATGTATGATACAAATTGATAATGCTTTACGGATTTTATGAGATATAAATAATAAATTGGTTATGCATTACGGATTATGTTTATGTATGATATAAACTGGTCCTTGGTTACCTTCGAGGGTAAAGAATTAAATGCGTATAGCCTTTTAAGTCTGCTAATGTATTTTCCTGACAAGATGCTGTTTCACACTAAGTATCTATTTATATAACTTGGGAGAATCTTATGTTTTCAAAATCACAAACGTGTTTCTATAGTCGACCCAGTTAAATTAATAGGTCGATAAAAAAATAGTTTCACAAAGATAATTTTGTATAGAACTCAAGAGCTCTATATTTCGCCACAAGTAAATACATTCCACTTGGACTTCCAACATGTTTGTCGGTATCTCTGCGAAGGAGTATATTTCGTTGTTTCTTATACCATTATCTTTGCTCTGTGTGTCTTTTATGCCATAATCTCTGTTAGGTGTGCCTTTTATGCCATTATCTGTGCTCCGTGTGCTTTTTATGCTATTTATCTTTATTTTGTGTTCGTGCTAAACGAACTCTCTATGTTATGTCTTGGATTAAACAAACTCTCTATGTTATATCTTGGATTAAACAAACTCTCTATGTTATATCTTGGATTAGGGAGCCCCGAGTGGCCGAGTGGTCTAAAGCGCTCTCCGTCACGGATCACTGCCATCTTACCTCTGTCTACGTGGGTTCGAGTCTCGAGCTTGGCCAATGTGGATATGTCAGAAAGCTTGCCGGTAGCTTCTCGTGGGTCGGTGGTTCTTTCTGAGGTTTTCCCGGGTTCTTCCTCCATTATTAATACTGGCCGCCATGTATAGCCTATTTTGTGCTGAAAAATGGCGTTAAACCCTATAACAACAACAACATACCTTGGATTAAACAAACTCTCTATGTTATATCTTGGATTTAAATAAACTCTCTATGTTATATCTTGGATTAAACAAACGCTCTATGTTATATCTTGGATTAAATAAACTCTCTATGTTATATATTGGATTAAGTACATTCTATATGTTATATCTTGGATTAAACAAACTCTCTATGTTATATCTTGGATTAAACAGGAGATGACAAACCCTTATGAGATTAAAGTTATAATTGCATTATATTACAAATAACGGTGAATTCAAATTCATCAGCGTCCTCAGACAATATAACATCACCTAATGAAACAGAAACGCCTTGCCTTTATGCGAAAGAGTTATTTACATATCACTCTCTCTCTCTCTCATACGTATTTTTTTTTAAAATTGCATAAACTATTCCATATATCACTCACCTTATCTCTGTAAACATGTTTCCGAATTGACTGAAAGAGAATTGTAATCAGTGACGTGAAAACACCAAAACCTATCACAATTAACAGGACCTCGTGCAACTCTACAGATGGAGTAATTCCTTGGACTGCCTTAGTTGCATTCACCGAGTCGACGAGAAATTGACAGTTCGAACGGTTCCGAATATAACCCATCTTAGGTCTGAATGTTACGAGCAAGAACTCAACTATAGCTCTCTCAGTAATATTAATACAAGAGTAAAATAAAATTCACGTCATCTGGAAGTATGGTGCTCGTTCAAGGTAAATTCTTGAAACATTGATAGGAAAAGATGGTGTCGTCATTATCATCAGAGTTTTTAGATGACAAAACCTGTTATACTTGCTTTATAAATAGACTGAATTATATCATACATTTCTATATTCTCGACATGGATGCGATGATGTCTACATGAAGCTGTGTTCACGACAAGCTCTTCATCACCACAGAAGAAAATCTTTATTGGGTCCAATTTGTGTCGCGACTGGTAATTTCCAGAATCTAATAAGTGTGAAAACCATTATTTCACAGTTCTTACAACACGTTGGATTCTTTAATAACTCTTTATATTTTCTCTGAAATGTCAGTAGCATCTGTTTAGTTTGATGCCACACCGTCGAAGTCCTTTTAAAACAGCCTCTCACAAACCGTTCGTTGTTCTGTTGAAGGCGAACTAGAAACTATAAATTTGAAGATGAATACGGCTGGCGTAAATACCAGAAAAAATCAATAGGGTTATCAGTCGACATGTAACAAACTACATAAATCGGAATTCAATCTTAATTTTCCTGCACATTGGTTAATTTAGATACCCGGCCTAATCACTCTCTAACGACAAGATTAGTAACTAATTTGAAATGTTAATTGGAAAATTAAAAGTGAACTAAAACCCATTTAATTGCTTTATTTTACGCGGACGACTTTACACAGCCCGCCAGTGGAGGGCGATGTGAAACAAATTACAGTTTATCATTGTGTGGAAAATTGTACATTCATGACGAGTTCTATGAATGTTTTTTTTTTTTTTTCAATTCGGATGCGTAAAGAAAAATGTAAAGTAAAATTAATAAAGTCAGTATCCTTATGAATCCATCATATTTGTTTCTATCCGCAGAAGGCGGATTACAACACAGTTCTTGTAGGGTTTGCAGCCTAATACCAGATTGTAAATGTTATTACTTTTTGTTTGTTATTTTTCTGATTTGCAAAAGGTTCTGTTTTTCTTAGGCATGGGAATCAACTATCTTGACCCTTTGATTTCTTGTTCGCTGATTCCTGAAATCTGGAGATCATCAGAGGAATTTTTTATTGTTGTAATGAGGATTAATTATCACAACATCTTTAACAGTGAGTCGACGTCAGACAGACTGAAATACACACGAACAGAAGGACTGGCACTGTAAATGCTGAACGTCACATTTTCATATACAGATTTTTAATACCATACAATAACAGCAATTACAAGAGGATTCGGCGAGATATAATTATGTTGTTTCTGATAATAATAATAATAATAATAATAATAATAATAATAGTTTTGCTCGGCTCAAAATGTCACATATTAACCTGTATTGGTAAGAATTTTAGAATCTTTATTTATTGTTCTAAAAGACGAGTGTATAGGTATTACTGATATCACTACACTACATTTCTAGCATCAAGAACACATTGTCAGTTATGTGTAGTACAGGTGTAACTTTATTTTACACGGATTGAAATCACTGATACAATCACAAAGACTGATGTTAAGGCTACTTTTTAAAATTACAAATTGGTCCAGCATTATGTATATATATATATATTATAAAGAGAACGGAAATTGCTATCCCTGGATTTTATAGGTCATCATGCTTTGTGTCTGCTATACACGAGTGCATATAACACCGACTCAGTAGCCTATTTTTTTGGTGATGTGTGCTTTGACGTGATGAAATATGGACTGGTGCGTGCAGGCAAGGCGATGGGTGCCGTTTACCTGTGGAACATGTTTCGAATCTCCGTAGAGTACGAATTAAAAATTATCTAACCTGCATGATAGTATTATTTGTATTAAAGGGAGAGAGATTAGCATAAAAGATTAAACAAATTATACCATGTTTCATTGTCTAAGATATAGAAAGTATACCATGTTTCATTTTCTAAGATATAGAAATTATACCATGTTTCATTTTCTAAGATATAGAACTCGGTGCCAGAGTATTTTAAAACATTTATGAATAATATTTAGTAAATTCGATCTCAGAGTTCTCATTTGATCTTCTCGCCCTCGCTGTAGTTTTACGTTTTTATCATTTGTGCCTAGGCCAAGTTAACATATAAAATCCGCACATTTAGGTCCGCAAGATAATGCTCTATCTCTTCGTTGAACGTACTCGTTGAACCCTTCTAGTTTGATATCCTCGATGACCCCCCATTCTCCTGTGCGAACCGACCATTTGTGTGGTCCTTTGAGATACGTTCATAATCTTCCCTTGATCTGCAGGCTATTTCATCTGTCTAACACTACCCATCTTTTCATCTGAACAACGTATAAAGCTATATGTCTTTAAATGTTTACAATTTACGATCTTGTTTACAGATAAAAATGTTACAAACGTTGCGGTTGCCTATCTTTACATGTTCAAGAAATTATCACAGATCTGAACACAGTGTACCAATACCGGACTATTCTTTAACCGACTATCTCTTCCGGAACATATCAAAATTTGGTAAAGGAATAGCTCTGGTGAGTACGATAATTATATAGATTAAGGTACATGATAATTTCCGAAATTTGCGTTATGTCCATTATTGCTTAACAAGTCAGTGATTTAATATGATACGTCAAAACGATACCAATCTGCTCCAGCATTGATGTTTGTGAATCTATTACTCCCTAGCAAATATAGCCACTGTATAATAATGAACTAATGATACTTGTAACTAACTATTCGTACTTGTGAAACGTCGTAAACGGAGACGCATGGAAATTGTAAAGTTAACCTAATTCTGAGCAGTAGTTATTTTAATATAATATATCAGTAAAACAAAGTGAAGGCCGATGCTATTTCTAGTTATTGTCCAGACGTCGATTAATGACAAATGTTATTTTCAAGCATCATACATCCTGCAATTTACTTACATTACAATAAAAAAATTGATTCATTATTGCAAAGGAACCATTTTACTGCTCTGTTTTCACTTGCTGAACAAAACGATAATTAATTCTAGACAGTACGTTAAAATTCTCTAGATATTTCGAAGGCTGTTACTTAAAGTAAAACCTTAAAAGTTCTTCTTTTCAGGTCGATTACTTAACAAACAGATCCGTAACCTTTGATCAATTATACGAGGAAGTTGACAATGTGGCGAACAATCTATACGCCCTCGGGGTACGCACTGATGACTGTGTCTGTCTGTATGGAACCAACGTTCCCGAGTTTGCACATGTTATTTGTAGCGTCACTTCTAATGGGGCATCACTGACCATAGCTAACTCCCAGCTTACGGCAGGTGAACTTAAGAAACCTATTTGTATACACTTGTATGATTTTATGGAAGGTTATGGAAAGGTTACAAATATTCAAATATATTACAAAAGATCATACATTTAGCGGTCAACAGTTATCATCACTCCCATATCCCTCCCTCCCTCCCTCACTCGATCTATCTATCTATCTATCTATTTATCTATCTGTCTGTCTGTCTATCTATGCAAATTATCATATGCCTTGTAACAGTCCTTTCGTTGCATCGGAAAACGGAATGGAAACGGCAAAGAAATCGTGTTTCAGGGATTGATTTATAAAATTGTAAATGTATCAGACCAATTTTATAACTAGCTTAAGCGATTGCGACTCTCACTGAGTCTTTCTCAAAGGCAGAGTTTCGAAACAGAGATAAACATGACAGAAAATAAACACCAAAGAAAACTTTCAAATTCCAGAACTTTACAGAGTTTTCAGTCAGGTCCATAGGCATGTAAAGTCTTGTAAATTCGACGTTTCCTTTTTCATTTATAGCTTTTCTTGATTAACGATTATCTCTTTGTGTTTGCCATTGACAAAGAAACAAACTGACAAGGTAAGAGAGAAGATTGTTTTACACTCAAGTTGTAAATGCTACAATATAAGGTGTACAAGAAAAAGCGTGTGATGTTCTTACAGTTTCAAAGGGGAAACTGATGGTCTAAACTTGATTAAGTGTCTATATATATTATTTGGTAATGAAAAATAGATCTTTACTAAATCCAAACTAGTTTTATATAGCCTGCAATTAAGACTTTGATATTACGTATTGATGTTAGCTGCCTAAATTTGTATGTAGATGTGTTAGTGGTTGTTCCATCGACTTTGTTAACCACTGAACTGCTACAAAACATAACTTTCTCAATATGTAGCTTACCCGAACATCATATAAAAATAAATTTTATCTCCAGTATTTATTTATTGTCACAGGAATTATCACCAATGTGTTTGTATAACAGAAAACGCATACGATATTTTTTTCGTCAAAACCAATAACCAATCTATCCCGACAGTTTATCGTGCGATTTGTAATATTGACAATTAAGAGGAAACGACGAAGTTCGCAATATACCATATACTGAGGAGTACATTTTTTGGACAGTCAATATACATCTGAGGAAGGAAAGATTTGTTGTTTCGGCTATATCAGATTCCACAATACTCCAAATTTTGCAAACGTATGTTAAAAAATCGTTCCAATTTCGAACAGTTTCAGCTGACAACCAATAGTGAAATACAAATTTTGTATACGCTTTTTATGTAAATGTATACCTTTATTAGCTATGGCAATTGGGGAACATTCTTTTCTTGTGAAATATTACACCTAAAACTTATTTTCATCAACAATATCAATGCTTGCATTGCTTATCTTAAATTTGGATGTATTTTTCCTTTTATAACCAAATTTGATAATTTTTGTTTTGTCTGTATTGATTGCAAGTTTCCAGCTATCGCAATATCTATTAAACATGTCAAGGGTATACTGCATAGTCAGCAGGATTATCTGCGACAAGTATAGTGTTATTAGCGTATAAAAGCAACATAAGGTTTTAACATATTTACAAAGTCAGTATGTTGGGACGGTAAAGCTCGTCATCTATGCCCATTTACTAATAAAACAAAGATTATATGTCATTTAGGAATATGGAGAACAATAGCGGTGTTAAATTTAACCCCTGTCTGATATCTTTTTTTCACATGAAGACTCCCCCCCCCAAAAATATTCATTATTTATACAGACGCATGATTTGATATCATTGTAAATACTTAATATAACATTTAAACATTTCCCCCTGATGCCTACCGAGTTCACTTTATTCCAAAATCCAACTCTCCATACATTATCAAAGACACTTTTAAAATCAACAAACGTGAAAAAAGTTTTTGTTGTGCCTTGTCTAATAAATTCAATAAGGCTATGCGAAAGAAAAGCTTTGTCTATTATAGAAAAGCCATTATGGAATCCAGATTGAGTCTCAGACAATATTTTTATTATCGTCAAGGAATTTTGACAATCTGAAACATAGTATTGCCGTCAACACTTTACGAAAAGCCAAAGTGATAGGTCTGTAATTTGACATATCGGCTTTGTCACCTTTATTTTTAAAAATTGGCACAATAACGCATTTAGTCGAACAATCTGGTACATATCCAGTATTCAGGATGACATTAACAGTCTGGTACATATCCAGTATTCAGGATGACATTAACAATCTGGTACATATCCAGTAGTCAGGATGACATTAACAATCTGGTACATATCCAGTATTCAGGATGACATTAACAATCTGGTACATATCCAGTATTCAGGATGACATTAACAATCTGGTACATATCCAGTATTCAGGATGACATTAACAATATGGTACATATCCAGTATTCAGGATGACATTAACAATCTGGTACATATCCAGTATTCAGGATGACATTAACAATCTGGTACATATCCAGTATTCAGGATGACATTAACAATATGGTACATATCCGTATTCAGGATGACATTATATAGACATTTAACATTTCAGCAATTGAGCTTTTGATATATTCATTTATTATACTGTTCCAGAAATGGTTCAAGCGGCGGACGTTGTCCATAATTCTTGTTTGAATCACCCAATTGCAGCTGAAGAAATATTAAAAGACGTCAACACTAACAAATGTTAAAGCAGGTTCAGTCAACAATTAAATGAATATGAAAAAGCTAAATTGAAACTGGTAGCTTGGCTGATTTTCCCTATAACAAAAGATATTTCACACTTTGTCAGTCTTAAGAAAAAGGGAATGACTACTCACTATCTTCTGTAATCTTCTTTATTGCACGATGAAAGACGTAAACTTCTATATTTCACGATGAAAGACGTATTTAAGATCATCACACGCTATATATATATATATATATATATATATATATATATATATATATATATATATATATATATATATATATATTTCTGTGTGTGTGTGTGTGTGTTTATACATGTTTATGTGTGTCTGTTTATATATATTTATGTGTGTGTGTGTGTGTTTATATATGTTTATATGTGTGTGTGTGTGTGTGTGTGTTCTTTTTCTTATATACCTCATATGTTGTAACCTTGATAACCTGAGTGCAATACAGTCTCGTTTTGTCTTGTCTTGCCCAACGCTAATAGAAGGGAAGTTCGTTTGACTGTTACTTCTGTATTGCACGTAGGGTCTAAAAGAGGAACGGAAAAAGGGTACTTTATGCGACACATAATCTATCATTTAAGATCGAGATGTCACAAACACGGCGTGCTTGTTTTCAAAATGTCACTAAACCGTACTTTAGGCTGAGAACCATCGATTGCATTTTTCACTTTTATGGTTCGTAATAGACTTGTTTTAAAAACTGAAGAAGAGAAAAAAGATCCAAAGGGAAAAAAGGAAAAAAAAAACATGTTTCCTGCTTTCGGCCTTCCACTAAATAGCAGGAAACCGGTTCCGTGTTGATGCGTAGGACGAATTCTATTCACTGCGCCTGCGTCAACATCTGTGCATGTTTTATATCTTTCCGGCATTATGATCTTTCAGTGGGAATATCGTTTATCGGAGTTCGTCGTTAATGACTTTATTTGTCCTGCTGATGTATTTATCCTAGATAACATTTCCACCTCCACAAATACAGTATGATACATTTGGGAATCGTAAATTAAACGAATAAATTCGTTCATTGTTAAAGCGCTGTACTATGTTCCAGTAACACAAAATCAAACAGAACATTACAACTTAAGCTAGAAAATTACTTTTGCCGCTAAAATGATACCAGAAAGGTCTGCAAAAACAAAGAAGGCACGTTAGTACGAAGTCAAAATCTCATGAATGTGTGGTTCTAAGTTTGATTAAAGGAAAGTTTTTTGTGTTATTAGCGCGTTTAAGAATCTTTCAACTTTCAAAGACTGTCGACTCGGGGTTCTCGGAAATACAGGAAACAAAGACCCTAGTCAAACTCGGTGTGTCCGATAATGCTTTCCTCGCTTGATCGTGCAATGAACTGAAAACAACAACTTTTGGACCTGGCACTCTAAAGATTCACCTCTCGTTAAACATGAACATGTAAATCATTCTTTTTTAAAGGTACTTCAAAACGCTGAAAATAAAGTATAAAATTCAGAAAGAATCGAACTGAAAAATGATATTGTCTAGTGAGAATTGTGTCGATTTATATATAACTTTGTCATAGCATCAATATGCGACATTATTCCAACAACAAGGCATGGCCATGTGAGCAGTATAATAAATCCGTTTGTTATTCTGTAGTATTAGTATGTTTTTCGCCTTGAAACAATACAGCGTATTATGCAATAGGGCTATTATTACAGTAATACTATCTGGACCCACTACGATCAAATTGTCATTACAATACACTTTACGCAATATATGATTACCACAAACTTGAGCTGAGTTAAATTTCTAAAAAAAATTAAATAACAATTAATAAAGCTAAAATGTGTGAATCCCATATTCTATTTCCTGTGTTTAGTATACATTTGCTTCTGGGGAAAATTTGTTTTTTGTTCATGGATTTTATTTGTTACATAAATGCAAAACAATTATATTTCACGTGTACTAAAACGTAAACACTTTAACATTTTCAGTCGAACTAGCACACCAGCTGAAAGCAACAAACAGCAAATTCATGTTCACAACACCAGAATGTACAGAAAGGGCTAGAGACGCTGCACATCTGTATCACAAACTTCAGGTGTATATGTATATGTATATATATATATATATATATATATATATATATATATATATATATATATATATATATATATATATATATATATATATATATATATATATATATATATATATATATATATATATAGTATAAATTTTATTCATTTTTTATTCATTTCTGTAATGTGTACATAAAATCATTATTTAGTTTGCCTATGTGACCTGAATCTGTTAAGATCATAACATTGCATAAGATCTACGAATAGATGTTTACGTGTTTCAATTATTATTAATAACTTTAATAACAAGATTTAAATGGTGCCTTTGGCTTAATCCCTAAGTGGTTGATGAAATTTTGTCGGTTCTAGAATAATTATGTAAATTCCAGCTGGTTGGGCTCAGTCACATGAATAGGCCAAATCGACGCAAAATGAGTAATGTATTCTGTCACGTGGGGTCTATTGCGAAATACAGTTGTAATACGCTATGTATATAAGGTGAGAATTAAGCAGTCAGTTTCCTTCCGATTTTTGGAGTCATTCACACTTTATTTCCGTTATGAGTCTGCAGACGTGTTTTGTTATACTATGATATTATTCGAGATGAAAAACATCTGTTTGCACCGTTTAATGAAAATAGAAAGTGCTCATTATGTGAACTATAATTTTATACTGGAACTGTTATAAATTATTCGAATTATAGACAACGCCATCTTGACAACGTCATCGTTCTTTGAGGACCAGAACATTTCCTGTTTTTAAATTTATAAGGAACATTTCGTTCATTTAGGAAGTTCATAGACTTTAAAAGGAACAGTTCGGATTCACTTCATTCCATTTTCCAACCATGTTTTTCCACGAAAAATGATTTTATATAGTTAAATCGAGCGGCTCAGATTTTATGGCTGAGTCATTTTTTTTGACAAGTACGCACTGTGTTGTTATTTAGTCGTTCTTTGCTCAAGACTTCAACAGCAGTAAGGACCATTCTCAAGTATGTTGAACACTAAGTTCTGTAATTAAGGATATACAAGTTTCTGACGGTTCTTTTTTTTATCGAGTTCTAAGCAAATACACACGGAAAGTAAAATGCCACAGGCCATTTAAAACTTGACAAATCTGTACTTTGTAAGAAACTTTGATATGGCAGCAAGGGTAACGTACGATGCCTCAAAAGTATATAAATGTTTAATTGCAAGTTATAAATCGAGAAAACTGTCTTGTCTTTTTTTCCTGAAACTATATTTATTTTCTCCCTAACTCGACGTTGCATCACTTTCGACCATACGGACAGAAGAACCTTGATTGCTCCATGATAAAGAAGATAAAAGACTGATGGTCTGATGGTGTAAGACTGAATGAGTTATAATAATGTTGAACAACTGGTAATGTATCATTGAACACTGCATTTTTCTTTTCTCCACCAAGAATTACTATTGAAGGTACTGTAATAAATTTTGGAGTATGTGCATTTGTTCATAGCCTCCGTTTTAAGGATTTCTTAGATGTTCTTGATTACTTGATACATTATTGGATCTCGGTCCTGGGGAAATATTCCTCAGACCGAGCTACATAGAAAGTTACATGGAGCAGATGTCAAGGAATGAAGTGTGTTAGTGAGTTTCCGTGATTTCATAGTTTACTTTTGGTGAACTCAGGTTAGAGCCGCACGAGTGTTCCTGTCGTTCAATAGACCCTATTGAAATCTAGCTGTGTACCTTGATTGTGTGACTACAGGTGCAGTATTTATGATTGGAGACTGGTAAATTAAACAATGGAATAAACGAGAAGGGACTGTTTCTCGTCGGTAGGCGCCATTTATTGTTGCCACGGTGGTAAATCTGATGCAAAGTTACAGGCGAAATGTGGCTTAAAACCATGATTTGACCAGCTTATCGTTCCCAGTATTAGGTGGTTGAGAAGTGTAGCTTTACGGCGCGAAATGCTGACGGTACGTTACGTTAAGTTAATGAAGAAGATCCATGCGGTTGGTAGACAATTGGAAAGTTGTGAGGTATGTGGCCTTCTATTAATTAGAATAAAATTATTTATAGAATGGACACGTTGGACTGTCCAGTTTACAACAGTAGTTGTATAGAGGTCTTTGGAATTAGGGGAAACTTATGACTTCTAGCGTAATCGCGCCAGGGTTTGAAATCGCTCGGTCAAGTAAATCCCTTGGAGTGTTACAGTACTATTAAAAAAAAAAAAAATTTAGGTTAAAGTGCGATGGTCTGAGATTGTCGACTAAAATTTGCTCTTTAAGCCCTTTAACAAAGTTTCTGAATTATTTATAGGAAATAATTGTACTGGGGAACCAGAAAGGATTTAGACCTTTCTCCAACCTTATTGAGCGTCCCCGAACAAGGCGCCTAGAGAGTCACATCGATCCCAAAAAGCACATTGCCCTGTTACCCTATTCCAGTGGTACGACTGGTCTACCTAAAGGAGTAGAATTGACCCATTACAATTTGGTCGCCGAGCTCAGTGCACTTAGGTAAGCAGAATATATAATCTGCACGATTTTGTTTTCATGCCATGTAAATATTATGTATTTCTTGCTTTGAGGACTCGCGAGAGAACGAATGTGTATGTGCGTACACTGTTTTAGTTTGTGTATTGTGCTATTTCGGAGAGACATAAATAGTCTTTATTTGACATGCGTTCATAGATGTTTCTACGTCAACACTAGTCATAAATACACCATATAAATAAAGGCGACAAATGCTCTCATGTTCAGGATTAAAATTTTTCTTTACCAAATATCTCGGTGGTGGGTGGGTGGCCGAGTGGTCTAAATGGCTCGTCTTTACCAATCACAGCGATCTTACAGCTGTCCACGTCGGTTCAGATCTCGGCCTCGGTTAATGTGGGTTCGTGAGAAAGCTTCTTTTGCTTCTTGTGGGTAGGTTATTTTTACCGGGGCTTTTCGGGGTTCTTCGTCCACTAGTTATACTGGCCGCCATGAGAAATGGCGTTAAACTCAATACAAAACAGTAACAACGACATCAACCAAACTAAACCATTCGAAAATTCACGTATGACGACAAACAAACAATACTGTTTAATAAGGTGTATAATATTCTTGCAAATTGTTCACATCTCTCGTCACGTGTCAGTCATTATTCTTGCACATTTCCCTTTAAATCCTTATTAAATCCATACTAAATTTAGAAAAACGGTAAATCGAGCCATTTGAAAGGTTTAACTAATGTTTCAAACTAGACTTTATATTTTTTTACAACAACTTTATGCTGTATACAATAATCAAATATAATCACGATATCCCATACATATTTGTAGCGCATATATACTGTTTGAACCTGATTTTCATAATAAAGTGCAATATTTGAGAAATGATGGAAACTTTCAGATGATTAAAGAAAACTACCGTTCACCACTGTGGAACTGTTGATTATGTCAACTCCATTTTATTCAATTTAATTTATTTATTCTTCTTCCAGCCATCGTCTCTTCCTTCCCTTTGACCCAAAGTCAGAGAAATCCCTCTCAGTCCTACCGATGGTGCATATAGCTGGCATGGTAATCGGCTTGTTGAACCCGTTGTCACAGGGATCTTCCGTGGTGACACTTCCTAGATTCGATCCCCAGACGTTTTTGGAAGCTATGGAAAAACACAGGGTAGACGATACATTGTCGTACATATATTAAAGCGCTGGTTTGATGATGAAATGTGGGTAATTTAAATTAATTTATTCAAAACTCGGTAGGTATTTGAGTTTACGCTTTCAATATCTAGGATATTGTTGAGAAATTGGTGATGTCATCCTCAGCAAAGTTTGTCACTGATAATTTTCTATTAGATTTATATATAAACATTATGGCCGGAAAACATGTACAATAATGTAGCGCCGAGTTTATTAATTCCTGTAGTTTTAAAACTGAGTCCCATACAAGACTGATAACGTGATAGTTTGTGAAAGCAGCATTCTTTTTTTCTGTGGCACACATGCTTTAGAACGTACATATGTATGCTACTTATTTGTGTAACAAAAGTATAAAGCAACCGTTTTCTAAATATTAAGAACCTCAGGGATGCGAGCCTTGAGAAATCATGAACGCTTTTGCATATAGATTAAGTAAATAGATAGATTAAATGAATAGATAGATTAAATCTTTCTGTAGAAGTGTAGCCTGAAGCTGAAGTCACACTCACGAAATTACAAATTTACAAATTTGATTCATAAGTATCAACAGGTTCCAATGCATTTTAACCAAAGGCACAACGAATACATTTTATGTACTGCTCAATATTTTTCATGTTCACAAGAATTCAAGAGGTCATTTATAAGGTCTAACTTTGTATAAGAAAAGGAAAGGATTATTGTGCTTGTCAAGAAATACAGATATCCAATTTTTTTCTTCTTCATCTGTCTTATCTGGTATTAAGGAAACAGAAAGCACTATTTACACGTGTTAACCAATGAAACGTCGCTACTTGTTCATTTCTATTTTGTGATTGACTTGGCAAGTGTCCTTAGGGCTCTTTAGACTTTGCCAAGAATCCAACCATTATACGATGCTGTGTAATATTTGCGTTCTGTATTTTTAGGCAAGTTCACTCAGTAATATGCCAAAATCAATTCCCTATCTTTTTCAAAGTTTTTCTTCAAATAAAATGTAAATTACATTGGGTAAGACTTCTGGAATGGAACCAGGTATAAGGTCCGAGTAAACCGAATTTTGTCACTTACTGGTAACATAATTCAGGCCATCGTGAATCTGTTTGGATTAGTTAGCTGAGTTTTGTCTTTAATCCTATGTGAAAGACGGAGTTGTAGAATGGATGGAGTTAAAGTTTGAACGGAAGAATCGATCAACCTCTAGACATAGTTATTGAAAATATAATCTTCGTAATCAAAGACAACTAACATTTGAGGAAGATAGAAAACATGTCTTTATAGTAAATATATGAATGAAATAACAAGTCACAATCTCTCTCGAATGCTGCAGAAAATGACGTAACAAGAAAACAAAGTGGGAAGTTTCAGTTCTGCACGGGAGCGATCTAGAATGCATACCAAAATGTTAGATCCAATACAACATATATCTTTCTTTTTTCTTATCAAGATTCGCAACTTTAAAAGAACATCAACAATAACAACAATAAAACATGCATGGTATCCATAGAGAGACCCATGAGATCCATCACGAAAAATAAAAACGTCAATAACGTAGTGGTTTACAATTATACTTCTTAACATCAAGTCCACGTACATCCACATTTTGTTTTGAATTTACCGCTTAAATTTCATCACCAATGATAAACAAATAAGGAACAAAGCTATCTCTTTGACGACACCCTCTTTCAAGTCTATAGGATGCTGATATATGTCCATCATTTATAACATATTTCAGAGTTATTACAAAATCAATTAAAACAGAACCACTAAATTTAAATCATTGTAACGTTTTTCTGTACCAAACGCCCAGATTTTGTTTAAAGGACTCAAAGTCTATTAGCATTAATAAAGCATGTCCGTCTTCGTATCAAGTTAATCTGTTTCAAATACTTGCCGTATTCATTCAGTAACTGCAAGTAGATCCGTGCCTGATCATCTTTACCGTCACTGTTTTTAATATATTGTGAATGAAAAAAGTTATGTTGAGCTTACTGAATTTCAACGGTATCAAATTGAAGAAAGAGGCTTTAATACAGTCCCATGCAGAATGTTTTGAGCATTTGAATACATTTGTCCCTTTTCCTAAGTTTTGTTTTTTTGTTGTCTTATTGACACAATTTCTTAGCCCCAAGATCAGAGGAACCCGCGAGGGAACGGAGCGCGTTCTAAATTCGTCCCCACGTGGACAGACAGCGAGAAGACATTGTCCGCTAAGTTTGATTGGGTCGGGTCAAAGCGACACCCAATCTGAATCGAGATAGAGGGTGTGATAACAATTTCGACCCGAATTATAACTTCTAACTAGCAAGCAAACATTTAGTCTCGCTTAGGAAGATTGCTGACCAATGGAGGGTTACTCCGATGAAGTCACTCGTAATTTGACGGTAAAACTTAAAGAGGAGATTCTAAGGAAAGACAAAGCTTCGTAAAGGTCAGTAAGTTATTTGGTCGATTTTTGCAGAATGTTATTACATTGTAATTGTAATTATGTGTACTGCGTATACTTTATTACTAGGATCGTTTAGTATGTAGAATTACCTTTGTAGTGTTTATTTACAGGCGTATTTGAGTATTATGTAGAGAAATATGTAGAGTGTTAGCTTGTGGTTAGAATTAGTTTTGTCATTCGCTAATAGGTTATTTCGTCGCAAACTAGTGTATTTATTCATATGATATGTTAGAATTTACACATGCTTGAATTGTGAATTTGGAAAATGGTTGAAGTGTGTATGATTACTTAATATGGACGAATGTATATATCAGAGCATGGATATTTGAATATTTGCGTACCTCGTATGAGTTGTAATGGAAAGAAATGCGTCTGATTGTTTGTGATATTGTTTAGTATAATGGGATTAGGAATATGTATTGATGTAACGCAATTTATTGATGTATGTATGAAAAGTAATCGATACCGTGCTTTTATTACGTTGTTTTACCATACAAGAACGTATGAGTATTTCGATGTGAATGAATGCGTGGCTGAAGAAATTTAATAGCCGTTATCTGATGATAGGCTGGGTGTAGTGTGAGATGAGAGGGCAAAGGAAAATAGTCTACCGTCCTTGTGTTTTCACAGGAAGCATTTTGGATGAGAGAACTTCCGGTTCATTTGAGTCCCAAGTCTCTAAGAGGTGAGACGGAAGTGAGACTAGTAGAGCAGTCTGAGTCGACAAGTCTAGTCGGTGAAGAGAGTCGAGGAGGAGGAAAAGGAATCGAGGAGGAGAAGTGGAGAAGGAGGAGGAGTATAGAGAAGTCGAGGAGGAGAAGGAATTCGGAGAAAGTCGGGAGGAAGAGGAGAAGGAATTGAAGGAATATGAGAGAGGAATACACAGATGAGCAAAGTACAAGGACAGGTGGAAAGCTATCTCATACTACAAATCAAATGATGCAATAGGCTATCACAGTGTCGAGCGGAAGGAGAGTACTTGGGGAATTTTAATCATTTGATTATTGAATTGTTATTAAATTGTTATTAGCTGAATTTCACTTCTTTGTATATTCAATCATTTAACCGTCGGCGTTGCTGGCTAGGGGCTCGGAGCTTTACATCTATCTTTCACTGATTTCACTTACAACCAAAATTGAGCCTGGGTGGGTCTTCTATAATAATTTAAATAGTATATTGGGAGCACCCATCCCAACCATAACACTTATCACAGTGGCGGTATAACAAAGCCGTCTCGCCACAGAGTTATATAAATCTGCTTTTCTCTAGATGTTTCAAATATACTTTATCTATGTTTGCATACATTCCAAATATGAATTTCTAGCATTACCTGTTCAATTTCCTTTAGTTTTTCCCGTTTCTCTTTTGCTTTCCTAACAGAGCTACTTATACCCTCAAGATTGTATTTTCATTGTTTTTAATTTCAATGAAACTGGGATCATTACATGAATGAGTAGCTTGTCGATAATTGTCGTTTTTCTGCCTTAGCAATGTTCATCTACAGTAGAAGTTCTTCACTTTGTTAAACAAATCAAGATATTCAAAGTTCCTCAACAGTTGGGCCTGACATTTCCAATTTGTTTCTTCGAGAGTACAATTTTAAAAAGCCACATTCAAAATAATTTTTCAATGATCTGTCTGATATCCTGGTAAAATGTATAAATCAGCTTGAATGCATTCATATAAATATCATTTAATACAAGAAAATGGTCTATTATCTATTTTGTTTCGAGGAATATTTTTGTTTCCATGTTTACATCTTCAGTTCTTGATTTGGATTTCTTCAGATACCAATTAATTAATTCCAGTCCATAATGAGGTCTAGACTTCCTGTTCCAGACTGTGCAAAACAGTCGTCTAAAATAGGTTAAGTATATAAACCTAGGCACTGAACAGTATTCCAGTCTTCACCCATTAAATCGGACGAGTTCTCAAAAGCTCAAATTTCTATCTTTATCTTTCTAAAAATAGGTTACGGTTATCACTGTTGTAACAAGAGCTATTCTGTTAACAGCGAAATCTTGAAAAATACGTTTCTGTTAATTATCACAACTTCTTTGTGAATTACAAATTCAAACTTAATTTCTCAAGAACATTGAGACCACAGCACTATTACTTCAACAATGGCTAAATATACATTTGTATTCAATTATAGTCGCCTAATACGTTTCGTCGTTCTTTTGAACTATGAATTTTCTTGGAAACATTCCATACAGGGATGAATCAAGTTAAGATTTGGCGGAAGCGGTCCAAAATTTATCAAGGGTCATGGATTTCCTCGAACGTTCACCAAAGCAAAAGTCTACACGTATGTTACGAAATGCCCGGTATGGCTCATTTAGTCTTCCATACTTTTCATTTAAATCAGGTTGTCTTATTTCACGCGCCGTAATATTTCTGTAAATGTAATTTTTCGTCGTATCGCGTGACGCTTTTATTGCTCGCGCGGCACGTGCGAAATAATGTATTATTGCGCACTACTATATATATGGGGTAGAGATATTGAAGGGCACAGCCAATATAGAGGGAAGCTCTTAAACATATTCAGCTGTCGGGCAGGTGCCATTGTAATTTCGTTAAAGCCAAACAGTTGGCTCGCCGGTTATGAGCAGCCGGATGGGCTTGTGAATACCATGACGTCTGGTGTACAATTACTAGTATAACCCACCGATTCAGTGCCAGCGTACGGGTACAAGTGCGGAGGGGAAAGTGACCATGCCAGAGAGAAGGCCGTGTCAAAGTGTATTTTCCAATCAAGTAGTGTTTTGACTACAAGTAAAAGAACAATAACAAGTAGTGGTTTGACTACATGTGAATTATGACAGTAGTGTCTGACTACATAAATGTTTGCAACCAGTAGTTGATTATATGGGTATGCAACAAGCATTTGTTTATATGAACGTTTGCTAGAGATATTTGTGTACATAAAGTTTACATGGAGTTTCTAGAACTTTTTGACTACTTGAATGTGACATAGTAGTCAAAGTATATTTCGTATGTGTTTTATATTCATTTTATATGCTTTTCTGTGTTATTTTCATATCATTAGTACCAGTGTTTAATATATTGTCATTTGTCATCCACGAACGTGTTTATTGTTTCTTTAAAACCCTGTCCGGTCTCAAAGGGTGAGCTCGACTACGTTACAACGTATATTCACTATAAATATGCATTATACTGAGTAAACGTGCGCAAAAATAAAACCATGGTGAAATTTCAAGCGATAACTGACTGTACGTATGCGTGTGTGCGTGTTTCTACGGGTTTTTTTTTTCTTCTTCTGCAGCCTGGAACCCACCCCACCCATCTGATCTAGTCCTGCTATAGATATATTATGCTGTTTTACCTAATGCTAAATGTCCCTTCAGTCTACACCTTGCATTTTACCTAATGCTAAATGTCCCTTCAGTCTACACCTTGCATTTTACCTAATGCTAAATGTCCCTTCAGTGTACACCTTGAATTTTACCTAATGCTAAATGTCCCTTCAGTCAAAGACTTCACCTTGCATTCACAGATAAATCTTTTTGTGTTATTACCCATACCAACCACATATAATTTTCACATACGTGTCCTTGTACATAATAAATAACTATTACCTCGAATCTATCATTCACACGACATTTACACTCATGCAAAAAGTGGTGTGACAGTAGATTCTACACATCTGGCTGCAGTTAATCTTTAATACAGCGCACACTAAATTGCACATGTACTGAAATATCAATCCCGGACATTTAATGACAACGATATTCATGGACATCTGGATATGTTAAACAAGAAAAGAAAAAACACGAGTCACACTGTCGAAATTGGGAAGAAAAAGACAGCGCACATGAAAGTGAAACGAGTGTTTAAAAATCACTCTAGTGAAGCACTAAGTACACAACAGACAATGTAAATTACAACTGAATGTATGAAAGAAAGAAAATCGAAGCATGAATTGGTGAACGAATTGGCAGGAAAGGACTGAAAAATGATGGTAGCTAAGCAACGCAAAATGAGTAAATGTATCTTTGAACGAACGAACAAACGAAGGAAGGAAGGATGGAAGGAAAGATAATTTATGAACTAGTAGATGAAATCACCAAGGAAAGTAATGACAAAATGGATGAATAAAAGAATGAATGGATCGATTAACGAATGAACGTATTTAAAAGGAATGAAATGACATAAACAATGAATGAATTAACCTGTGAAAGATGAAACGGGAACCAGTGAGAGATGAAACGGAAACCTGTGAGAGATGAAACGGGAACCTGTGAAAGATGATTCATGACATTAAATAGAAAAATAAATTAGTGAACTTAAAGAGAATGAGTGATCAATAATTACAAGAATGTGTTGCCAAGGTGAATACATAAAAGAAATATGAAGAGTTTAGCAATGATGGCAAATGAATACAATAAATATAGCGCAAACGAGCATGCATTTCCTCTAGTCCTTTTTATATTAAGTCGTTAAGTTTTCCTCCTTGGGGAATTAACAAAGGAATAAATAACAACTAAAGGATCTTATCTACTAAAAATAAATGGAGTGACATGAATATCTGAGCTGAATATAATGATATACACGTGGACTAGTAATCAGCTATAAGCTGGATTGAAAGAGAGGCTTGAGTGATATTAACATGAACGTGCAAGAGTTAATTGGGAACAGTAATGTTGTATACTGGATACAATAGCTGTAAATTAGAATTGAGAACTGATTTGCTGACAGATCAGACAATAAGCCATTAATATAAAAACGATAGTAAAAAGAATCGTAGCAAGTAACTAACAAGTTGAACAAATTTTAGAGAAAAGAAAAAGCAAAATATTAGTCCACATACTTATTAGGCCCATTTCATGAACTGACAAATTTGTAATTGACACTTACTTTCTAATTATCTCACTAATTTAGTTATAAATGTCAAATTTGACCCTTTTTCCTGATTTGGTTCTACCATACATAAAACTTAAAGTATCATGATCTATTGGATCCCTTGATGTTTTGGTTAATTTGCTGAAAAGCTTTCATAATCATCATTGTTACATCCTCCACAAGATTAATTATTTTGTTTGTTTTTTTTTTTGTTTTTTTGTTTTTTTGTTTTAAACCTTTCTGCTTCTTGACATATGATATTTGCGGCCCAAAGTCCTTAATTTGACAATAACTAGCGGTTGCTGTCACAGACACTCGGTTTGATCAGTTTAAAAAAAAAAGGGGTGGGGGGAGAGACTCGTGAAAACACCCATGTTAACTACCAATTAATACAAGGTAAGTAACTCTCGCGGTTCGAATCAGACCAATTGACTAATCTGTACTAATTGTCTTACACTATCTGCGCGTGTAGTCACTCATAACTAACACCAACGCAAAGTAGACATTTCACACACAAAGTAGACAAAGCAACAGAGAAGCTTAGAATAACAGTTGCCATTAGAACATCAGTAATAGTACATGGGGTGTGTTTTTGTGCGGAATGTCTGCTTTACGGTGGTGCATGATAAGAGTGGATAAATGCACTGATATGATAAAACAATGAACATGGAGTCATCGATGTGCCAGATTTTGAAATGCGAGGGTCATTTTACCTTGTGTTTATTAAGAGCAAAGGAGGGTGCTATCACGAGTGGCCGCTTTTTTACTGATAGATTCAAGTGTCTGTGGTTGCTGTCCCTGTCGCCTATATAGCTCACGCACAGCCACTACGTCCTTGTTTTCTAAGTACGTCGTTGTAATATCTGCATCCCCAATTTGGGAATTTTATCTTTCACATATTCACCTTATATATGTGTGTGTGTGTGTGTGTGACTTATAACTTTAGCAATCTACAGTCACCTCACTCGCTTCCACCACTAGCAGTCGTTACTGTCCTCTCTCTCTCTTTATATTTGACTTTATTTTACAAGATAGCGACGCCAAAGTCTCATAGTACCTATATTTTTCAGAGAAAAAAATAAACTTAAATAAAACTTAATATGGTCGAATCACATTCTTAGATTGTCGAGCCTTGTATGGTATGAATAGAGATGTCCGTTTTAGTTGGACAGGTAAACGTTTCGTTTGTATTCTGGTTTATATTCACGCAAAACTGGAAGGTTTTCCTTACGGTGTTTTTTTGTCTTAACATTTTGCGGTCCATGGGAGAGAGTGGTTGCTAAATGTTCTATTGAGCTTTACTTGTTGTTTTACAGATAACATTTTGCTTGATCGCTCCTCCGCTCGTCAGTTTCCTTGCTAAGCATCCTCTTGTCGCCAAATACGACTTGTCTAGCTTCCACACACCTTATTCTGGTGCTGCAGCTCTGGGAAAGGAGCTGACAATGCAGATGGTTGAAAGGTTAAAGTTAGCTGGGATTAGACAGGGTAAAATTTTAGATGAACAAGGAGTTTACTTTGTTTCCAAATAATTATGTCAGCAAATGGAATCTGGAACATCGATTAAAAAGATGAAAACTTACAAACTTAGATGTTGAAATTGTTATTTCGTCCTTAGAAGACGAACACAAAGGAATTAACAGCAAGCACACAACGGTAACAATCAAAAAATTAAATTTTTGACTTGGAAATGTCATCTCTTGCTAATAAAAATTACGTACAATATTCCATAACAAAACTTCGGACCCAAACACAGCAAACAGATTTTGAAAAACTAAATAACTGAGGCGGAATAATCAAGCAATGAAATATTAACATTATAACCTAGTCTCGTGTCAAAGAAAAGAACATGCTTGAATATGAAGTGATACAAATAAGATGCGAGCGGTTAATGGCTGTGCAAATATACACCAACTCAGCGTTCTTGATGACGCTATTATGTCCGTGTACATGGAAGATAGTCTAAACAAATCTTACTAATGGATTTCTTGCTTCAAAATAGGGTAGATGACACGTTATGTTTGCTCATATGGAATCCAAATATAGTAAGTAACTTCAACAATTAGCACATTCAAATAACAAGTGTTTCATTGACTGGAGTTTAGACTTTGATATTAAAGGCTCATTAGGTCCATAACTATTACGGTACATAAAGAAATGTCTTGTACGAGCTAAAGCTGCATTGCCGGTTAAAAATATATAAAATCCAAACAATCTTAAAGTTTAAAATATTCCTCTTATTGTTTGTATTATAGTAGAGCTATATTTGTAATAATGTCTCATGGTAAACCTTGTCTTGTGATTTATAAAAAATAATTGGTCATGACAGTTAACTGTTTATTTCCTAATTTGTCTGAGTGCATGAAGTAGTATATTTAAATTTAGCTTTGTATATTTAAATTTAGCTTTGTATATTTATATTTAGCTTTGTATATTTAAATTTAGCTTTGTATATTTATATTTAGCTTTGTATATTTATATTTAGCTTTGTATTTTAGCTTTGTATATTTAAATTTAGCTTTGTATTTTAGCTTTGTATATTTAAATTTAGCTTTGTATATTTATATTTAGCTTTGTATATTTATATTTAGCTTTGCATATTTATATTTAGCTTTGTATTTTAGCTTTGTATATTTAAATTTAGCTTTGTATTTTAGCTTTGTATATTTAAATTTAGCTTTGTATATTTAAATTTAGCTTTGTATATTTATATTTAGCTTTGTATTTTAGCTTTGTATATTTAAATTTAGCTTTGTATATTTAAATTTAGCTTTGTATTTTAGCTTAGTATATTTCAATTTAGCTTTGTACTTTAAAATTTAGCTTTGTACTTTGAAATTTAGCTTTGTACTTTAAAATTTAGCTTTGTACTTTAAAATTTAGCTTTGTACTTTGAAATTTAGCTTTGTACTTTAAAATTTAGCTTTGTACTTTGAAATTTAGCTTTGTACTTTAAAATTTAGCTTTGTACTTTAAAATTTAGCTTTGTACTTTGAAATTTAGCTTTGTACTTTGAAATTTAGCTTTGTACTTTAAAATTTAGCTTTGTACTTTAAAATTTAGCTTTGTACTTTGAAATTTAGTTTTGTACTTTAAAATTTAGTTTTGTACTTTAAAATTTAGCTTTGTACTTTAAAATTTAGCTTTGTACTTTGAAATTTAGTTTTGTACTTTAAAATTTAGTTTTGTACTTTAAAATTTAGCTTTGTACTTTGAAATTTAGTTTTGTACTTTAAAATTTAGTTTTGTACTTTAAAATTTAGCTTTGTACTTTAAAATTTAGCTTTGTACTTTGAAATTTAGTTTTGTACTTTAAAATTTAGTTTTGTACTTTAAAATTTAGTTTTGTACTTTAAAATTTAGCTTTGTACTTTAAAGCTTTGTACTTTAAAATTTAGTTTTGTACTTTGTACTTTAAAATTTAGTTTTGTACTTTAAAATTTAGCTTTGTACTTTAAAGCTTTGTACTTTAAAATTTAGTTTTGTACTTTAAAATTTAGTTTTGTACTTTAAAATTTAGCTTTGTACTTTAAAATTGTAATAGTGCTAAATTCCTAACTAATTTTACTCAGAATCATGCATTGTACATGGTATTTTGTCGTCGTGAATAGAAGTTAACTCAGAATCATGCATTGTACATGGTATTTTGTTGTCGTGAATAGAAGTTTACTCAGAATCATGCATTGTACATGGTATTTTGTCGTCGTGAATAGAAGTTTACTAACGAATCATGCATTGTACATGGTATTTTGTCGTCGTGAATAGAAGTTTACTAACGAAGCATGTATCAACACTTTATACAGGATATGGTATGACGGAAGCAAGTCCAGCAACTCACACTACACCTCTAAATAGCCGCAAGTACGGATCAATCGGGAGACCTCTTCCAAACACGGAGAGCAAAGTAAGTTTAATGGTGTGAAATAAAACGTTTTCATTGACGCCGATACACTTAAAAGATGGTATATTGTCCGTATATTGTTTTCACCCTGTTCTGAGTAAGATTTCTGAAAAAGCTAAAATAGTTTTCTCAAAAGGTGTTTCCCTGAGATATCGAAATGTCTTACCTTTTTGAAAAAATATAATTCGGTTTGATGACCTCAGAAGCAGCAAGTACATAGCATATAAGACTGTTTTGTATAGAAGAGTCAGTTCGGTTGTTGTCTTTGTTGTATGGGGTGCATTTTGGAGATTTTTACAAGAAATCAGGCTTTTTGCAATTCTGTTTTTTTTTATTATTTATAAATTCGATGTTTTCTGGAATTTGCCCTCATTGAATGTCATCGTATTCTTCTAGTGAGACTTTATCTGCAGGGTGCTACATGTCTTTGACTGTCTAAAGTCCTCGTTCTTTCACAATTGTACTTACCCTAAAAATCATCACACAAAAAAAGAAAGAAATTGACAAATAAACCATGGGAGTTTCACTGTAGCAATCTGCATTTTCAATACTCTGTATCTTCTTACTTTTTTATAGATCGTAAACATGGAAAACGGAACAACTCTCGGTCCAAACGAATCTGGAGAAATTTGGGTTAGAGGGCCTCAGGTTATGAAAGGTTACCTTGGTAACGCTGAGGCAACGAGAATTACTCTGACGGATGATGGATGGTTAAAAACAGGTACATAACAATTATGCTTGCAAACAGGCCTCTATACATTGTTATGGCATTAAATTGTTTCAGATATCAAAGTTCTAAGTTTAGCGAGAAATTTAGCTTCCTCACTCATCCATGTAACTTTAGTCGACGAATAAGTGAAGAAATGTTGGCTGTGGTTTACGGATAAGCCAGAAGATTTTGACTACGTTAGTTAAATACATGTACAGCCGGAATGAACTCTTCCTCACTCATCCAGTTTTAATGGGATTGAAACATTTAGTCTAAGTAGAGCAGAATACACTTCATAAAGTGTTAACCATTCTGGTTGTTCGTGATACTAATTGAATAAGGCATGTGCAAAGAAAACCTTCGTAAATTGGTACCAATAACTAGTATTTAAGTTTTAACCATGATTAGTGCCCCAAATAATCACTGTCTAACTTGCGCCTTGTTTGGCTTTAATGTCAGCTTAAAAATGGACGACTAAATATTTTATGTCTCCCGTATTTCTGAAGAAAAAGGGGAATATTACATTGTGAATGCCCGTCAGCAAAGTATTATCATGGTTTCCCATTTCTGTAAAAACAACTGTTTCATTCTACGAAAAATATCAACATTTAATAGAAACAGCTATTTGAGATACTTGGATCGTTGGTCTTCCTTGAAGGATTTTTCACACAGTATTGGCTTTTGCTGTAATCTTCCTTGTAGAATGTGTCACACTCAAATGTTTTTACTGTAACGTTTCTTGGAGAATCTGTCGAAGTGAAGCTGTAATCTTCCTTGCAGAATTTGTCAAAATTTCATGCAGTTTCCAGTAGTTTTCCTTATAGAATGTGTCACACAGTAATGCCTTTTTGCTGTAATCTATCTTGTAGAATGTGTTACACAGTAATGCCTTTTGCTGTAATCTACCTTGTATAATGTGTCACACTCAAATGCCTTTTGCTGTAATCTTCCTTGAAGAATTTATCACACTGTAATGCCTTTTGTTGTAATCTTTCTTGCAATATTTGTCACTCTGTAATGCCATTTGTTGCAACTCCTTTGTAAAATTTGTCCCACTCTAATGCCTTTAGCTGTAACCTTCTTTGTCGAATCTGTCACACTGAAGATGTAATCTTCCTTGTAGAATTCGTCACTCTGTAATTCAGTTTCACGCAATCTTCCTTGCAGAAGTTGTTATGCTTTAAAGTCTTCCGCTGTAATCTTCGCTGCAAACACAAACAGTTCTCAGACTTTTCATTAGTTTACAGTCCATCGTGCGCAGCACTGATTTCCCTATTATATGTTTTTGTTGTTATTGTTGTAATTGTTTTTGCTATTGCCTTTTTAGGTTTTAACCTTAGCATTTGTCGATTGTGTTTTTAGACTTTCCCAATAAACTAATATATGTTCTTGGTAATTGAAACACCGAACATATTTAATGAGATTCTTTTATTACAGCAAAACTATATTCTGCGATTACATCATGTGACAGGAAGTCATAGTTTGTACAGTGATATCATTCACTCTAAGAGATACAGAACAGTCACTTTGTTGAGGCATATGTTCGATTTAAATGAAACGATTGCATAACATAAGTTAGCAATAAATTAGAATTTAGCAACACATATGGATAGGATTATTTCAATGTAAAGAATAATGTAACCCGGGGTGGACCGATATAGAATGTATTGAAAGCATAAATAAAGAGCGATACTTGATACTGCAACTATCATCATCACCATTATCATCACCATCATCATCATCATTCTGTGCAATATGAGTAGTATATGGGGCCACCCTAGCGACAATGGGAATTAGCATTAAAAACACCCTGGGTAAGATTAGCGACAATGGAAATTTAACATTAACCACCCTGGATAAGATTAGCGACAATGGAAATTTAACATGGGCAAAAAACCCTGGGTAAGATTAGCGACAAGGGAATTTTAACATGTGCAATGGAAATTTAACATGGGCAAAAATCCCTGGGTCACTCTGGAGACAAGGGAATTTAACATATGGAAATTGAACATGGTGAGTCTGTATAGCGTCAAGGGGAATTGAACATGGTGGGACTGTCTAGGGACAATGATGGTAGAGGGTCAAACACAACAGAGACAGAGACATACATACACTACTACAAGCGTGAGATTTATATATAAAGCATTACCAAGACCTGAAATCTTGCTGGGGTGTTCAAAAATTTGCATATTTGTAATGATGCTATAAATAGCTATAATCAAGGAAATGTTCAACGACAAAATGGATGTGACTAAAAGTAACGCTAAAATGACGAAATTGTCCCAGAATTTAAAGGTAAATAAACATATCCCCGAAAATTAAGTTACAATGGTTTAGACTAAAATGGATAAAATTAGTAACTACTTACAATATCAACTTGTGTGACGATCGTGGATAAACACCCATGTATCTATTTATAGCTATAATCAGCTAAAATTCCTATGAAATCCCACTATCTATTTATACTACAACTTGTGGGTTATTCCTTTGGAAAATCCCACTATCTTTTTATAGCCTCAGCTTGAGTGACGTTCCTGTTTATGAATTCTAGTACATATGTATAGCTACAACCTATGGAAATCCCCAAGTCCATATTTATAGTCTCGAAATTTCCAGCGTCAGTGACGTCACTGTACTGAACACTAGGGGATAAATGTCAACAGTGTTGCAAGTGGCTGACCTGAATACACGCTACTGCAGGTAGGTAGGTAGAGTGTATCTGATAGGGATAAAGTGAGCTTTTATAGGGACAAACAGAGACCAATACACACACACACACACACAACGTACGCGAGCAGACATACGCACACACATACACACACACACACACACACTGCCTCTTACGTTCTTCTTCTCTCTCACTGAAATCGTGCGATTGTTTCATCTCGATTGCTGATTCAGAAATGATTTAACCAAGTTCATTCTCTCCATATATACCCTCTCTACCTCTTGTTGTCACAATGACTTAGTATATTTCACAAGGGCAAGTGAAAGCCAAGCATATAGGAGCCCAACGACAGCGGTGCGTCTTAAACACCTCATGCATCTTGATGACCCTTCGATTCAAACCCTACCACGAAAGAAAAAATTTGCAAGAAAAAAACCCAGACAGTTGGTGTCTTCAAGAGAGCTAGAGACGCCGGCACTGTGTCGCTGGGACACGTACGTACTCCAGAAAACTACGCCACTCGACAACGTTGTCTCCTTCTCTCAGTCACTTCTACTTTGTCGCTGAATACATTCTACCAACCCTGTTTTAACACACGTTTCTTCATCTGATATTTTTAAAAAATATACTAAATGCATTTTTAAAAGAACTACCCTTTTTCGACAGCAGTGACGGCGTCTCCTCCTGCTGTTACCACTGTTGCTGCACAAAGATGATCTTTCCTTAAGATCAAAATATGAGACAGAGCAAGTAAGTTGTGAAATTGAGCGGAGGTGTCTAAACAACAACTGTCAAGCCCCTATGTTCCATTTCTGTTTGTGATAATAACTTGTGATACTTCACATTTTCTAAAGTGGAAATCTTTACAAACCGTACAAAAGTTATATGACTTTGGCTTCTGACAGTTGTACAGACTCTTCACTTTATAAGTGTCACGAGAAAACAGTGTATCCAAGTTTTACCATTTTCCAAAACACCCACACACTTGCAACGTGACCAGAATCTGTACTTCTTTATTTGTGGATATCCAACAGACCCGTCCCAGCATATATAGCTGGTTAAGAACTGTAGGAATATCATCTCATTTTTTTTTCTTCAGAAATATCAAAGTTTTTATGTGTATCTTCCCTGTTCCACCCTTTATTAGTGCTTAGGTATATTCCCTAAAAACACAAACAATTTGGAACAAAATTAAATTTTGAATTAAGGTTTTTCTCTGTTTATACATTTTTTTTTCAAGTTGTTGGTACATGGCATATGACATCCAAATACTTTCTCAAACTGAGGAATTTCTACACATGTCATTGCCTTTGTTAAATTCGGTTTTGTTGGTTAGTCATCATTAATCTTTAATTCTATTTTTATGATGTATTTCTTTTTTGCTAGAAGATTTAATTTATTTATGTTGTTTAGTCTGTTGCTGCAAAAAAGAAAATGCATGTATCTATAGCAAAGTGTTTAAGTTTGTTCAGTTTTTTATTTCAAGCTCTACAAAAGGTACCAAGTTTGTCTTGCAAGGGGATTGAAACTTTAAGTTACGCGGACGTGAAGGAAAACATACCTTTGTTACTACAATTTGCTGTCTTTATGTTCGTTCTAATCATGCTTGCCTTATATCTTTTTGTTTTAGGATCATATTTCTTCTGATGTAAATACATACATCAATGGATAGACAGCTTGGGTTATCATCCTTGAGGTTCACTGTACTTTTAGTTTCTTTACTTCATACAAACCCCAAAATCACTAGCTTGAAGGGAAAAAAATAACAAAAAACTGACACCTGGTACTGTAACACATCTGTCTCTGTTGATGTGAGTGTGCTTGACAAAATGTTTGAGTAAGATTAAAAATGTTTGTCAGTTTCAAAACTCGAACCAGTACTGTGGCCGTTTAATATTTTCATGTGGCAAGAAGAAATGGTACAATACGCAACAAAGGGATTGTACATTTACACTCCAATCTGTCTGCACTGCAATGGTAACAACGCTCTTGCGTTGACATGATTGTGTCACACTACCTAAGAAAAAACAATGCATCACTCATCATAAA
This sequence comes from Sinohyriopsis cumingii, assembly GCA_028554795.2. Lineage (NCBI taxonomy): Eukaryota > Metazoa > Mollusca > Bivalvia > Unionida > Unionidae > Sinohyriopsis > Sinohyriopsis cumingii. The sequence goes on along the minus strand of JAPYKE020000192.1, from coordinate 180,604 downwards.
CGATTTCATTGGCTATACTTATCTTCTTACCGCTTTCGCTTCGAATTGACTTCAGTACCGTTTCGCACAGTGACAAGATCGGACGTGTTTTTTTTATTTTTTATTCTGCGGCTGGTCGCTACTCTAGCAGCAGAGAGGGTGAACAGACCATAGAATTCCGACAAAATAAATAAAACAAACAAATAAAACATCTCGTAGAAAGGTCCAGATTTTACAAATGAACTTTCCTTGAGATGTTTATTTTTGCAATTACCGATTGTACTAATAAAACCTCAGTTCGAAATAGTAGCTGAAAAAATAAAGTACTCTACGTGTTTATTTATTTCTTGTTTATTTTTTTGACGACCAACGTTGGTAGGTACCCTCTCTGCTGCTCCTCTTCTGCTGATATTAATTAAATTATTATGTTATAATAAAATGGTATATCCAGAATCTCATACTGCAAGAACAGCACGAGAACGATTAGAAACAATTAAAAAATTTCTTCCTGTCAGAGACTCATTCAGAAAAAACTTGCAAGCGCAGCAAGAAGCACAAGTTGAGTATGAAGAGGACACTAAAAAACTGTTTAAACCCGTCACTGCAGCTACTGAGAAAGCTGCGGCGGCTGCTGAAAAAACTATATGGGGAGATATTGCGGAGGAAGATGAGAGGAGGAAAAAGGGTATTTTTCCGGTATTAGAAAAAACAGCAAGAAGAACCAAACAAACAAAAAAGATTTTACGAGACCTTCCACCTGGCATAGCCAGGGAAATAGCTGCAGCTCAACCTCCACCTGTTGGTGAGGAAATACTTGAAGGTATTGGAGAACTTCGTGCTGAAGTCGCCGATGTGAGAAAAAAACTTGCATCTGAACCCAAAACAGCAGAAGAGAGCTTAAGATTAATTGCAAGATTTAACGAAGGAGTTGTTGAGGAAATTAGAAATATTGAAAGAGAGAGATTACCTGAGATGATATCAAAAAATATATCTAATAAATCTAGTATTTTAAAACCCGGTCATGAAAAAACAAATGATGATAATTTCATTAAATGGATATATCGCGTATATTACAATAAAAAACAAGCTAGAGGTCAAGAATTTAAAAGACTTAAAGAAGAAGTAAAAAGACTTTATAGAGAGAGATGGGAACAACCAAAACAAGGAGAGTCCTTCCAGTATCAGCTTCCTCCACCTCTGCAACAAATAGAACAACAACAACAATCTTCTTCGTCACAGCAAAGGTTGATGTCGGAAATTAAAAAGGCTAAAGAGTCACTTAAATCGCCCTCCTCGAAGAAAATTCCTTCACCTTTACATAAAATTTCTGCACCGAAAATGACATTTACACCGACAGGTTCACCACATGGATTTCGAGAAGGTTCACCCCCGGCCACCACTGAAGTACTTACTCCGGTAATGCAACCACCAATATTTAAACCACCTCAAGATGAACCTAAAACAGGATCTGGTTTATGTCCTGATAATATCATCAATGATGTGTCACGGTTAGAGGTTCTCATAGGAGGAAAACGTGCCGGAAATAATTCACCAGAAATAATTAATGAAGCAGCTGATATTTGTCGGCGACTATTTCAAGGTGGTATCATGGATATTGGCGCTTACCGAGAACTTATTGATGAGCTCGTTGATGACTAGTTGTTAGATAAATGGTAAATAAAATAAGATGATTGTGCATGATAATCATCGTAAACCCACACAGGTTAGAGCGGTAAACTCACGATTACCAATCTATGAAGCAATTTACGGAAATGGACTTGGTGATGTTATTCGAGGATTATTCACGAGGATAGCTCCAAAAGTAGCACCTGTTGCAAAACAATTATCGATGAAGGCTATTGATATTGTTCGTGATAAAGCTCCTGGAGCAATTGTCAATGTTGCTGGTAAGGCGTTCTCGGCGATCAAAGAAAGATTATCACGATTATTGCGACGAAAACAACAACCACCGGTGAAACTGGCAAGTACTGAGGTGATGCCTGCAGACGTAAGTAAAATAATAAATCAGGCTGCAAATCAAAAACTAGCGGCGATATCTGAAGAAGCAGAAAAAAATATAACATCAAATTTAATAGCAGGAAGTGGTCTTCGTCGACGATGATCATCATTTGGAAAAATGGTAACTATAATAAAAATGTTCAGGCGCGAATCAGACCCAGCATTTGATATGGAGGCACCTGTCCTTAAGTATGAATCTATACGTGATTATCAGTTTTATTCTTATGACGCAAGACTACCAAATCAGCGGGGAAGAATCGAATTACAGGTTCATGATACAAGTAGATATTTCTTGCCCGCTGAGGCGTTTATTGAAGTAGAAGGTAGACTTGTAACGAATGTTGTAGCTAATACGGCATATGCTGCTAATTTGCGTGTTGGTTTTGTCAACAACGGGATCATGGCGTTGTTTGATAGCGCCACATACATGATTGATGGAAAAAATATTGAATCAGTTCAGAAGGATGTCGACGTTGCTACAACAATAATTGGTCTGGCGAGATATTCTGACGACTTTACAAGATCAGCTGGTCCAACAATGATGTTTGCTAAGGATATTACCAACAACGCTGATCATGTTCAGTATACCAAAGTACGAACACCACGAATTACTGCATCTGATCCACAACCAGTTGATTTTGAACACGCAGACAGACCAGCTGATGTTTTTGATATTATAGGAAGCGTTAATGCGACTTACAACCTAGGATTTGCAACACGCCGAGCAACGTTGTCAGGAAATAATAGAAATTTTTCGTGTGCAATTCCATTATCTCACATCTTTGGATTTTGCAGAAATGTTAGAAAGGTCATCTTTGGAGCTAAACACACAATTGTGCTCGTAAGAAAAGGTGATGATAATGATGCAATCTGGCGAGGTGCTGGTGTTGCCGAGGGTAAAGTAAATATATCAAAACTTTCATTGTGGATGCCAGTAATGACTCCATCTATTACTGAGGAACAAAAATTACTATCTTTTATGGATCAAGGCGGTAAATCATTGTTATCATGGTTAACAGTAACCACAGATGCTGCTCAAAGCAATATTAATGGTTTATTTACATGGCATATAGCATCACAACAAGGTGTTTCTGCACCACGACATATTTTTATTGCACTACAAGATAATGCTCGGACGAATAATCAAGAACGTTCACATATGATATTTGACAACCTTGGAGTTAGTGAAGTTTCTTTACGGATAAATGGACATCAAGAACCATCTGAGGATATACAACTAAATTTTGATCAAAATCATGTAGCGCGCGCATATCATCGTTTAATGTCATTCATGGGACGTGATCAAAATATAGATACCGGGTTGCAAATATCACAACTAGATTTTACAGGTCTATATCCGATTTATTATTTTTCATTAGAACATCTTGATTTATCCAAACAATCTGTTGTTGATATACACTTTCGAGCTCGTGTTACTAACCCTCCTCCTGATATACCCGGTCCACCAGTTGTTCCCGGCTTCTACAGAGCGATCGCGGTCATACTTAGCGACAAGGCCATGTTACTTGAAGGTGGCAGTGGTCGAATGAGGGTCGTTGATGCACCGGTGGAAAATCTTTAATCGTGTTATTTAGAAAAATATATTTTATATAAAAATGTCGTATAGTCATGTTAATGTTACTCTGACCCCGGGTCAGGTAAAAAAACTTCAATCAAAAACCGCCAACAAATGCGGAACTAAAATATCACTAAAACGAGATCATATTAGTGGTGGTCCAAACAAATTATCGTTGACAAATAATCAGATTAAACATTTCAATAAAGCCCTAGAATCAAAAACTGGAGTTCAATTTCATCTCTCCCCGAGCGCCATCAAAGACATGGTTAAAACGGGTGGTATATTCCCACTATTTGCGGCCATTCCGGCATTAATAGCTGCGGCTGCTCCAGCCATAGCAAAAGCGGCCGCGTTAGGTGCTGTTGGAACAGCCGCTGGAATGGCACTAAAGAAAGCAACAGGGCGGGGATACAAAAAAAAGGGACGCGGCCTAAGATTACCGGGATCTCGTTGGGGAAAAGGCCTAAGGCTTCCAGGGTCATTTCGTTAAACGTTCCATCATCAAATTTTGATTTACTTGATGCTGCTAAAAAATTAAAAATATCCGCCTTTAGAGGTGTTTTTATGCGAGATCAATTACCGAAACAACCAAACAAACTTGAAACAGGTATTATTAATCTTGACAAACGTTCCGGACCTGGTACTCATTGGGTATCATACGCGGTTGACCCGCGTGGAATTGTTTATTTTGATTCGTACGGGTTAGCTCCACCTGTTGAATTTATCAAGTATGTCGCACCACTCCATGCAACAACCAAAGTTTGGTATTCAACGCTACCAACACAAACAATGACAGATCCGCCAATATGCGGCCGTGAAGTAATTAATGTACTCGACGCTATATCAAAATCATCCAGGCCGCCACATAAAGTCGTGCACGATTATACAAGCAACCGATATGTTGCGCGTAAAGCATTTTAAACAACGGATCTTATTATAATGGTTGACATTTACGGAAGATCTTCTACTAGTAAGAAAATAAAATCCGACGTTGATCTGTCAAAGTATGCGACTAAAGATGACCTCGCTGATATTATGAACCTGGCTGGAGTTGACCCAGATGAAGTTGTTATTTTTCAAGATCGATATGGTAAACTAAAAACCAGCAATATCAAATGGAATGATATAGTCCGGCGAGTACTTGGTGCAGTTACGGATAATATTCCCGTGTTTACTGATAGCGGCAAAATCAGAGATTCAAGTATGTCACTTAAAACCATCAGAGATGAAATTGCAAAAAGTGTTGCTAATCGCGTGAGAAACACCGGTGACACGATGACAGGTGAACTTAACATGAACGGGAACAAAATAGTAGCTGTAACAGCTCCAAAATCTGACAACGACGTCGCAAACAAACTATACGTTGACGACGTGGATGGAAAACTATCCACGCTGCGGGCCGAATATGACGTTCACGTAACCGGTTTTACAAGGCTTCGAAGAAATTTTCAGAAAACCGATGATGCCATAAATAAGTTCTTTGGAACTCCTTCCGTCATTGACATGAAACTCGTTGATATCAAAAGTAACCTAGACACGATCAAACGAACACAACTAGACATCGTAGCGGGAATTCCTGAGATTATCAATAAAATCAATCTGATTAAAATTCCAGCTGAAATATCTCCCGGGCATATCACAAACATCGTATACACGGTATCATCGGGATTCGCAACATGGTCAAAACAGAATAATACTATCGAATATACCGCAACAACCACTGGCGTGTACAGGCTGTCTGTGTTTAGTGCTGCAAAATTTGAAATATTTACAACGTTTCCATGGCGTCATTCCACAGACAGGTTTTCCGGGGTTGTATCTGTTATATTAAATATCGGATTCAAAGAAATATTTATCCTGGAAGCAGATGATAAGACATTAACCGCAACATCCTTCTGGTGGTGTTTGGAATTTGTAGCTGAAACACCTCAATTGGTTACTGTATAAAAATATATATGGACGGTGCACAATACAGATACAATCAAGCGCGTGAATGGCAGGCGGCGCTAAAAGATCAAGTTGATCAATATACAGTAAAAGTAAAAAAATATCGACGACGATTGGTTATCGTTGATGTGATTGTTTATTCAGTATCCGCTGTTGTTGCTGGAACCGGTGTAATATTATCAGCGTTGACAACGATGGCACCAGTAGTTGTAACTATCTGTATTTCAGCAGCAACAACTATTGCAGGTGTGCTTGGTATCATCACAAAAAAAATATGTACTTGTACGAACGAAAAGTTATCCGATTACAAAATAAAATTACATACAGTGACGGTAGCATACTCGAAATTATCCTCGTTGTTATCAGCGAGTCTCAGTGATGGAATTATATCTGATTTCGAATTTTCAATGATGACCAAAATATACGATGAAGGTATTAAAGATACAAGTATCAATAATGACAGAATTACTCCAGCAGATCGTGACCAACACAACTCCGCCAAAGATAACGATGATCTCGGTAAGTTCAACTAATCCTGAATTTAGTGTTAATTTTCCTACTGCAATTCCAGTAAAAGAAATAGCACTTGCACAATTACGAGTATATTACAGCTGGCCAAATATCAGATCAAAATCATTTAATGGTACACCAGCAAATAATTCGCTTGTATTTGCTAACAAGAACAAATCCGATGGAACACCTGACTGGGTTGTTGTTGGAATACCAACCGGCAGTTACCAGATTGAAGAAATCGGTGAGGAATTTGCGCGTAGAATAAAATCAATAACGGGAAAGGAATCAAAAATATCAATAAACGTTCATGAGCCGACGTTGTCCTCGACGGTTGAAATAAACTCGCCTGATTATGCCGTTGATATTTATCAATCTTCAATCAGATCCGTGCTAGGATGGCCTGAAATTCCCCCGGTGCATAAAGGACCACCAGAACCAACTCGGGATGATTTTACGTCAAAGACCAGTCTTCGTCATGATATTAAAATGAATTCAGAATGGCTAGATTACACAGAAGTAAAACCAGGAGGGAGGGGGGGAGTACCTGTATATGATCCTAGAGCTCTTTTGTATAATCTTAATGAACGTGTTATTGCTTTGAATATTGATTCTATATTTGCTTCAATAAACTTAGACCATGAAATACAAGTAAATAATTTACGTGATAGTTTTCAAGAGTATTTATTTGATTCAACATCCGTGCGCGATAATATTATTAGGTACATAGAAGTTTTAAATTATATAGTTAATTCTTCTGAAGTTATCTATAACAGAATTAGAGATATGGTTCTTAAGTCATCAAGCGATTATAAAAAATCCTTCACAGCCAAGTACAAAATACCCGAAGCTGACATTGTAACGTTTAAGTTTCCTGATTATAATCCGGATAAATTAAGAAAATCTGTCAATGATGTCATTGATGAGTTTTTTCCTAAAATACTCGATGCGTGGAAAAAACTAGCACCACCTCCAACTGTTCTCAGATATGATAATGATCCACACGGCGGCGGAAGACACGTATCCCCGCGGATCGTTAATATAACACCGACGGTCGCGGTCAATCTGGTTTGTGACGTAATCGATGGCAGCTATCAAATAGATCTCGGAAGATCAAATCAAGCTCAACAAGGATACATCCTATACACGTTCACACCACAAGTTCCCCCTGGAAATTTAATCGTGCAAGAACCAACTAATCCCGTGTATTTGCGGTGTCACAATAATATGTTAACACGAATCAATTTTAAACTCACAGACCACCTTAATCGCTTGATTGACATACGTGAAGAAGAGCTTGTAATAAATCTGTATGTAAAGTCGTAAAGACTTTTGTCGTAAAGACTTTTGTCGTAGATCTTCATGTGGAGGAGGGTTTTTACACACGAGGATTTCTTAACAGTTAGAAGAACATTTGTAACGGAGATCAGAATCAAATTCAATCAACTTAAAAAAATATTTTATTATTACTGGCACAAATTTGTGTTTGGTACAAATTAATCGGCCTAGGCCTTAGTTGCCTAGGCAACTAAAAAAGCTAGTCGATGAAAGTAAAATTAAAATTTCTATCACAAAAAAAATAATATTTATTAATTTTCCTGATTTTACAAATTACTTGATTTTGACTACCAACTACCCCCTCAGAAACATAAAAATGCACAAACTACTTGATTTTGACTACCAACTACCCCCTCAGAAACATAAAAATGCACGAACTACTTGATTTTGACTACCAACTACCCCGTCAAAATCAAGAAAGTTCTAACCTTGTCAAATTGTTCCTAACAAATTTTATTTATTATAAATTAATTTTATTTATTTATTTACTGAGATTTTTATTTTTTTTTACTAAAATACAACGAAATTGCTCAATTTTCCTGATTTTGACTACCAACTACCCCGTCAGAAATCAAGTAATTTGTGCATTTTTCTTTGATTTTGACTACCAACTACCCCGTCAGAATCAAGTAATTTGTGCATTTTTCTTGATTTTAGTAAAAAAAAAAATAAATCCTCAGTAAAAATAAAATTTATAATAAATAAAATTTATAATAAATAAAATTTATAATAAATAAAATTTATTAGGAACAATTTGACAAGGTTAGAACTTTCTTGATTTTGACTATCAATACACGTGGTCAGCGTTGACATGGACCCCAGTTACCAAAACTTTCATTTTCATTATCATCAGTAACGAGGTTACCTTGGATCGTTTCACCAACGAAGTTACCTTGGATCGTTTCACCAGTAACGAAGTTACCTTGGATCGTTTCACCAGTAACGAAGTTACTCGCTGACATTATTTTTCTTAATTGTCTTATGCGAGTACTAATCGTTTTCTTTGCCTCATACTCGTGGGATAATAACGACTTAATTCTTTCTACGGCGGTAGAAAGAGGAACGAACTCCTTCACATGATCATCTTCTACGGTAGCTAGCGACTGAAACATTGCCGATTGAATCCGTTTCATGAGCCTGTATTCAGATGATAGTGTGTGTGTCCCCATGGTTTTACGTTCTTGTAAAATCTCAAAGTCAGAAACTATTTTTTCAGGATTAAGTTCATCAGATATATTAATTCCATCTTTTTTTAATTTTTTAATAGCGACAATTACATCATTGATATTTTCATGGTTCATTATATAATATATAAATCTTTAAAATAAAAAAAAAATATCCCAGACCCCCTTCGAGTTCGTCGGGATGTTTCTGGGACAGCACAAACATATAACTTAATTAAGGTACGCTCAGCAAAATCACACCCATAATAATTAATCCAGTGGGTGATACGAAAAATAGGTATCAACAACCAGTCAATATTGTGGTTGTGAATTTGCTGAGCGGAGGGGTTCTTGCGGTTCCCCCCACTATTATAAAAATCGCAATTATGCGCACCACCGACAAATTGTCAGCCATGGGGATTTGATCCTGGACCGCGAGCGCCACAGTCCAATACCATACTGATCGAGCTATCAAACCTTGTTACGAACATATGTTTCGGAAGTTAATATATAGCTAAGGAACCAATATTTACACTAAACAGCGGTTTCTGAATCATAAGAGTTTCTGCATTTATAACAGTTTCTGAATAATAGTTTCTGAATAATAGTTTCTGTATTTATAACAGTTTCTGTATTTGTAGCGGTTTCTGTATTTATAACAGTTTCTGCATTTATAACAGTTTCTGAATAATAGTTTCTGTTTTTGTAGCGGTTTCTGTATTTATAACAGTTTCTGTATTTAACAGTTTCTGTATTTGCAGCGGTTTCTGGATAATAACAGTTTCTGCATTTATAACGGTTTCTGTATTTAACAGTTTCTGTATTTGCAGCGGTTTCTGGATAATAACAGTTTCTGTATTTGTAGCAGACCGAAAATCAATAATATAGTGGCATTAATGCACCAGTCAAGGAACTTTCCAGAATTGTAAGTTCAGTGAACACACAACTGCAGGTCAATTACAATGAGTAACGGTTTCTGTTTACACACAACTTCCTACGGATCAATAATATTATCTTTTGTATGATGGGAAAATATTTAAAAACCATAAATAATACTTCTACGAGTAATTAGTTAAACTGACTAATTACAATCATAAAAAACCAACCATCTACGAAGAAAACTATATATTACAAAGTAATCTCCCCTTAAATCAAAAATTCAGTAGTGTATGGAGGACCTACTGTGACATAAATTAAAAAAATTAATTCAATGTGGTGATGATAGTTAATAATGTGGTGATGATAGTTAATAATGTAGTGATGATAGTTATTGATACTGAAATGTAATTTTCTGCTTATATTTTTTCGAGAGAGCAGATCTGGTTATATTATCTGCGACGTATTTTACCACACGCGAGTCAATATCAAAATATGTAGCAGCCGCGTTCATAGACTGAAACATAATTTCTTCACCGGTTTCTATGTTTGTAGAAATTACCGCCCTCTTTCCGATTGTCTTACATCTTCCTGTATTACCACATGCAGAGTTCACGCTGTGAGAGATAGCTTGTAAATTGGATAAATTATTGTTTTGAGGATTTCCATCAATATGATCAATAACAAGACCGTCTTTGATCAAACCCTTGTGACACTCGTACGTAAATCTATGACATAGATAATGTTTTTTCCCAACTGTAAATCCAAGATAACCAACATTATTAATACAACCAACTGGTCTCTTCCACTTGCGGTGTCTGATGATACCATTAATATTTGATTCATAGTTTGTTATGACAGGATGTGGGACAAATATATTTTGCTCCATTATAATAATATTATATGTTTAAATCATTGTTTGTCTGAAATCTTGATATATAATCCTCCACGGATTTTATAGCGTTTTCACCGCTATTATTTTTTTTGTCATAATATCTTTTAAGTTCTCTGAACCGTTTCCCGCCACACTTTCCACATAATTCTGTCTTTCCTCGCACTCCAATACCACACCGTAGACATGGTATTGGTCCTAGACTTCCTCGTCGTATGTTTTGTGAGTGCATCCAACAATATTCCTTTCTACAGGATTTGTTGCATCGATTTACTGAGCCGATCATCAACCATCTGCATTGGGACATTGTATATATATATATAATTTTCTTTATTTAAATATTTGTTTTAGTTATATGAACGAGTTTGAGAGATTATCCCAAACTAGGCCTGTTAAGTATAAATTCAACCTTGACAGATTATCTCAATTGCCAGTACGAGATCTGGTTGATCCGAAAAATAAAAGTTTGATCTCGAAAATTCATGACGCTAAGAAAGAATTTTACACGGATGGTGCATCTCATACATGGTCAACGTTCAAGATTATACGCAACACTGACAAAGTCAGTGTCAACTCTGTCACGGACGCTACAATGAATGACAAGCGAGCGGCAACTATCATTAACTACATCGCTGAATACGAGGGCAATCAAAAATATTTATTCAGAGTAAAATTTATTGTATTAACAGAAACAGATAGTTGGATTATCCGTGACAAATATGATCCTGTCCTTGGTAATAATAAAACTATCATATTAAGTAAAAATTCCAGACCGGGTCTATTGACTGGTATTGATAAACCGTATTATGAACGAGCATATCCTGTAACAGCGGTTATTTATGGAATTTATGAGATAAATAAAAAACCCAACGTTGATAAACTAGCGCCGATGAAATTATCATCCTTGACCTTGTCAAGGTTAAATTGTGTAGCTGAACGAGTAATAGAACACTTTACAAACGCGATGCGTGGAAATGGATTAACTGATTTAAGGCGTGAAAAAATAAACTCGTGGGCTGATTCAGTTAAGGATAACGGTGCTACAATAAAAGATGTTGCTGAGTTAGGAAAAATATTAAAATTTCCAATAACCGTAGCAACAATAACGGGAGAAGTACTGTACCAGTCGAAATATAAATCGAAAGGAGCTCCAATAAATATTATCGATCATAACGCGCACGCATGGACTAACGCAGTAACAATATTTCCACGTGATCGAACTGTTAGATTTTACCCCACAGAATTATCTGCCACAGATAATTCTGTGGCAGGTATGTTTGATTTTATCAGCGAAATAAGTAAAACCGATCCTGTATCGGTATGGTTATTCAAAAGTAATGAGGAGGGTGAATTTGATCAGTTTGTCAAACCGAGTGGTGAAATATATCGCACAGAATCCCTCCATGACGAGATGAAAAATCTTGCGACGTTTTTACAGTGCAAGCACGTGGAAAATACTGACAAATTACTAACTAATTGTTTTACCGTTCCATCTGTTGCGGCTCATTTCGCCAGGGAACGAAATTCATGGAAACCAACACGATTTGATTTACTCGAGGACGTACGTGCAAGTTGCGTCGAATATGGACATGGCGGATTATGGAATACCAAATACAATTACAATGATGTTATTTCGGTTGATATGGTTGCATGTTATCCAGGAAGTTTTCTGGGATACGGAGATTGTTCTACGTACTTTGAAAGATTTGGTCACCCTACAAACGAGATGACGCGAGTGGCAATTAATGGACCATTACCTGATTTTGATCTGACTGGATTCGCCTGTATTGAATCATTCGAGTTTAACGAAAATCTTCACAAGATTTGTTATGTTTGGTTTGGCAGACATTTTTGTGAAAAACGTTGGGCACCTATAGTTTTGTTGCGATATATGCTAGATTGTGCGATACTGACATCGTTGGTGGTCAGTGAGGCAATTATATCATATCATGCACAGACCAAAATTTGGTTGCCCATGTCAGATTCTGAAGTTATTAGCGAGTTTAAGGACGATATTCCTAATAAACTCAAAACCGCAAAAGATCTCGGTAGAAAAATTATAGGTAAATTTACTCAAGGTGGTGCATATGATTATAAAAGACATCACGCACGATTAATTTTAGATGATGCCGAGTACGATTTTATAATCGCTGATACAACGGCGAAAAATACATTTGTAAATCGAGAGAGTGTTTATTTATCCGACGGAACAAAATTAGGTACGATCGTTAGTTACATAAATGACGTATCCCCGCAATATACTCATCTAAGATCTTCCATGTTGGCTTATGTTTCTATAAATTTATTATCGATGATTAATAGATTTCCCAAGACCGCAGTCAGAGTTGCAACGGACTCGTTTTATATTTCAAGTAAATATTTAGAACCTGTTATGAAATTTACAAGTAATGATGAACGATGGGGTTCGTGGAGAATAAAAAAGGAACTATTACACAATTATGTAGAATCAGCAGATGTTCCAGTGAGAGATGTTTATCGTGAGGGTAATAAAATATCAGAAATGTCGAAGGCACCATCGTTGAGTGATCCAATAACCAGATATAAGACAGTATATCTCAATGGACCTGGTGGATGCGGCAAAACAACTCGAACAATTAATGTTTTTAGAAATTCAGATATAATCGTGCTGACACCCACACATAGACTTGCACGTGAGATGAAACAGCGGCAAGTACAATCGTGTACGTATCATAGTTTCTTCCGGTGGCGCGGAGATACATGGACTCCTGAACGGATGGGAGAAAAATATATACCTAAAATAATTATTTGGGATGAGATATGCACGGTCTCATTGGATACATTAAAAACGTTTCTTGATTGGTTGTTGACGAAAAATACCGCTATAATAATGTGTGGCGATCATGGTCAACCTCCGCCCTTTGTTGGACCATCTCCACATGATTGGTTAAAAAATTTCGTTAATTATTACGAAGAAATAGATGATGATCATAGAGCTCTTGATGCAAATTTGAAGGAGTTTAAAAAATTAATCAGATTACAATCAAACAAAATTCAGTGTGAAATATTACGTGGAGTGATCTCAGAGACATCAATGAGTGATTTTTTGAACTCATGGAGACCCACCGATTTGATCGTAGCAAGTAGAAAAATAATCAGAGACGCTTTACAACAACAGTTATTTCAACTACATAAAGAACAATATTCAGAACTACCCGTTCCGTTATGTTATAGACCATCAGATACACGAAAACAGAATATTAATGTTGATATTCCAGGACAGACAGAGTCAAGGAAGCAAAATCTCGTATTAAATGATATTGTCGCCGTTGATATCAGTGTGGTCGAAGATGCATTACACGCTGACAAATCTCCATGGGTGTTGGGATACGCCATGACGATCCACTCGTCACAGGGATTAACTATTTCTGATACACGAGTCTGGATTGTAGACGATCGCATCGAGTGGTCAAATTTAGTTTATTTGGCGGTATCGAGGGTCAGAAATATATCTCAATTACGTAGAATTATAATTCCTGAAATCGTTGATAAATTTAACATCATCGATGATGATATAATAGGAAAAAAATTAATCGGATACAAACAATCTGACAAAAAAAATAAACGTGACTTTGATCTTGATGTTGAATTTATTATTGAGTTAAAACAGCAGCAGAACAATCATTGCATCAGTTGTAATTGTATAATGTTATGGCGATATTCGAGTAATGATTCAAGACAATTTACCGTAGATAGAAAAGATAATAGTCGCGGTCATACACGAGAAAATACCATGTTAACCTGTCTTGAGTGTAATCGACGTAGAGGCGCTAGCGCCTTGGGTGCTAGTTAAGTGATCGAAATCACCGGAGTGATCGCGGCGGTAGTTGTGTATCCGCGGGAATTATTTGTAGTTGTTCACGTGTAAATCCACGTTGAGGAGCGGCCGAATCTAATCTGTAGATTGCAGGTCTGGAAACGCCTACATTTCTTCCAGTGGATCTTGTCACGGTAGATATTTTGTGTGTGGTAACACTCCAAATAGGATCAGTTGCTCTCGCGCTACCACCTTCAAGTTCACCAGGCTCATATAAATATCTGACTGTGACATCACCTAATATTTTTTGTTTTCCAGCATCTTTCCGTTGTGTTGGTATATTTTTTTTTGTGACCGCGCTAATGGGTTTCATGTTGGTTGTTCGTGTAATCTCATTATTTAATGCAGCTATCACGATTGGTAATCTTGCCACCCATTCGCGAGATCTTTTATCCTGAATAAATTCCCTCGCGTATTGATATCCAAATAACCGCTCAGCAAGTGTTCGATTAAATCGCTCAACAATTGCTTGATCACGGTGAATTGCAGTATGACCTCGTCGTATTTTGGTATTATGTTGTTTCATCAGCGATGATACTGGACCAAGAAATTCCTTACCAGGATCAACCTGTAGCAGCTGTGGCCATCGTAGACCACCTCGTGGTCCAAGTCCTCGTTGATAAATTCGTTCAAACGCATCAGCTACTTCAGATGATGTTTTCGCTGATAGCGGCTCTGCTTCTTTATATCTACTTGCAACATCAACTACGGTTAACGCGTATTTGTACGTTTTTCCACGCACAGTATCATGCGGTAAAAACAGAATATCTGCTTGATGAACTTCATTAGGAACACTGACATCGAAATACGAGTACTGAATTTGTTTAGGACGTGGTAGATAAATTTGCCATATTGCCTGCCTGGACAACCACGCGCTAGCAGTAGAATGTTTAACCGATGCTGCATCAGCAAGTTTACCAATTGCTGCTTTGCCTCTCCAGTATCCTCTCGGTGAATAATAAATTGATTCCATTATTAATTACCAGCCCCAATCGCTAATTTACCTTTCATCGAGGATCTTACTAACCAATTAGCTAATGATTCTCTAATATTTTTATTTTTTATAGAATTTAATGAATGAATTAATTTTACATCTGCAATATGCCTATCTTGTAGATTTTTACTTTTATAAGCTACATCATGAGCATGACAAGCTCGATCAATAGCGTTTACTGGTTCCTCGCCTGGTTTTGGTTGATCTTGATTATCGAGCCTGATATCGAGTCTGGTACCAGGACCGCAATAATTATATCCTGGTAGATGTTTTTCTCCGCTGTATTTAGCCCATGGAGCACCTGGAAACTTTGACATCAAATTAGCAATATCACCACCCCGCTTATTAGGTAAAAATGAAAATTTCTTTCTACAGCAGACAGAACATTTTCCACCGTACGCTATTTTTTTATTTTTTGTTGTAACTGTAGCTAAATCAATAGTTGGAGTTTTAACTCTACAGCGTAAACAATATAAATTCATGTTATAACATATATGGATATAATTGATTTCTCAGCAACTCGGCAACGAGAGCCAGTTAAGCATCATCCTGCGCTACCGAACTCCATCAGAATGATTATCATAGGACCATCTGGATCGGGTAAGACGCAATTATTACTTAATCTGATAATGAGATGGTTGAAATGGGATAAGTTGTATTTAGTAGCACCATCCGTTGATGATCAACGATGTTATGATGTACTTAAAGATTTCAATGAAAACGCACGATTACTGGATGAAGATACTGATGTTATAGAGTTTATAACCGATATTGATGAAGCACCATCCGTAGATTCCATAGATGGATTTATTAATAATTTAGTTGTGTACGACGATGTGATGCTAGATAAACAATCAAATCCAGCCAGAATATTTTCCCGAGGGAGACATAAAAATACAGACGTGATCTATGTTACTCAACGATATACACAAATACCAAAAGTGATCAGAGACAACTGCAACATTTTAGTTGTGTTTAATGGCGTAGACACACACACGTTGCGAAATATTCATCAAACCTGGTGTGGTGGTGACATGGATATAATTAAATTCAAAAATTTCTTCTCACGAGCGCAAGCTACCCCACATGGATTTATAACAATAAATTTACATGATCCAAGAACAAGATATCGTGTGGGTATTGATAAAATATTTGGGTAACAGGGGTGATGATAAAATTAAATTTAATTAAATAGATATCATTAATATAATGAACAACTGTGCGTGGCTGCGTCAGGGAACAACAGATAAATGCAACAAAAGGTGCCGTGGAGAATATTGCAAGAAACATAATTATCTTATAAAGAAAAATCCTCATGCTGGTCCACGAAGATGTGTTGGATGTAACAACGGCGTTAGAGGATTATATCAGATTTGCAAAAATTGCGGTGGAGATCGATACAGAAGTTTGATGATATATTATAAACACAGAAAGAACATAAATCCCAAAATAGAAAAACCACCATCAGAACTTGAATATTACTTGAAACATAGAACAAATTCCCATGATTCAGATGAAGATGAAACAGATGAGGAGAAAGTACAGCGAGAACGCGTTGAAAAATATTCATCAAACTTGGTATGGTGGTAAATTAATAGCAGCAGAGAGGGTACCTACCAACGTTGGTCGTCAAAAAAATAAACAAGAAATAAATAAACACGTAGAGTACTTTATTTTTTCAGATACTATTTCGAACTGAGGTTTTATTAACACAATCGGTTATTGCAAAAATAAACATCTCAAGGAAAGTTCATTTGTAAAATCTGGACCTTTCTACGAGATGTTTTATTTGTTTGTTTTATTTATTTTGTCGGAATTCTATGGTCTGTTCACCCTCTCTGCTGCTACTCTACTTGCCCTGAATTTACAACCAAACAATGTGTTGCACATTGTAAGTGACTTCATTGGTCAGTCGATATTTTCCACCGCCTTAGCTTCAAATTGGGTTTCACTTGTTATTCGCACCGCGAGATGATCAGACGCGTTTTTCTGTACCTGACCATTAGTCACTTCACAAACAATAAAACTAACACACAAATGATCACGCCATGGGCGACTCATGGAAATTATGTTAGTCATGTTACGAAATATATCACGACTTGTTTGGATGTACTTTTCTGTGGTCACTCTTTAATCACATGCGTCTTCAGTTCACTCTTGTGATATTTTTTAAAGGGTGTATTTTTTCTATGGATGTGATTGTTATGTTCTATATGTTCTTTTATGTTTTGAGTGATTTTACTTTATATCTGTATTTTAATTTAGATGTATAGACTATGTAGTCTGAAATAAAGAATTCTTATCTTATCTTATGTAAGTGGAATGAGTGTTTCTTTGAAACTTTCATAAGGAAAATATACCGTAAAGAAACAAACGTACGTGTCGTGATATTTTTAAAGTAGGAATACATGCTTTCTCTCTCTCTCTCTCTCTCTCTCTCTCTCTCTTTCTCTCTCTCTCTGTGGTTTTGATTTATACCCTAATGAAATATTTTCCCGTTTGAAGATACCTCTCCAAAATTGTGATCAGTGGTCACCATAATTACGCGAACTGTTCCGTTTGTCATCTTATTTTTTCAAAAGTTTACACTCTAAAAAATTGTAGAACGATTTTTTTTCTTCCATCAGTAAATCTTTGGATAAAATAAAAGCTTGAGTTTGCACAGTTCTGGTATCTTAACTTTATCCTATTTTGGAACTGCAACATGTCACGGAATTTTTTTTCTTCTAACATTAGATTTACAGTTTTTCAGAAAAAAAGACAATCACACGGCTTTTTCAAGAATGAAGCAAGCGACACTGCACTGTATAACCTTGCCTATGGTTAACTCTGAATACTAAAGTCAAAACATGGGTTCAGGAAAAAATGTAACAATGTTCGTCCTATCCTCAAACATTTTGTCAAGCACACTCACATCAACAGAGACAGATGTGTTACAGTACCAGGTGTCAGTTTTTTGTTATTTTTTTCCCTTCAAGCTAGTGATTTTGGGGTTTGTATGAAGTAAAGAAACTAGAAGTACAGTGAACCTCAAGGATGATAACCCAAGCTGTCTATCCATTGATGTATGTATTTACATCAGAAGAAATATGATCCTAAAACAAAAAGATATAAGGCAAGCATGATTAGAACGAACATAAAGACAGCAAATTGTAGTAACAAAGGTATGTTTTCCTTCACGTCCGCGTAACTTAAAGTTTCAATCCCCTTGCAAGACAAACTTGGTACCTTTTGTAGAGCTTGAAATAAAAAACTGAACAAACTTAAACACTTTGCTATAGATACATGCATTTTCTTTTTTGCAGCAACAGACTAAACAACATAAATAAATTAAATCTTCTAGCAAAAAAGAAATACATCATAAAAATAGAATTAAAGATTAACGATGACTAACCAACAAAACCGAATTTAACAAAGGCAATGACATGTGTAGAAATTCCTCTCAGTCTGAGAAAGTATTTGGATGTCATATGCCATGTACCAACAACTTGAAAAAAAAAATGTATAAACAGAGAAAAACCTTAATTCAAAATTTAATTTTGTTCCAAATTGTTTGTGTTTTTAGGGAATATACCTAAGCACTAATAAAGGGTGGAACAGGGAAGATACACATAAAAACTTTGATATTTCTGAAGAAAAAAAAATGAGATGATATTCCTACAGTTCTTAACCAGCTATATATGCTGGGACGGGTCTGTTGGATATCCACAAATAAAGAAGTACAGATTCTGGTCACGTTGCAAGTGTGTGGGTGTTTTGGAAAATGGTAAAACTTGGATACACTGTTTTCTCGTGACACTTATAAAGTGAAGAGTCTGTACAACTGTCAGAAGCCAAAGTCATATAACTTTTGTACGGTTTGTAAAGATTTCCACTTTAGAAAATGTGAAGTATCACAAGTTATTATCACAAACAGAAATGGAACATAGGGGCTTGACAGTTGTTGTTTAGACACCTCCGCTCAACTTCACAACTTACTTGCTCTGTCTCATATTTTGATCTTAAGGAAAGATCATCTTTGTGCAGCAACAGTGGTAACAGCAGGAGGAGACGCCGTCACTGCTGTCGAAAAAGGGTAGTTCTTTTAAAAATGCATTTAGTATATTTTTTAAAAATATCAGATGAAGAAACGTGTGTTAAAACAGGGTTGGTAGAATGTATTCAGCGACAAAGTAGAAGTGACTGAGAGAAGGAGACAACGTTGTCGAGTGGCGTAGTTTTCTGGAGTACGTACGTGTCCCAGCGACACAGTGCCGGCGTCTCTAGCTCTCTTGAAGACACCAACTGTCTGGGTTTTGCAAATTTTTTCTTTCGTGGTAGGGTTTGAATCGAAGGGTCATCAAGATGCATGAGGTGTTTAAGACGCACCGCTGTCGTTGGGCTCCTATATGCTTGGCTTTCACTTGCCCTTGTGAAATATACCAAGTCATTGTGACAACAAGAGGTAGAGAGGGTATATATGGAGAGAATGAACTTGGTTAAATCATTTCTGAATCAGCAATCGAGATGAAACAATCGCACGATTTCAGTGAGAGAGAAGAAGAACGTAAGAGGCAGTGTGTGTGTGTGTGTGTGTGCGTATGTCTGCTCGCGTACGTTGTGTGTGTGTGTGTGTGTGTATTGGTCTCTGTTTGTCCCTATAAAAACTCACTTTATCCCTATCAGATACACTCTACCTACCTACCTGCAGTAGCGTGTATTCAGGTCAGCCACTTGCAACACTGTTGACATTTATCCCCTAGTGTTCAGTACAGTGACGTCACTGACGCTGGAAATTTCGAGACTATAAATATGGACTTGGAGATTTCCATAGGTTGTAGCTATACATATGTACTAGAATTCATAAACAGGAACGTCACTCAAGCTGAGGCTATAAAAAGATAGTGGGATTTTCCAAAGGAATAACCCACAAGTTGTAGTATAAATAGATAGTGGGATTTCATAGGAATTTTAGCTGATTATAGCTATAAATAGATACATGGGTGTTTATCCACGATCGTTACACAAGTTGATATTGTAAGTAGTTACTAATTTTATCCATTTTAGTCTAAACCATTGTAACTTAATTTTCGGGGATATGTTTATTTACCTTTAAATTCTGGGACAATTTCGTCATTTTAGCGTTACTTTTAGTCACATCCATTTTGTCGTTGAACATTTCCTTGATTATAGCTATTTATAGCATCATTACAAATATGCAAATTTTTGAACACCCCAGCAAGATTTCAGGTCTTGGTAATGCTTTATATATAAATCTCACGCTTGTAGTAGTGTATGCATGTCTCTGTCTCTGTTGTGTTTGACCCTCTACCATCATTGTCCCTAGACAGTCCCACCATGTTCAATTCCCCTTGACGCTATACAGACTCACCATGTTCAATTTCCATATGTTAAATTCCCTTGTCCCCAGAGTGACCCAGGGATTTTTGCCCATGTTAAATTTCCATTGCCCATGTTAAAATTCCCTTGTCGCTAATCTTACCCAGGGTTTTTTGCCCATGTTAAATTTCCATTGTCGCTAATCTTATCCAGGGTGGTTAATGTTAAATTTCCATTGTCGCTAATCTTACCCAGGGGTGTTTTTAATGCTAATTCCCATTGTCGCTAGGGTGGCCCCATATACTACTAATATGCTCGTGGTATATTTCCTTTACTACCTCCACAAGTAGAACTTGATCCTTTAGACATATTGTAACGTCTGGTAAAAGATTTCGTTCATTTTCGCCACGAATGTACTCCGTTATTTGTCCTCAGCCCGGAAGCAGATCAAAATAATTAGCGTCTCTGTGCAATGATAACGTAATTACACAGAGAACTCTGTCCTTGTTTATTGTTATGACTTGTTCTAACATTTATAACATTTTTTTTAAAAACCCGACAACAGCATAAAATACACATGTAGTCATCCTAGCTAGTCAAGGTACCGATATGTTACCCTATCTACACCTTGGCGGATCGAGCAGATATTTCTGTGCTTCGGGTCTGTGAATTTCATTGGATGCGCCGACAAGCCACAGCATCCAATAAAAAGTATCTTGTTCAAATTTGAACGCTCTTCCTACATGATCGAGACAAGGGAAGCGCACAACTTGAATGGACTCATAAATAAGCAATTTTCCACTGCCGGTCCGCGTTTGTATACATACCTTTCTCTCAAATACACCCGTAATGGATTCTCTCTGGTACGTAGCCATACTTTCGATGTTAAACTTTCAAAGTATCCTTTTGAAATCAATTGCCTCTACCATTTTCAGCATATGTACAATACACAGCTGCTAGCCACTGTTGGTTAGTTGGCATTACATACTATGGGAGGCAACTCGTGAATTCCAATTAATGTCGCTAGGAAAAAGCACTGAAATATCTGCTTTGATGTAATATATGGCACTTGTTTAACTATTTTGACATCAAAATGATACATCTTCGTTTATTTCTCTTTCAAGGAGACATCGGTTACTATGACAATGACAGCGACTACTACGTGGTCGACAGACTGAAGGAAATTATTAAGTATAAGGGTTACCAGGTGAGTATAATATCCTGTCTCTTTCATTGTAACAATCGGAAGGACTTCATTCTTTTCCGTTGCAAGCTTGATGAAGTGACGGAAAGAGAGGATGATTTCCAATGACACTGCTAGCGGGCAGGTTGTTAATTGTATCACACAAAAGCGAGGTCGATCAGCTAAAATTCTTTTTTTTAAAACGTTTTCACTATACAGAAGTAGTTACAAACTCCTGTATTTAAGGACTTTTTCGTTCATTTTTTTTAAACGAAACGTTCCTTGAACACGTAATGCTTTGCTGATAATCAGATTTTGCACAAGGAATAGCTGAAATGTACACCATAAATACTGTACAAAGAAATGAAACGTACACCATTAAACCATTAATACTGTACAAAGAAATGAAAATACAATTAAAGTCGAGATTAATCAAATTTATGGTTCACACGAGAATTGAATGATACTTACATGGAGGAAGAAAATAACAAAGGACCAAACGAAAAAACAACATAAAAGACAATACCAGCATCATAATACTAGGCAACAAAAACTAGGCAACAATAACTAGGCAACACACAACTCTTCACACTTTAATATTTGATAAGTACACCCCAGTGAAGGTGGAGGTGGAAAGACAAATAAATAAACAAAATATTAAAATTTATTTATGCACATGCTTGTATATTTCATAAACTCGTTGTTTGTCTAGACTTGTAACCCATCCTTACTCAATGTGCGGAAATGATGTATGGGTGGAATAAATGGGCACCACTGTTGATTAAATTTTCATTCAGTAATCGTCTGGATGCTTCTTAACGGCAATCCAAGTTAACATCATTCAAAATCCTAGATTTATCATGGTAGTATACGGCAAAAACTGTGAAATATGTTGTTTATAAAGTATGTAATTAAATTCATTAAAACACATACTATATTAATTTAATGAGATAATACTTAAACATATTTTTTATATCTCTTAAACTATATATATATATATATATATATATATATATATATATATATATATATATATATATATATATATACTTAGATTTGGGCAGAAACCATCGATCAGTTTCATATTAACGGTTACAAAATCTTTGATATCATAATAATTAAATTACAGTCAGCTAAAAGAAATTCAGGGGGATCTCGGAGTTTGTTAGTGAGCCCCTCCTCAAGCATTTCAATATATCTAGGGAGAAAAGTGCCTAAAAATATTATTTAGTTAGTTGTTTCATCTATGACTGGCATACTGAAGAGGAACTGATTTTTCGGTTTTGTCTATTTGTCACATGAATACTTACTTATCTGTTCATTCCGAAAAGATTGTATTTGCAGTTGTAGAAAATGAGTTAGCTCACCTAAAAATGAAATATGCTGACTATAAAATAATAATTACAGGTGATTTTAATGCCTATACTGGTACGGAGCCAGATTTGATCAAATATGATAGTATTATTGATCTGCATTAAGGATTCAATTATACAGAAGAGGAAGGGATGTATGATCGGGCTAATCAAGACGTAAGGGAGATAAATCACTATAGAGAAAAACTTTTACAGCTAAGTCAAATAACTGGATTGAGAATCGTCAACGGTAGATGTGGATCAGACAAAAGGATAGGGAAATTTACATGTATCCATGGCAACTCGGCCTCAGCTATAGATTATATTTTAGTTGAAGTATGTGTTTTAAAAAATATATCATACTTTGACATAGATGATCGACTGGAATGATTACATATGCCCATGGGTAAACTAGAGCAAAAAGTCTTTCAGTGTCTCTGTGGGTAACGAAATATATAAATAAATATGGAACAAGGAAGAATGTCTATATTTTATCCAAAATTGCAAAACCTATTATCTCAAAATATGGTCAAGATATTAAATTATATAAAATAACAAACTTAATCAAAGCGTCGACAAAATTACTGATATTTACCATGATGCAGAAAGCACAATGAAGACCACCAATAGAAAGGTAAACCTAGCTGTGACATCTCCAAGAAGACTTGTTAAATATCAGCCTTGTTTAGACACAGATTGTGCAACCACCAAAAACAAAGCCATAAGATATCTAAGGCAGCTCAGAGTAAAAGGCACAAGCGTTTCACTTGAAGATTATACATTTTATAGAAATATGTATAAGTCTCTTACAACAAGCAAGCAAATGCAATATGAATTAAAACAAAAAATAGCCTTTTATCTGTACTATACTCTAAAAATACACAACTTTTCTAGTGCCTTGTAAAGAACCAGTATGCAAAGCAATATCACTTGTTCAACTTGGTTTGAATGTTTTTCATAATTATTTAATTTTTCAAGTTTTTTAACCAGATACAGGAAAATGAAAACATTTAACTAATTCGTGAGACTTTAGATTGAACAGTCACTGAAGAGGAGGTACGCTTTGCATTGAGTAAACTGAAACATGATAAAGCTGGGGGAATCGATTCTTTATCCAGAGACTTCTTTACATGTACGGGTAACATAATATCACCAATATTAACAATATTATTGATAAATTATTCGATGTTAGATATTATCCAAAAATATCGGTTAACGGCTGCCATTATAGCAATTTTGAATAAAGGGGATGCAAATGAACCGTCCAATTATAGAGGCATTAGTCTGCTGCATGTATTTAGCAAAGTGTTCACGTTGGTTTTAAATAATAGGATAAAAAGAATGGGTGGAGGGAAACGAATTACTGGGTGAAGAGCAAGTACGATTTAGAGCTGGGTATTCTACATCAGATAATATATTTATATTATATAACTTAATTTGAAAATATTTAAGAACAAGTAGCGGTAGATTCAATGCAGTATTTAGTGACTATGAAAAAGCCTTAGACAGGATAGAGATACGTTTACTCTACCAAAAGCGAGTTAGAGAAAATATTAGTGGAAAGAATGTTAAGAATTATTAGGGCAATTTATAATTATATCAAAGCATGTGTTAAATCCAACAATCTACTTACCGATGTGTTTAGTTGCCCTTGGGTCGTACGCCAAGGTTGTGTTTATCGCCTTTAATCTTTTCTTTATTTTTGAACGACTGAAAACTCGTTTAGCTGAAGGAAACGGGAGTGTCAGTGGAAACCTTACAACTATTTTTACTGTTGTATGCAGACGATTTAATTGTCTTTGCTGATACCGCTCACCAGTTGCAAAATATGTTCAACAGGCTGCATACATATTGCTAAAGTGGAAATTAAAAGTGAATAAGGAAAAAAAAAAATCCCAAAGAGTGGTTGTATTTGCAGAGGTGGCTACGAAAAGTGGTAATATGGTCATACAGAGGTAAAGATTGAATCATATAAGTATTTAGGATTTCTGTAAGAAAAGAGCTCTTGGTGCCCGAAATCTCTGTCCTTGCTAACGCTGAATGCTATGCATATATTGAAGCAAAGTCTTTCAAAATTTGGCAGATTACCCGTAACTGGATTGCTTCGTCTGTTTGACGCAAAAATAGCTCTCATCCTTAACTATGGGGCTGACGTTTGTGGGCTTTTACGATGACAATGATATTGAAAAGGCTCATTTGTCATTTTGTAAATATATTCTTGGTACACCTAAGTCTACTCCAAATGCATTTGTATATCAATAAAAAGGAAGAATTAGTATGCAGTACATAAGATATAAACGTTTTTGGAAATATTGGCTAAGAATACTAAAATGCCAGAAGACAGATATCCTAAACAATACTACAATTTACAGTTAAGATGGAGAGAAAGTTGTGATTGCTGGGCTAACAACGTTAAAAAAAACCTTCTATTTACATTTGGATTTGGCAATGTTTGCTGTACTAAGGGCGACAATGATGAAAATACATTTCTTAGATTGTTCAGCCAGAGATGTGAAGATATTTTAGGCAACAGCTGCAAGATGAGATTAAGTCGATGGAAAGGCTACATTTCTATAGGTCATTGGGAGTAGAATTCAGTTGTCAAAGATATCTAGAATTGTTGGGAGATAGCGATTTTTATCATATAATCACTATGCTTGACTGGGAAACTTACCAACCAGAGATAACACGGGAACATATGAAACTATTTGCTGTGAGGAAAGATTGAGTCCAATTAGTAACTATAACATTAAAATAAAATTCCATTTTATTACTGCTTGTCCGCTATACGGAAAAATGCGAAGAAAATACTTACCCACCTTTGTATATACAAATCCAACTTTAGAAAATTTAGTTGGTTTATACAAAATGATACTAGTAAAATTCTGATTAATTTAGCAGTGTTTACTATAAAAGCTTTAAAGATTAGAGAACCCGTTTTATCAACGACTCCTGCTACATAAGACTCTAGGTCGATATCACAAAACTTGTTCCATGCAGGTCTTAGGGTTACCTTTAAATTCCTTTGTGTGATTACTGTGTAATATATACTTGTATCTTAACCAATTCGAAAAAATGCAAAAATGATTACTTTTATGTATATCACTTCCAGTAGATACAATGCTATTTTGTTAGGCATTGTAAGATCTTTTTATACCGCATGATTTATGAATATGTATTATGGGCCAGTGGCCTGTATTACAAACATTATTATTATTATTATTATTAGTTGAAATAAACAATACATTGGCTTGCAATATTGTCGGGATTACAGGTGGCACCTGCGTACCTAGAGGGCATATTACTGAGCCATCCGAGTGTTGCAGATGTGGCAGTGATTGGGATACCACAG
Source organism: Sinohyriopsis cumingii (assembly GCA_028554795.2). NCBI lineage: Eukaryota > Metazoa > Mollusca > Bivalvia > Unionida > Unionidae > Sinohyriopsis > Sinohyriopsis cumingii. The sequence continues at coordinate 154,245 of JAPYKE020000192.1, read as the reverse complement.
GGTACCACCGGCGAAGTGCCCAGGGCTTACGTTGTCAGGAAATCCCATGTCAGCAGGGAGGAACTATCTACTTATGTTGAGAGTACTTTTTATTTATCTTTTTAATCTTGTCCAGCTCAAGAATTGGTTGGTAGTATTTTATGTCAGCTGACCTTAAGGAAGAGAAAAATATTTTTTTAAAAAATTTTTTTTAATTAAGAAGCAAGAACGCATTGCAATTTACATGTCAGCTTTTAATGCATATAGGGATCGTCGGATAATATCAATATGACGTCACAATTAAGCGAGTGCAGAGTTCTGGTTTGTAGAATCACATAGGAACGAGGCCAAATATAATGCAAAAATATTACCAAATGAAGCGCATGCTCGCTATATGAAAAAGTTAAATGGCATTACAAATTATAAGTGACTGCCTGTACTACATAAACTCAAATCAAAATGAGTAAAATTTGTTCTAATTGTTTGGTTATTTTCATTTATATTTTTCGCATAGTGATATATTCTAAATGCCTTTTGGCATTTAGTTCCAAACCATGTTATTATTATTATTATTATTATTATTACAAACAAGATTGCTGCTATTTATTATAAAACATTTTGAAGCAGTGGTATTAAATAATAATGATAGTGATAACATTTCAATATATGAATTACATATGATAGTGATAACATTCCAATATATGTATTATTTATTATTATTTGCATCCGGAGACTTTTCTTTAATATCTCTTCTAGCTTACTGGTAACAATACTTTTTAATAAAATCTGCCTTGTTATTTTCTTGCCATCTCGGTTTTTTTGTGATAATGTAATTTTATCAACGGTTAAAATTTGATTAGTTTTGTAGTGGAAACCAAAACTGGTAAATTAACAAGGAATGACCAACTATTTAAAGTAGGCCATGTTAATGTATGCAGACATTATTATTACTTTTCATAGAGTTGCTCTAAACAACGGAATAGTTAATAATATTCCATTTAGTATAATAAGATTATTATGTTTACTTATGTCTATCAGTATTTTCACAGTGGTACTAATTTCCTGATTAATGTTACTCTCTTCTTAACCAATTTATTCTCGTCGAGAATTTTCGCAGTATCATTAAAAAGACAACACACAACTAACTAATCGGCACCAAAATCGACTTGTTTGAAAGGCACTTTTGGGAAATAATTATTGATTTTATGAGTTCTGAATTAAAATCTCCTGTTAAAACACATGTTTGTTCAAGGTACACATGATTGTTATTTAGGATCCAAACGTATCCCTTTCATCTTTAGTATAAAACCCTGAATCCGATGGAAGAAGATGGAAAACTAAACTAAAAATCGTCATAGTCAGTTTCAGAAACTGTTTTATTGACTTTAAACCAAAGCAGAGTCAGAATGAATGATAGTTGCAGAAGGAAAGACATAATTATTTTTATAACATCGCCGTTATTCGCCAAAATACTGAGTAAGTTTATTGTCTTTCTGCCAACCAGATCAGGAAACGACAACATGGCCATGTCCAATGACGTCACGGCGACGATCGCTACACTCACATACAAGTCTAGTCCAACTGCAGACAAAACTGACCATGATCTGCATTCGCATAAAGAGCCAGCAGATCAGCGCCCATGTTGTTTGTTCTATTGATAACTCCTAACAACGGCATATATACAGATCTGCGGGCGCACATGCGAGTAGATACGGTATTCTCGTTGATATCCTGTTATTGATTTCAGGAGATTGTGCGTTTACGGTATCAGTAAATCATATGGCAGGATGTATGTTCAATAATATTTTTATTCCGTTACATTTGTGCTATATGATCAGTGGGTTAAGTAGTTCACCAAGAATACAGAATCCACCTAAAACAATGAAAACGAAAATAACTAGTCCATTGGGTACTTTTAAGAAAGAATTTATGACAGGCGCGCCCGAAGAAATGTTTTTTTTTCCTTCGGAGGTGGGGGGGGGGGGACGCAATATGTAGCGGTCAGCTATTACATTTTACGGATGTAGGCCAAAACACGTTAAGAGGTGAAACGGAGGAGGGGTGCTCCCCATGCCACTATGAGCGGGCGCCCATTATTTACGAACATTTTTAATTAAAATGACCATGTTAAATCATATTTGGCTTTGTGCACGTGTCTGTTGTCATATTTTAGGCTCGCTGAGGACAGAATAATCGGCATCGTACGTTTGTATGTGGGTAATTACTTACTGTTTTAATTCAAAACGAACTAACTTCGAATAGGAAACAGTCTTGAACTTCCTAGAACTTACGTGCACTAATTGTTATGTAATTTAAGGTCAAGTGGCACCATTCAAGAGACTGAGAGGTGGAGTGGTTTTTGTATCGGAATTGCCGAGATCTGCAAGTGGGAAACTTTTGAGAAATAAACTTCGAGAGGAGTTCCTCGATAAGGCTTCTAGAGAGATTGCGCAGCCATGATTCAACCCTCTGGAATTAAATACAAATGCACCAACAGTAACGCCACTACGACGCTAATAGCCACAACCACCTTCAACGTCGTTGATAATGTGTCTGTGCGTAAACCTTAACAATTTTAAAAATAAAAGGAGATCTAAAAAAAAGACACGGTATATTCTTACTTTGACAGGCAGTCGGCAGCAAACACGTGACTGACCGGATGAACTTGGATGTCCAGATCGTGGCATTTTACGTTTATTCTAATGTGAATGTCAGGAGTTTAGAGCGAAAACAGTCTGATTCCACTTTTACCACCAGTCCTACAAATTGTTGACTTACTCAAATATACAATAAACAACATGTATTTGTTTTTTCGTCTATATAAAGTTTAACATAATATTCAGATCAGGTAGTTCCTCCAATTTACACATTGACAAATATCATTTCAGTTACAAAATGTGATGAAATCGTGTTTGAACACATGGATGGTAAAAAATGGGCGTGTTATTAATTTAAAAAAAAATCCTTTAACTGATATTGAATGCGTAATATCACTCATTCTAAGTCAGTTCACTGTAAAATATATGTCGCAACGTAATATCACTCATTCTGAGTCAGTTCACTGTAAAATGTATGTCGCAACGTAATATCACTCATTCTAAGTCAGTTAACTGTAAAATGTATGTCGCAACGTAAAACAAATAATTTTGCCTTTGAGCAATGTAAGTCCTTGAAATTAATAATAATAATGATAATATTATTATTATTATTAGTAGTAGTAGTAGTAGTAGTAGTAGGAATAGTAGTAGCAGTAGTAGTATCATCATCATCATTATTATTGTTGTTGTTATTATTATTATTATCATTGTTATTATCATTATTATTATTATTATTATTATTATTATTATTATTGTTGTTGTTGTTGTTATTATTATTATTATTGCGATTATTATTATTATTATTATTATTATTATTATTATTATTAGACAATAACGGATTTAGCTAAAAAAGAAACAAGTGTTTTTATTTATTTGTATCCCCTTATAGAGTTCTATTATTCCCTGTACATAGGTAGCAGTAGATTGAGAATTATCCCACTGACTAACTTTTAATTCAAATTTCTAGGGAATAATGGTTCATACTAGTACATAGCAGAGGTGGGAACCACGGAAAATGTTGTAAAATTTGTTAAAAGCTCTTTCCATGTAGGCTTAGAGGTGAAAATTATTTCCTCCCAAGTTACTTTCAAAGACTGCACAAAGCTTTAGTAAGTGAGGAATTCCATCAACAAAGCTGTAGAACACAATTTTGTTGTAGTCATCGAGGAAACCCCACAACCAAGCAGAACAACAGTCTCGTGATGGTAAACAAGGAAACTCAATAAACAAAGCTGTAAAACAATCTTGTGGCAGTCAGTGAGGAAACGCAACATAGAAAACTACAATAAAAGCTAGTGGTGGTAAGGAAACCCTACAGAGCTGCCTACATGGAAATTACCTTTCAGCCATTATCTACTCAATCAGACCCGGATGTTGTTTGTGCATTTAAAAATACACACAAATCACGTAATATATTCAGGAAGTTTTATTTGAACTATTAAGAACTAAATTAAAATGTTAAATTTCATATTAATTTAAATCATATATAAGATACATTTATAAAAATGAAAGAAAATGACTTTCTTGAACTTAATCGATCAATATTTTTATAAAACAATATTTTCAAAATTGTTTCTGCATCTATCAGCAATGAATGTTAGTTTGCTGAAACCGAGTGTATGATGGTAAAGGATATATATGCCTTACTATTTTAAAACTGGCATACCATATTTACACAGAAACACTTTTGACAGAATACCATATTTATACAGAAACACTTTTGACAGCATACTATATTTATACATAAACACTTTTGACAGCATACTATATTTATACAGAAACACTTTTGACAACATACTATATTTATACAGAAACACTTTTGACAGCATACTATATTTATACAGAAACACTTTTCACAGCATACCATATTTGTATAGAAACACTTCTGACAGCTGAGTTACGGGCAGAACATATCATTTTTAATAAAGCTTGTCTAAAGTTTTAGATATTCCAGCTGATAAAATTCTATATTGTACTGATTTCTTTTCTGTCTATAACGAATGCCTAACCGATATCAACGTTGTGCCTTTTTTGTCAAACATCATTTGTTAGCTAGTGAAAATGGGCTATTTTATTAAGTAGAAAGCAAAGTGCGGAAATAAGCAAAGTAACTGTTGTAATAGCTGTGTTTTTGATTGTTGCCTTCATTTTAATTGAGCATATGTTATCTAAAGGAACACGGTCAATTTGTGTTGAGTTAATTGATTGCGTTTCAAATTACCAAAGCTCGATTCTGGAATAATACCCTGTGTTTCAAATGCCGCTACAAAACTGCAAGTGCGGTTCTTTCAAAATAACTAACAACATAATTACCATAACTTTGACTGACTTGTAGGTCTTTAAATAAATGTCTGTCTTTTTAAAGTCATATCCTTTCTGCACGTAAAGCTATCGCGCTGAGCTCACAATTAAGCCACGTTATTTAAGACCAAGATTCAGTGATTTGGAAGAGGTTGATTTCATCAGAAACAGTAGTCAACAGTACGGGATACGTTTTTCGAAAGAAAAGGTAAGGAAAGTATTTGACTAGAAAAATTCCAATAATGATAGCTGGTCTGATTAATTTCCGATATAAGCACTTGCAGGTTTTTCTTTCTTTTTATATTTGGTAAATTATTTTATAAAAATTTATTTAAAATGTTGCCAAATTACCAATTGCAATTATAGATCGGTTGACAGGCCATTGTTACATGTGCATCTGACAAGCGAGGCATCCATTGTCAGATGTTTTATAAAACTTTATTTAAAATGTTGCCAAATTACCAATTGCAATTATAGATCGGTTGACAGGTCATTGTTACATGTGCATCTGACAAGCGAGGCATCCATTGTCAGGTGTTTCTTTTTGATTGAGATTATTTAAAATTGAAAATCAACACCAAAATCTGCCAAAATACGCAACTAGTGGCTAGAATGAAACGTGGGAAAGGATAATTTATTTAGAGGTAACTGAATTTTTAAGGACGGACAGATGTCCATTTTCTCTTTTTATTATTGCATTCTTCACATATTTCATTTTTTGAAGGACAATATATAATTCTGATTGTAACAGTTTATTTTTCGTCACGACAATAATTTTAAGGACTGAAGGAGAACACTCCCAAATAAAAAGACAATAATGAATATATATTTTAAAGACTTAACCCGATGTCACATGAAGTCATCGCTTGGAACCGATTTTATATAATAATAATAAAAACAGATATAGTATCCCTGAGTCAAGGTGAAAAGATTACTGACCTAATCCGCGTATTTAGCCAATCGGAACAGGATAAGTTATCATGTGGTATAATAAAACATGTGCTACTAATGAAGAATTGCGAATAGGTCTGGAATATTTACAGTCACCGGGACGATATGCATCTTCAGAATAGTATTAAACGTCGTAATTACAGCTCATATTTCTTCATGTCAAGACATGGTTTTTATCAAGCCCGTCTTGGTGGAACATTGCAATTGCATTGACGTTAGCGTGCTATACGTATATATCCGACAGTCTGAAGCCTATGGGATTGGTTTCACAGGTGCAGGTGGCCATGGAATCATGTTGCTGTATGTGTGATTTGAATTTTTAACGTAGCTTTAACAAGTCATATCGCTACGATATCTGCAGTGTGGCAGTTTAGAGTGATGTATAGCACTGGGGCATCGTGCCGCAGACATGTAGCGTGATGCCCATGCCCCCAACCAGTCACATTATCCTGACACTAGACCGACCAGTCCTAACACTAATCTCCCTTAATGCTGAGCACCTAGCGAGGCATCTGTTAGTACCATTTTCATAGGTCTTTGGTATGACTCGGCCGGGGTTTGAACCCAGGAACTCCCGCATCCGAGACGGACGTTCTAACCATTAGGCCACCGGAGCGGTCTAATGTTGCTTGGTACGTGGACAGATACTGATGTGTACCAAACTGATTAATGAAAAGCTCGTGGGCATTGCTAGTGTCTTGCAGCATGTTGGTTTAGCAAAGAAACCTGAGTCAAATATCATCTCTGCTCAGTAATTACATGCCTTAAAAAGTTTTGCCGAGTTCCGTAAAACCAAATTTTGCTAGAAATTAATCTCTGATAAAAAAAAATAACCATCTGCATTAAGAGTTGTCCACTTCATAGAAGTTACTGCTTCACAGAAATTTGTGTGTGTGTGTGTTTTTATACATATTTATAGCTATCACATACACATATATCAAACAAGTGAACATGTCCATACGCCAGTTCATATATATATATGTATATATATATATATATATATATATATATATATATATATATATATATATATATATATATATATATATATATATAGAGAGAGAGAGAGAGAGAGAGAGAGAGAGAGAGAGAGAGAGAGAGAGAAATTTGTCTGTTTTGAGATTGTTAGTGCCGGAGAATTATCAATAAGATGGCAAATGTATAAACAAGGCTTCACGCAATAAGATTGAACAGAATTACCAATCGCACTGTATTGAAACAATATTGCAGGTGCTGGCTGAAGAAAGAGAAACGTTCGTCTTGAAACCTTTCAGTGGCAACCATGGCAGTGAACTATCTGGTGGATAGCGAACACGATTTATGGGATATTAAAGATCTCACACAATGTCTTCTTACACCTTTGCTTAGAAAGTGCTGCTCCAATGCAAACCAGATACATATACTCAACTTCCGGATTTTGATAACATTTGTGGTCATATCGGTGGAGATTCTCTTGGCCTCGACTTTCATCAAGGGCACCATCTGGGGATGGGGTCCACAGCTAGAGTTTTTGTTTGGCGTGTTGGGAGGTTCGGTCGGTATACTTCTTGGTACTGTGGATTTGTTGTCTTGCTGCGAATCACTGGCCCAAACAGCCCTTGTCATCACAAAGCTGCTATACAAGATAGCGGACGGAGCTTTCGCCGCCTTTCTGATTTGGACATTGAAGCCTCAGAAACTTAGGAGACCTACAGAACATACAGGGGAAAGTATTGGTGTTTTTGTGTTGATGGTTATTGCAGCTGGAGATGTACTGTTGGACTTAATATATCTCATTATTTATTTATGTTTGGCCCGCTCTTGTCGAGACTGAGTTCATGCTATTTGATTTATTCGCACGTTCAGAGTAAGCAGAGACCAGCATGGCGATTTCATAGCATTTACAAGAAAGGAAATCTTTCGTGTGCATTGATGCGGATATATATGTAATCTTGTGTTTTATTCCTGTCATCACTTTCCTCTGATCAACACTTGCAAAGACAACTTCAACGGGTCGGACGAATTAACCAATTGGACCAAATGAGACCGAATCAGAGGCATGGAAATAAGTTTTTATGGAAAATCAAAAACGACAGAAATATTTTATTTTATGCTTTACTTCTTTTGAGCCGATATGTCTACAAAGCTTTGGATGAACTAGAACCCGAATGGGATTGTTCAGTAAACGAAAGGTTTAGGTAATTCGTGGCTGTATACAGTAAAATCGTTATATATATATATATATATATATATATATATATATATATATATATATATATATATATATATATATATATATATATATACACACACGTATATACTCGCTTATAAGACGAGTGGAAATGCAAAGTGCACAGACCCAGATCTATTGTCGCATAATGTACCAGCATATCTGGATAGGTACAGTTTGTTAGGAGTAATCTCAAGAACAAACATCCTAGACCCTGATCTGCAGGTGCATTATGCTACGGCGGATCAGGATCTATGTTACTTGCATTTGTACTCGACTTATAAGTGAATATGGACGGTACATGCATTGAAATTATAAACTGAGTTAATCATGGACTTTGTAGTTATATCTCCCCTCACAATACCCCCCCCCCACCCTTCAGTTCTACCGTCCTTTTGAATGTTCATGCAAGTCTCTTCTAATACTTTTTGTATATGAATGTGTATTTATATATTTATGTAAAACGATTTAGCAACAACAAACTTATAGGAAAAGATTTTGAAGAGAAAACTGTATGTATGTATGTATGTATGTATGTATGTATGTATGTATGTATGTATGTCCATTTTATTATCTTCAACCTGTTCATTTATTCGGCCGTCTTGGCATCTATCTAGCTGGCAAGCCCATATGTGAATCAAAAGTATTTTGAATACTAAATATGTGTATGTCATGTAAATGCGGAAATCTCACAATGCATATCTTTGAGATGCTCAAAAAGCATCTGAATTATTGTCTCTGTACAAAACGTAACGTTTGACTTGCTGATTACCATCGTTTAGTAATTTTTAATTAAACATGTACAAGTACAGAGTTTAAACTATTTAAGTAGCATTTTCAATGACATTATTTCTAGAGACGAGTGCCTCCTCTTTGCTTATCTTTAATATGTGATGTAAATTGATATCCTATTAAATTATTGGAATATTTCAATGTTGAAATGTAATAAATTATATATATGAGCAGCAAATAGTTATCTTCGAACATTTCTTACAGTATCTGAGTATTTATTATCACACGTTATTTTAATGCACAACAATAATAATCGGGTGCCAGAGAATAATATATGTTACAGATGTCAACCACGCAAACAATTATGAACTGGCCTATATAACTGTTTATATTGATTTGATAGAACTTCCACGATGGTCGATACAAAAAGTATGGCAAGTTTCACCTTTGTGTTGATGGTAGTGGACACTCTCTGGTAGAAACCACAGAAATGAGTCTTGAAATGTGAATCCTCACAAACTGAGTTGTTTGTCAATTTTCTACGGTTTGAACAAAACTTGTAAGAGATGATTTCACGATATCAAACGATAGTTTCAAACGATTGAAACTACACAGTTTTAGTTGACATTAAAAGGAAAATGAACATTGATTTTCATTCAAATCTCTCTAATGACTACTTGAATCTGAAAACATGTTTATGCGAGAGTAGGAGTGCCACATTAAACCCAGTGGAAGCCCTTAGGCAGTCGAAATCTTACCCCCCCCCCGCAAATTATCTCCTAATATATTTTATCAATATTATTTTGATCCATTATTGTAGGGCCCCTCGGCCGGTGCCTACTCTGCCTATCTGGTAATCCGGCACTGGAGAGTAGAGATTAGAAACACGTTATTTTTACTTTATACGGTCTTCTTCTGTAGAAATATATTTATGAAATGTCATATTTCTAATCATTACACGTGTAAATGACTCAGCTTCCCTGGAATAAAGTTCCACAGATATAATCACCATGAGAGAGTATATCCAGGTCAAATCAATTATCGTTCTTTGATATTCAAGACTATCCATACCAAAGGTAGATTTGGTCATACACATCCTGCTGTGTTGCAGTTCGAAGTTCATTCTACCTGAGCTAGAACGACACTTCTGTATAATATGGCAGAAGAAACTAAAGCAGGTTTCTTGATCTAATCTGGGCGCTCGAACCCCAAAGACTGGGAGGACTAATCACATAAACGCACAGAAGAGAATAAAAATTGCCTCCTGTTGAATGGTGCTGAAGCTTTTTAAGATATGCTTATCATTTAACGGTGTATCCCGTTATTTCGTTACGATTTGCACGTGCAAAATCTAAATATCCCAAATGTAAGACAGATTCTTCTGCTTGCGACTCACTCAAGGTCATATATGACACACTGATTCCATTTTTGAAAAGATGAACACATGTATATAGAAGAAAATGAAAATACAATATTCTATATTTTACTACTCTCGTTAAAAATATACAAAAATATACATTCATTTTCAGACCTCCTATCAATACATTTGTATATTAATTTTTCATAAAAGCGCTGCAGATGATTATATAGCAATAGATGCAAATGACGGCGCTTTTTCGGGTATTACGAAACTTTATTTGGTCGATACAAGAAATCACAATTGACACCGATTCTGGGGTTTCGTTTTACATTTGTGCTTCTCTACTTGCTCTTAAAGTAAAAGAACAAGTTCATGAACACATAAATATGTCATTCTGATTGCATAGCTGTTGTGCTGAAAACTCTTTGGTCAAATTATTCAGCCACTAAATGTCTTTACAAAATGGTGGATTGCTGATCTTGACATCGAAACTTCGTTGATATTACATGCTCGCTTCGCATTTCTCAGTATTTATAGTCGCGCGGACGACGTGTGCAGAGAATAAGGTATAAAGATCAGTTAATAGTTTCCATAAATAAAGAATGCTCATAAATGTCAAATAAACACTATCAGTTGTACAAAGATAAGAGGGATCATACAATACGTGCAGAACTATGGTAACACAAGACAAGATTATTAAATTGAAGAAGAAACTTGAGGTTTTAAATTCTGGACAGTTCTGGCGAACTTCTGAACTGAATGCAAAATAAAAAAGAAGCCCCACAAAAATAATAAAGAAGCCCCACAAAAAAAGCAAGCAAGAAATTGAAAAACTTGTAGCGATCATAAATTAGCCTGTTGCTACGGCAACTCTATTTCGATGGTACATGATTATGCATTAAAAAAACCCAACCAAAAAACAATTATATCTAGTTTGATCGGTTTGCCTTGGTGTTTTACGAAAAAGCAAACCAAATAGATTATTCAGTGCCCAATGACACCCCACGGTGACCAACCCGGGCAGAGAAAATGGTAAGATTTGAACCATCACCCTTTTAGCTGCAAAGTCGGCACACTAACCCACCACGGTTCCTCGTTTGATTTACTCTGTGTAACGTTGTCCTCTTAGTAAGATGGGTGTTTAATTGGAATTCGCTGGCGTTATCTAGAGGATGACCTCCCTCGATATTACAGTCTGGTGAGAGTGGAAGGATAGAATTTCAACAGAGAACTGAGCAAGAATATTGGAAAGAAATAATATAATACGAGCCCCCTTAGGCAAGATTAAAACAAAATCAAAACAAATTAATAGCGGCAATTCCAATTCAATCTAAATTTTGTCAACATAATTTAATAGCAGTGTCTATTTTGGATTTTTTCATTATAATAACGAGTGGTGAAAAGAGCGCAATGCCAATTGCATCACCTTCCTCCCTTGACCGTGTATCAACGTCTTCCTATTTCCTCGAGCCTTCCTATTCTCTATGCTTCACCCCTTCCTGGACTTCCTAGTCTTTTCTTCTGAACTCGTCACTTCTTTTTTCAGACTTCCGTCTTCGGACTACCCCGTCTCTCCCCAGAAAGCTGTTCTTTAAAGGACAAAAATACCCCATAATCTCTGTATGTGACACTTTCTACGTTTACATAAAATTCCCTCACTTACGTTACTCAGAAGCATGCTAGCTATCAACACTGCATAAATTCAGAACTAATCCGATAGGACATCACACTCCCTTCCCAGCAACAGGCCATAATTAACATATTGGCGGTATATCTAACGTTATCGTATCTCTTTACCTACGTTACCACATGCTCGGTTAATATTGCATAAGCACAGGTCTGGTAGTTTAGTGGTTAGAGCGTTCGCCTCGGATGCGGGAGGTCGCGGGTACGAACACCGGCCGAGTCATATCAAAGACTTATAAAGATGGTACTAACAGATGCCTCGCTAGGCGCTCATCATTAAGAGGTTAGTGTTAGGACTGGTCGGCCTGGCGTCAGGATAATGTGACTGGGTGAGACATCATGCTACATGTCTGTGGCATGATGACCCAGTGCTAGACATCACTATAAACTGTCACATTGCAGACATCTTTGCGATATGACTGAAAAATTGTTCAAGCTACGTTAAAAATCTAAATCACACACACGCTATTGCATAAAGTTCACAAAATTCTAGCTCACAGCAATCCCTAACTTACAAGATTATTTAAACATTACAAAATCTGGTACAAATATGCGATTATCGTTATTTCACGATAATCAAAATCGTCCTAATAGACCAAGAAAATTATTTAATATAACCCTATGAAATTCTACACATATGAAAACTTTGATAGCATGCGATCGTCAATTCTGTAAATGAACTAGTAACTGTAAAATTAAGGAAATAAAGTGCATAACGACTCCAGCATTAACAGATTTCCGTGAAATTGAATAAACGACACATAATATGAACCCTAATCATATCAATACACTTGCATAAAACAAACATCCACAAAATAGACAATTGCGATTTTTTTTTTAACCTTAATACTGTTCTCTTTCAGAAATTGTGCGTCCTAGCACTAAACCCTGTCATTTCTTACAAGACAGCCACCTGGTCTTATTTTCTTGTTCAACGAGGAAAGCACTATTCTTTGTATGCGCCCTTAGAGCCACTTGTTATCGACCAGCAGATACACGGCAACAAAATATCTACGTTGATATACAGGATCAGCAGAGAAACAAAATCTTGTATTAAATGATATTGTTTTAGTTCATGTCAGTGCAGTTGAGCATGCGCTATCTATTGACAAAACTTCATGGACGGTGTTATACACAATTAAGATTTATTCATCACAAGATTTAACCATATCTGAAACGCGAGTTTGGATCGTCGATGATCGTATCGAATGGTCAAGTTTAGTTTATCTCGCAGTATCTCGAGTCAGAAGAATATCTCAGCTGCGTAGAATTGTCACAGACTTCACAGAAAATAATAATCAAACTCAGTAAACTAACGATGATATAGTAAGAAAATAATTAGTTATAAACAGTGACAAAAACAAATAAATGCGACTTTGATCTTGACGCTGAATTTATCATGACACTGAAGCAAGGACGGAATAATCATTGTGCTAGCTCTAACACAGTAATGTTGTGGTAATATTCAAAAAATAATCCAAGAGAATTTACCGTAGACAGAATTAACAGTAGTCATGGTTATACACCGAAAAATGTTATGCTGACCGGTCTTGATTGTAATCGACGTAGGGCTTTCAGCACCCCTGATGCTTTACAAAAATGAATGCGGGGGTAATTGTGTGTCTTCAGGAATTACTTGTAATTCTTCACGTACAAATCCACGTTTAGGAGCAGTTGAATCTAATCTGTAGATTGCAGGTCTACCCGTGGATCTTGCCACGCTAGAAATTTTATGTGTCGTAATACTCCAAGTAGGATCAGTCACTCTTTTTTTTTACCAACTTCAAGTTCACCGGGTTCATATAAATATCTTACAGTCACATTACCTTGCACTGGTTGTTTTGAAAATTCATGTCGTGGTAATGGTATGTCTTTTTTGTGTGATCGCGCTGATGGGTTTCATAGAAGTTGTGCGAGATTTCAGTACTTAATGCAGCTATCACACTTGGTAATCTTGCAACCCATTCATGAAATCTTTTGTCTTTGTGAATTATTTTCTTTGCATATTGATATCCAAATAGCCGCTCAGCAAGTGTTCGATTAAATCGTTCAACAATTGCCTGCTCACGATGAATTATAGTATGCCCTCGTTGAATTTCGACGTTGTTTTTTCATTAACGACGATTCTGCAAAGAAGAAACTCTTTGTCAGGATCAACCTGTAATAGTTGTGGCCATTATAGACCACCTTGTGGTCCATATCCTCGCTGATAAATTCGTTCAAGCGCAGATGAAACTTCAGCTGCTGTTTTAATTGATAACGTCTCTGCCTCTTTATATCTGCTTGCAACATCAACGATAGTTAACGCATAGTTGTATGTTAACTGACTTCTACCAATTTTGATAGTATCATGTGGTAAAAATAAAATATCTGCTTGACGAACTTCATTAGGAACGTTGACATCAAAATGTGCATGCTGAATTTTTTTAGGTGGTGGTAGATAATTTCCCATACTGCATGTCATGCTAACCACTTTACAGCAAGAGAATGTGTAACATTTGCTGCATCAGCGAGTTCACTAGTCACTGCTCTACCTTTCCAATATCCTCTTGGGTTATAATAAATCGATTCCATTATTTCAATAATCGGTTGATTAATTACCAGCTCCGAATAATAATTTACTTTATCACAGATTTTATTAAAAATTTAGCTAATGATTCTTTGAAAGAAATTTTTTTTTATAGAACTTAACAAGTGAATCAATTTCACATCTGCAACATATCTTTGTTGCAGTTCATTACTTTTCTAAGCTACATCATGAATATGATATGCTTTATCAATAGCGTTTAGTGGATATTCACCAGGTTTTAGTTGATCTTGTTTATCAAGTCGAATATCAAGTGAAGTTCCAGGATGACAGTAATTATATCCAGGAAGGTGTTTTTCTCTTGTGTATTTGGCCCATGGAGTTCCTGGTAATTTTCCTAATGAAGCAGCGAAATCACCACCTGTCTTCATACAAGACAAAATAAATATATATTTTTTTGTACCACATTTTATACATTTACATGTAAGTGCATGTTTACTGTTTTTTGTTATTATCATTGTTAATCCACTTGTGAAAATGGATGTTCTGCATCGAACACAATATAGATTCATATTATAAGTATATGGATGTAATTGATTTCTCAGCGACATGAAAGCAAGAACCAGTCAAACATCATCCAGATCTACCAAATTCTATCAGCGCAATTATCATAGGTCCACCTGGGTCTGGTAAGATGCAATTATTACTTAATCTGATAATGAGATGGATCAAATGGAATAAGTTGTATCTAGGCATCTAGGAGATCCTTCAGTTGATGGTCAGCAAAGCTACTAAGTGCTTAAAGATTTTAATGAATATGCAAAATTGTTAGACAAGGATGGCATGATATTATTAATTTTATCACTGATATTGATTAAGCCCCATCTGTAGATGACCTCGATGGATTTATTCATAATTTAGTAGTTTATGATGATGTGATGCTGGACAATCAAGTCCAGCTAGAATATTTTCCAGAAGTAGGCATAAAAACACAGATGTGATTTATGTTACTCAGTGATATACACAAATACCTAAAGTGATTAGAGATAACTGTAATATTTTAGTTGTATTTAATGGAGCTGATACACATACCTTGCAAAATATTCATCTGACTAGGTGTAGTGGGGACATGGACATGATTGAGTTCAAAAACTTCTTTTTAAAAGCACTATTAACCCCACACAGATTTATAACATTAATTTGCATGATCCTCAATCATGATATTGTATAAGGCTTGATAAAATCTTTAGATGAGAGACTGATATAATTATAGCAGCAGAGGGGGTGCGACCTCAATGAAACATCACGGTGGGTAAACAAACGCGCATACTTTTTTAAAAAACACTAACAACAATGATAAAGTAACAAAATAAACTAACCCAATTAGAGAAACTTTTGATCAGTTAGTGGCTTCGGTTTGATGTTATTGACCTTATAGTTTTCATTTCCGTAGGAAGCTTTATTTTTCAAAAATGACGTTTCAGCAAAAGATCTATTCACCCCCTCTGCTGCTTTTGGCAGCCTATACATCAAAAGTATTGAAACATCACTCTTAATACTTATGAAGTGGATGCTTTAATATCAATTGGAGTAAAAAATAATCTGTAGGAAAGACCAATAGACTGACTGTAGAGGTAAAGTCATTGAAATGTCACTTATAATAAGTATGAAGTGGATGTAATGACAATTATGTATAGAAAACTGACCAGTATGCATCTGGCAGCAGCAGAAAATATACAGCAATTCGAGTTTTGTATTGCACACACAAAACCTCTACATAAATTAAAACAACAGCAATGTGGAGGATGCACTAGTGACTAGTGCCTGTAATTATAAAAGGTTCTCATTGTGAGTGCGATAGAACTGGAAAAGTATAGACTGAGTATACTTTCCTTTAAAGAGAAGACTTTTCCAACTTGCTGTAAGGTATTAGCAGAAGTAGTTAGGAAGTATTCACTTGATTTGGTTCCAAATATTTGATGAAATGGAGATTGCATTGTTCAACTGCTATCTATACAGGCAGGTAACATTTAGCACTGTATTCTTCAAACCAAGCCATACTCTGTATTCTTCAAACCAAGCCATACCCTGTATTCTTCAAACCAAGCCATACCCTGTATTCTTCAAATCAAGCCATACTCTGTATTCTTCAAACCAAGCCATACCCTGCATTCTTCAAACCAAGCCACACTCTGTATTCTTCAAAAAAAGCCATACCCTGCAATCTTCAAACCAACAATGCATGCGTTCTTCAAACCAAGTTATACTCTGTATTCTTCAAAACCAAATCATACTCTGCATTCTTTAAACCAAGCCATACCCTGCATTCTTCAAACCAAGCCATACTCTATTCTTCAAAAAAAGCCATACCCTGCATTCTTCAAACCAAGCTATACTCTGTATTCTTCAAACCAAGCCATACTCTATATTCAACATACCAAGCCATACTCTCTATCAAAAAACCAAGCCATACTCTATATTCTTCAAATCAGGGCATACCCTGTATTCTTCAAACCAAGCCATACCCTGGATTCTTCAAACCAAGCCATACCCTGTATTACTCAAACCAAGCCATACTCTGTATTCTTCAAATGAAGTAATTCCCTATAGTCCTCAAATCAAGCCATTCCCTATGTTTTTCAAATCACACCCTAATCTGTGATCTTCAAACCTAGCTCTATTCCATGTTGTTCAAGCCAAACAACATCTTGCATTTTTAAAAAGATCATGCCCTATATGTAGTTTTAATGTAGTAGTGTTTTAATGCACATCAGCACAAATTGGCTATGTAGTGCCTCCAAAAGATTCAGTTTTTGAAAAACTTAAAATTTAATTGCACAGAAATTGAGTAAGATAAAGCCTTCCAAATAAATGTAAAACTAAGTACAACCAGATTAAATATAAAATGTATAAAAGTTAAAGTTCTGTAAAATGTATATAAAGTCTTATGTATATTTATATTGTGTGCTTAACATTTGTCATTCTGTAAACAACATATTATACAGCAAACTTTTGCCCATGATTGTGGGTTATACTTCATGATAATAATCATTTGTAAACAACATATTTGGCCTCGAGTTAAGGATACTGGTTTTTTGCTTGGAAAAACCATAAACACCATGAATCTTGATAATGTATTTTGTTAAAATTTAAGGAAACAGACCTGGCCTTCTTTAGAAATCTGATGAGAAAATGACCCACATCCTGGTCCTCTTATTTTGTCTAAGGTTTTTATATAAAGGATGTGATAAACTGAATTATTCATATTTGAGCATGTCCAGAGGAATCAGTCTTTTAGTTGTGTTCAGTTATACTTATAAATATCTACATTATTCATTGGAATTAAAAAAATCTCATCAACTTTTGTACTAAAACATTATTTTGGGATTATTGTGAATTCACTCAAGGACATTCTAGAGTATATCATTGTGCTGCATCAAGACTGTCGGCACATCTGCTCATCCAAGACTACTGGCACATCAGCACAATCAATACTGGAATTCACTCTGAACACCCTACACTTTTGTAATTGTGATAGAACTTTTAGTACTATTTAGGATTTGGTTGGTTGGTTGTTGGTTGGTTGTTGTGGGGTTTAACGCCATTTTTTCAGCACACGATAGGCCATATATGGTGGCCAGTATTAATGGTGGAGGAAGAACCCGGGAAAACCCTGGAAAGAACCACCGACCCACGAGAAGCTACTGGCATGCTTTCTCACATATCTACATTGGCTGAATCTGAGACTCGAACCGGTGCAGACAGAGGTGAGATGGCAGTGATCCATAATGGCGAACGCTTTAGACCACTCGGCCACTCGGGGCCCCTAGGATTTGGTACAAAATAATTTAACTTCTTTTCTAATTTTCACTTTTGTATTTTAGAGAATAAAGTTTTTGTTGAAGTTTATTAAACTTATTGGTTTTGCTCTTTTCTGTTACTTAGTTTAAGACCATAAAGTCAAAACAAATGTAATATATAAAGGTGTCACTTATAAAATCCTTAAAACGTTATTAAACTTTGTTGCACAATAACTGCATTCCTTCATTTAAAACATGATTAAATTTTGTTGTATAAAAACTGCATTCCTTTAAAAAGTCAAAGATTTTCTCTGGTGGCACAGCTGATATAATAAATAACAGCAATTATAACAATCTGACAAAAACATTTCACTATGGAGAGTAATAGTAATGACTCCAGAGTGGCTGCATGTTCTTTCCTGATACCTGATTAGCCACAATTAAGAATGTGAAACTAATTGATATTGAAGCAGTGATACTAAGAAAACAAAGGAATTTCGTAAAAGTTTTATTAAAAAACTCTCTATTTCAGCCCTCCTCCTCCTGCTGTAACTGGGCTATTAATCGTTTCCTCTCCTCTGCTTGGCGCAGCCTCATCAGCACCATACTCTCATAGTCTCGAACTTCTGATGGCAGAGGTGGAACTGATGTAGCTGACACCTGCAAAATAAATCTTAATACAGTTAAACAAAAATATCAAACCTTTTTGTGAATGGTAACGCTTATAGTATGGCTAAAGGATGGAAAACATGAGTATGCAATGGACTATAAATACATCACAAACACACATTATCCAAATGTGCCCTCCTGACTTTCATTAAAGGTAATTAATGTAACAGGAGTGAAGTAGTTTGCATGCCAAACATGTGACTGAAAGTGTACAGGTTTGTTGTTGTTGTTGTAGGGTTTAACTCCATTTTTCACACAAGATAGGCTATACAAGGCAGCCAGTATAACTGGTGGAGGAAGAACCCTGGAAAACCCCAGGAAGAACCACTGACCTATGAGAAGCTACTGGTAGGCTTTCTCATGTACCCATGTTAGCCGAGTTTGAGACTCAAACCCATGCACAGAGAGGCGAGATGGCAGTGATCCGGAATGTTGAGCGCTTTATACCACTCATCCACTCGGGGCCCCTGTACAGGTTTGAACTGTACCACTGAATCTTCCAAGGACAGCTACCATAGTGTATCCTTGGGCAAGGCACTTTACTCCAATTATATTGGCAATTAAAAGCCTACTTGTGCCAAAAACCACCAAAACCAAAACTAAATACAAAATATAAAAAAACTAATATGCCTAACTGTATGAATTTAGCATAATATAATCAAAAGCAGTATTAAAAACAATTTCATGTGCATGTACCGACTTTTGTGTTATAGCGGGGTCACACTGTACCAACTTTTGTGTTATAGTGGGGTCACACTGCACCAACTCTTGTGTTATAGCGGGGTCACACTGTACCAACTTTTGTGTTATAGTGGGGTCACACTGTACCAACTTTTGTGTTATAGCGGGGTCACACTGTACCAACTTTTGTGTTATAGCGGGGTCACACTGTACCAACTTTTGTGTTCATCCACATTACAAATGTTACATACTATGTGCTTAAACAATGTAACTGGATGAAGTAAAATCCAACAAGCATTAAATTTTCCAAAAATATAAATTTATTTCCCTAAAATATAAAATTAAATAAACTCAAAGAAATAAAAATAACTTACAGTATGTATGAATTCATATATTTCCTAAATGTACTATCAATTTTACAGTATGCCAGTAATGATCAAAAGGTATTCCAAAATGAAGGTTCTAATGTGCTTATGTGCTGCGCTAGCACACTGAAGAAATACTGTTCTAATATCAAAAAGTTTTACTTCAAAGTAATCCATTGAAAGTTGAATGTCACTAGAGTCCTTGAATGTTTCATGTAATCCAACAAAATTAATTCAATATCCAAGTCCTTGAATAATTTTACAATAGTCCAGCAAAATGGTTTTCCACTTTGCAATTTCAACAAACAAATTATAAATAAATAAAATTTCCTTTCAAACTCTGACAAAACTGAATATAGCTGAAGAATAATAATTCAATACTTTAATTCTCCACCTAATGCATATCAAACAAGTCTGAATCACTAGAAAAGATTCCCAAACATTTAAATGAATTTAACTTGAAATATCTTAACAGTTTAGTCTAACTTTTTACGATTATTTTGCCAATCTAAACTACGACATGAATGACAGGACACGCCCTAGATCATGCTATGCTGATGTGACTTACTTTCAACTAATGCATGGTGTACTTTAACCGAATTAGTTGTTGACATGAACTTGGTAAATGACCTTGATTTATGAATGGGGAAAGATAATACACATAGTCTTCTTATAGCATAGCCCAGCCACATAATTAATTAAAAAATAAATGTCATTAACCCAAATGACTTAAATAAACTATATTATAAAATAATATATGATATAGATATCCATAACAAAAACTTCAGGACTTTCTTCATACTTAAAAAATATTTTTAAATCAGCCTTTTGGGGTATTATCAAATTTTGACAGAGAAGTATGTGTAATTACATATTGTTTTACTTTTACTATTACATCCTACATGTCTTAGGATTCTAGCAGTGTGCAACCTTCAAGAATTTGGTAAATGTGGAGTATTTGCATGACTTAATTTTCTCAAATGAATATCTTTTCTCCTTTGTAACAGTCTCTTTTTCAGTTTCATTTTTGGAAAACATCTTCTTTTCCCATTACATTTAAAACAATTATGCTAATAATATTTGTATGACCGACAGTAAGTTATAATAAGATAAGTGATGGTGATATAAAACTAGCAGTGACCAAAAATTCCTGTTGATACTTTTCTAATGTAATCATGACAAAGGGGCATGGCATCCATACATTTGAAAGAGAGCACCTACTCAGCAGTCATATATCTTAGTATTATCTGCTTATCATGAAATGAATAAGGGTAACTCGATTTAAGTCACAAATAAAGTACATACGACTGTCAATAAAGTATAACAAAAATAGTTTTAGCTTCAATGAGGGTCTTCTAGTGATACGAAGAAAGAAGCTAAAGAAGAGACAGATAGGAACTAGGTACAAGACAGCTGGGGATTTTGTTGTGGAGGGAGTAGTCTCTATTTCTCCTGCACTTGAATACTGACTAGGCTTCTAAAAAAGTTCATAACTTCTTGATTTGGTCATTCAAAAGTATAAATATACCTGAGGTACTCCCTCAGATTGGCTGCCCTGTGATGGGGCAGAGTAATCTTCCTTTTCCTGCATTCTATCATTGGGGTGTTGTCCCTGTAGCCAGGTTATTGTAAAGGGAATATCAGGGAGGCCTTTCTCATTCATGTAGGCTAGGTTCTGAATGTAAAAGAAATAAAACAAAATGTCAATAATGTAATGCAATAAATTCTATAAATATATGTTGGAAATATCTCACTTTTAACTTTTTATTGATAAACAACCAAGGCCACTGCATATTTTTGTTGAGTCTGCCTATTGTTTACCTATAACCTGTAATGCTGAGCTCTATCTGAAGAATTTAACACTGATCTTAATCCATGATGGATGGGCCCATGGACATCAAAAGTCATCATTACCTTCTGCAGGAAATTTGACAAAAAGACATAACTTCTGGAATATTTTCACAGAAAAATTGTCAGTAAGAATTTACTTTATTCGTACATTTACTTTTCCCATATTTTATGCATTAGAAACAAAACAATACCAACTTCATTAAATATGCTATTATCTTTTTACATGGCCCTGATGGCCACAAGTAGTGGTGTTTTAATTTTTGTATTTTTTGACTTTTTACCTATAACAAAGTGAGGTATATTTCAAGTACAAATGACCTTGACCTTCTGGCTATGACCAAAGCTCCTGTTATTTAATATTTTATGCAATTATGCTGTGAAACTTAAAGATATTTAAATAAACAGCATTTTTCCTTAAAAGGACATGGATACCTGTTAAAAGTTTATTTCAATGTGAACTGAAGTAGACGAAAATTTCCATGATGATAAACATGATGGTCATTGTATTGTCAGATACAGCAAGGAATTCAGTTGAGCAGGTAGTTAAAGCCAAACTCAAGGCCCATTTACAAAACTTCAATTTGAAACTAAGTTTTTTCTCAATACTGCCAGAAAAGACCATATTATATCGTAGTTTTTAAATCTTCTCCAAGTAGTTAAGACAAAATACTCGGAAACCTGTCTTGAAAGACCAGTGCTATGAGACCACCTCTCTTGAAAGACCAGATTCTCAGTGCAGATGTGCTTTTTAAAAATCAAATCTTGTAATAAATATAAATGTGAAAGGCGTTTTAAAAAATGATCTGAAACTAAAAGATTCTAAAAGAAGTATACAGCTCTTTATATTACTGTTTCCTTTTTCTTTTTTCTGATATGTACATTTTATCTTAGATACAATATTGCCCCTTTAATGGGAATGCAGATTCAATTATTTTACTTACATTTACTTATAACAGCTTCCAATTTCATTTGATTTTTTTCCATTTAATCAAATCAGGCCTCTGCTGTGGGCTCAAATCTCCTGGCCCAAAGTACTAAATGCACATAATGAGAATCTTGTAGTCCTTTTGACCAATGTCTAGCCAAATCCCTTTTGACCAATGTCTGGCCAAATCCCTTTTGACCAATGTCTGGCCAAATCCCTTTTGACCAATGTCTGGCCAAATCCCTTTTGACTAATGTCTGGTCAAATCCCTATCTATAACTATAGATTAGCTTTACTGTCTTCTGGAGGAGCCAGGCAGACTTTAAATGAGCCAAATTTTGGCTAAGTATTCTCAGTGTGGCTTGTTAACAAGTAATGTGTACTTAGCCAAATTTAACTATTTATTTCACAACTGCTCTTTGCAAACATTAGTTTTACCTCTTACGAGGAAACTGAATTTTTGCTATGCTTAGCCAAAATTGGGCTAGTGTCTGCAGTACCCTTTAGTGTATGCTGGTAGGTATGCACATCTATGCATTTGTATATATATATACATGAATGTGTATATGAGTATGTATCAATATGTGATTGAGTCTTCTTAGTACACAAGCATATACTGGTCCTCCTATTTAGTATTGCAGAAATGCTAATATTTTTTAATATATATCGATATGCTATCTCAAAATTATTAATGCAAACTATTTCTTTTTCTATTCTCTAGTTTTTTTAAACTTCTTTATTACCTTATTTCCTTCTATCTTCTTGTTTTATGGTTGAAATATTTACCAGGTTCTATTACATGCATGTAATATTTATCTTTAGGTCAGTAAAATTTATTTTAAAAAAACCACTGAAGCACAAACATAATTACAGTATCATACATATTTCCCTAATTGGCGGGGAAGGTAACATACAGATTGTGTTAACTATACAAGTTGTTGTTGTTGCTGTAGGGTTTAATGCCATTTTTTAGCACAAGATAGGCTATACATGGCGGCCAGTATCAATGATGGAGGAAAACCCTGGAAAGAACCACCGACCCACAAGAAGCTACTGGCAAGCTTTCTCACATATCCACATTAGCTGAACCTGAGACTCGATCCCACGCAGACTGAGGTGAGATGGCAATGATTTGTAACGATGAGCGCTTTAGACCACTCAGCCACTTGGGGCCCCAAACTATACAAGTTTATTATCAACCCAGCTGTTTTCAAGGCTGCAATTGCTGTACACTAGTCATGCTAAATTTCACTGGACCAAATATGGATGTATCAGCATTTTGCATTTCTTGTAGCTTAAGACAAATCCAGGTTACTTTATAGTTCTAATGAGTAATTTTGTATCATCTCAGTAGCAGATGTTAGATGTGGTGCACTTGCAGTTAACACAAAGCTCAAAACTGTAAATAATGGGCATAAAGTTCAGACCTTTATCAGACCCATTTTAAGTTTACATATGTTCCATTATTTCTATCTCAAAATTATTCAAATATATATTTCAAAAGTCCTTTTAAATATATACCTGTATACTGTTCAGTCAAGATAGAATTAATTTATTTAACTGAATATTCAGCTAATTTAAAAAGGTTAATTTGTAAATATTAATTAAATTTAATATCCACAAGCAAATGTGACAGCTTCATCTGTACAATTAATTTTTCCGTTCTTCTGATTATATGAAGATTAAATGAAGATTAGATCTGATGATTATATGAAGATTATATCTGATGATTATATGAAGATTATATCTGATGATTATATGAAGATTATATCTGATGATTATATGAAGATTATATCTGATGATTATATGAAGATTAGATCTGATGATTATATGAAGATTATATCTGATGATTATATGAAGATTAGATCTGATGATTATATGAAGATTAGATCTGATGATTATAAGAAGATTAGATCTGATGATTATATGAAGATTAGATCTGATGATTATATGAAGATTATATGTGATGATTATATGAAGATTAGATCTGATGATTAAATGAAGATTAGATCTGATGATTATATGAAGATTATATCTGATGATTATATGAAGATTAGATCTGATGCTTATATGAAGATTATGTTAGTGAAACTGCACATATATTTGTCTTATTCCATGGTCATATGAAATATAATCTTGCTCTAATATCTTTGTCATACACATAAAGTTGCAAAACATAACAAGAGATTCTCCAACGAACAAAATGCATTCTGAAATTGCTAAAATCATGCAGGAACACTAAGTTATTCTGGGTAATTTAGTCAGAGCTGAGTACAAATGGCCCGTAACACTGCATCAAAGCCATCATGTTACAGTGATGTGTGATTAATCAGACTCTCCCAAGTGGATTACACTGTGAAATTTTAATTAAAAACCTTATATTATCAAGGTGACCCTTGTCTGATGCCAGTCAAACTGTTTGCATCGGTACATGAAAGGAACATTGACATCAAAAAGGATACTTGAATTTATTTTAGCTGCAAAACTGAAGACTTGTACCATCTTCCCATATCAGTATATATCATCTCATTAGTCTTATCAATTTCTTTTGATCATAGTACTTATATATATGTATATTAATATTAAAACCAGCTAACGGTTTTAATAGTTTACACCTAAATAAATGTATTGAAACAACAACAGATCTATCCAGCTGATTTATTTAAAATTATGCTTTTGGCATTTAGGTAAATTGCATGAAGTTTTGAAATAGTAAAAGTTCTATTATTAGCTAGTCTTGGCAATTGAAAGATTTAAATGACTTGGTGTTTATTAATTATTCATCACTAATCAAGATATACAATTTTGTCCATTATATTTATGTGTTCATTCATATATATATATATATTGCCTGTTTGTGTGTTTGATTTTGTATTAGTTTGTTATGCCCGTAATATCCAGTTTCATGAAAATTGCAATATGAATGCATGCTTAAGTGACAGTTTTCTTTAGCTGTGGAGTTGTTACTAAAGTGAGCCTTATTTCATCTTTGTTCGTGAAAATTAGTGAGTAGTATATAGAGTAGTATTGGTAGGTGGATATATCTCAGTGAAAATAGTTCAGCCTCACCAAGAGCTAGTAGGTGCAACCAAGAGCTAGTCGGTGCCACCAAGAGCTAGTCGGTGCCACCAAGAGGTAGTCAGTGCCACCAAGAGCTAGTCGGTGCCACCAAGAGCTAGTCAGTGCCACCAAGAGCTAGTCAGTGCCACCAAGAGCTAGTCAGTGCCAAGAGCTAGTCAGTGCCACCAAGAGCTAGTCAGTGCCACCAAGAGCTAGTCGGTGCCTCCAAGAGCTAGTCAGTGCCACCAAGAGCTAGTCAGTGCCACCAAGAGCTAGTCAGTGCCACCAAGAGCTAGTGAGTGCCACCAAGAACTAGTCGGTGCCACCAAGAGCTAGTCAGTGCCAAGAGCTAGTCAGTGCCACCAAGAGCTAGTCGGTGCCACCAAGAGCTAGTCAGTGCCACCAAGAGCTAGTCAGTGCTACCAAGAGCTAGTCAGTGCCACCAAGAGCTAGTTGGTGCCACCAAGAGCTAGTCGATGCCTCTAAGTTTCATGCTTGAGAGATCTATATTTTCAGCTAACTGTTCATTACACCCTCAGCATCTCCGACCCTACTGCACTAACATGTGTATATCAAGGAGGAAAATTCTATCATGTGAAACCTATTTCCATGAAACACATTTTGCATTCGTTGGTAATGGTTGTGCTTTAGTTATCTGTTTTTGTTACACCTGTGCATATGTCTCAGAGTGAGTAACTCACTCAACAGCACCAAAATTATATCGTTGTGTCTCTTGTTGTTTGAACTCCCCATCTGTTATGCACAACATATCATGAGTCTATTCACTTACAGTACATGAAAATTAGAAAATGGACACATTTCAAAGTGAGTACTTTCTTACAGATCCAGATATAAGCTATCAGTTGAACAATAATGTCTTTGTGGTGATTAAACCTGTATAATGGTGATTAGCAAACTAAAGCAGTTTTAAAGTTTTGACATTTCATACATATACTTAAACAAGCCACTTTGTTTACGAAAAGATGTGGACTGACACACGTCCTGGAGAAATAATGAGACAGTTCATGATTATTGTATTGTTTGCTTCATTGTATAAACAGGCTGAATCTACCATTTCAAGGGTTAAAATTTGGCATGTTTCTAATCTTTGCTGAATTAAATATTTTTCACTTGCTCTTCAACACTAACATTTTCTCTTGTAATCTGAGCAAAAAATGACAATGACAATACTGATAGATTTGAGGTTCAAATTCAAAAAGCATTTCTTAAGGAAGATTTAGAAATTATCATATTAGGTGATTTTAACATTGACTATATGAAAACTCCACCATTAACATGGATAAGTAGCTTTGAAACTTACAACTTTACTCAATTAATTAACACTCCAACTAGAGTAACGGATAAAAGTGCTACTATCATTGATCATGTCTATACTAATAAACCTGAAAACGTAAGTGAAATTAAGGTACCAGTGTATGCACTGAGTGACCACTACCCAGTCTGTATAACTAGACATGTTCCGAAATCATCTAAAAATGGCCAACACATTGAAATTCAATACAGGGACTTCAAACAGTTTGATGAGGAAATGTTCTTAAATGATTTAGTTTGCAAACCTTTCCAATCAGTCTGCACTATAGCTGATGTCAACACTGCCTTGGACAAATGGTATCAGATGTTCAATGCAGCCTTAGACAAGCATGCCTCAATTAAAACAAAAAGGGTTAAACACCAAATTACACCCAAGTGGATTATCCCTGAGATCAATGAGGCTAGGCACCTAAGAGATAATTTCCACAAGAAAAAAGACATGAAAAGCTATAGAAAGTGGAGAAATAAAACTAAGCACCTGATAGATAAGGCAAAAGAGAACTACTATAAACAGGCTATTAATGAAAGCAAGAGTACCAAAACATTGTGGAAGCATCTAAAAGAGCTGAACCCACGCAAGAACAGTTGTCTTCCCCCTAGACTTAAGCAAAATGATGATATAGCAACATCTGTACAAGACATCGTGGAAATGTTCAACAATTTCTTCATAAGCATCTCCAGTAAGAGTATTCAGAACCAGACTAATATCCCAATTGAACTTGATGCTCTTCTATTATTTATAAGAGCTAAAATTCCTGATGATAATTATTTTTCAATAGCTAATGTTAGTGAAGCTGATGTTTTTGATATGCTAATTAAGGTTAATATTAATAAATCCTCTGGATTGGATGGTATTGGTCCACGAATTCTTAAAATTGCTGCACCAGTAATAACAAAGTCACTAACGCATATCATAAATTTAAGTATAATGAGTGGTAATTTTCCAGAAACATTGAAATGTGCAAAGGTTACACCTATCTTTAAGAAAGGAGAAAAGGAGGATCCAGGAAATTACAGACCAATATCAATTCTACCTGTATTGTCAAAACTATTTGAAAAGCATGTAGCCATTCAGGTCTATAAATTTTTCGAAACATACTCTCTATTTCATAAAGCTCAATCAGGATTTAGAAAGTACCACTCGTGCCAAACAGAACTTACCAAATTAATTGATCTTTGGCTGAAGGAAATGGATAATGGACATATGACTGGGATTGTTTTCCTTGACTTCAAGAAAGCCTTTGATCTTGTTGATCATGAAATTCTGCTGCAAAAGTTGAACTGTTACATGTTTGACAATCCTTCTTTAAACTGGTTTAGATCATACCTAAACCAAAGGTCTCAACAAGTAAGCATTGGCAATATTAGCTCTCAAACTCGCACTATTCATTCAGGAGTCCCTCAAGGCTCAGTTTTGGGCCCTCTCCTCTTCCTTATCTATATCAATGATCACCATTAAATAATGAATCCACAAACACAGATTTGTTTGCAGATGATGCAACCTTGTATACATCGAGTTCTGATACTGAAGTTATCTAAATGAAATTAAACTCAGACCTTATCAGAGTCCAAAACTGGGCACAACAAAATAGGATGGTAATTAATGAAGGTAAAACAAAATGTATGATTTTGGGGACATCACAAAAGCTACACAAGTCAGGGAACCCAAAACTGTCTCTTGCAATAAATAATCATCCATTAGAAAATGAAAAGCTTGTAGGTGTGTCTGTAGATAATAATTTATTATGGAATGACCATATTGATAAGCTTTGTAAAACACTGTCATCCAAAATTGCCCTTCTCAGCAGAATCAAGAAATATTTACCTATGGAAACTCGCAATCTATACTACAAGTCATATATTCTTCCAACAATGGATTATTGTTCTAATGTATGGGGAAACTGTGCCAAATCTGAGCTTGACAGGATTTATAAACTTCAGAAACGAGCAGCAATTGTAATTTTAGATGCATCTGTTGATCATCCCTCAAAAGCATTATTTACAGAACTCAAATGGTTCACAATATATGACAGGATAGATTTTCACAAGGCAGTTCTTTTATATAAATGTCTACATGGAACTGCACCAGAGTATCTTCAAGACTTATTCAGGCCTTTTTCAGCACAATACCAGTTGAGATCAATATCACATGGAAACCTTCTAATACCAAAACCAAGAACAGAGCAATTTAAAAAGAGTTTTCAATATTCTGGTACAGTTCTGTGGAATAAGCTTCCACTACATGTAAAATCTGCTGAAAATATTAGAGTATTTAAGAAAAGATATCATGAGCATGTATGTGTTTCTAACAGATAATGGAATTTAGTATTTTAATACTAAACATGTTAAAATAAACAGTAATTATTGCCATCTTCATATAATGTGCATTGTTATACTCTCCTTAAGAGGGCCTCAAGGGAGAATAGTCCTTGACTAATGAGTCACCCTCTATAAATAAAGCATTATTATTATTATTATTAATATTATTGAGAGATAACATGATTCAATGAAAATACGTTTTTCTCTTTATCTTGTTTGTTTTGACAAAGCAATTTCCTTTGCTGTTTCCCAGCAGCAATGGGTTGTTTGTCAAGAAAATGTGCTGCACAATTAAGACTGCAGATCTTTTTCAGTGTGACTCAGAGTCAAGATTTCATCCCATATATTGCTCCATATTTCCATAAACACATGCAACATTTAAAATTATTTTTCACATTCTGACTTCAAAAACTGAACTCTGATCATGTGAAAAGTGTGTGGTTTCTCTGCTTTATACAGATTTCATTATACCGCATGGAAATGTTTTATTGTCAAAATTGTGCTCACTTTTAATGCCATTATAGTTACACTGTAAATGCAAGGAAACCCATAAAATCTCTGTATATTTTAAAATTAATGGTACTGCATTCCGCACACCTTTAAAAATATTTTTCTTCACCAACATGTACTATGACAGTCCTTTCATGAGATTACTTGTGTAATTATCAATACTAGGTGTTTAGTGTTTACATCTGGATTCACAAACGTCTCATGAACGAAGATGCATTTTTCTTCATACTAAGTCAAACCCATATTCCTCTAATAAGTAATTAAAAGAAAAGACTATTTAGACTTTAAATGGTTAAAACTGTCCCTTGGCATGGGAGTGAGCAGTCAACAGGAATGACCAGTGGTTAAAACTGTCCCTTAGCATTAGAGTGAGCAGTCAACAGGAATGACCAGTGGTTAAAACTGTCCCTTGGCATCGGAGTAAGCAGTCAACAGGAATGACCAGTGGTTAAAACTGTCCCTTGGCATCAGAGTGAGCAGTCAACAGGAATGACCATTGGTTAAAACTGTCCCTTAGCATCAGAGTAAGCAGTCAACAGGAATGACCAGTGGTTAAAACTGTCCCTTGGCATTGGAGTGAGCAGTCAACAGGAATGACCAGTGGTTAAAACTGTCCCTTGGCATCGGAGTGAGCAGTCAACAGGAATGACCAGTGGTTAAAACTGTCCCTTGGCATCAGAGTGAGCAGTCAACAGGAATGACCAGAATATTTCAATCTTTTATAAGTACAAATATGGATTAAATACAGAACTGACCTTTGCATGTTTTCTTTCCAAAAGACCAATGAGAATGTATTGTTTTATATCAAACCAGACCACCAATCATAGCTTTGCTGAGCACATCTTTATCAGTGTCCATGTTGGCTACCACTACTAAAGAAATTCATCTCTCCAAAAATATTATAATATTAATCAAATTGACAAATCACACAAATATTTTAAACATTTTAGAATTTCAGAATTCAATCAATATAAGTTTTATTTTTTAAATTCAGTAGTTATTGATGGCTATACCATATAAGGGACCAATTATTTTAACTTAGCTATCATTCCAATCAAACACAGGTGACACAACTCTTCTAACACTTTTTTACTCATTTTGTCTAGTCCTAGGGAACCATTCATGTTTTACTAAGAAAATCAGACTCTCTGGCTCTTTTCTAATGTAAACTGCAGTATATAAAACTTCATACTCCAGCTAAAACATTGTTTAACTTATGGTAGTTTATAATGGTTACATAGAACAAATACCAGCATGTAATTAAAATCTTTTTCTTTAGTGAGTTCAGTAACAGGTACATTTTATTGTCCTGTGCCTCTGTATGAAATGAATGAAGGAATGGCCAGCATAGTATTTGGGGCTTTCAAAAAGCACAAGTACATTTACTGCCCCTTTCTTTTTGCACTCTATAACTTTAAAACTCTGAGAAAAGTTAATGAAGTCAAGTGCTTAAAGTCATCATTCAATATTTAAAAATTTCTGCAATGCTTTCCTTTCTGCCAAATTACTTTCAAGCAATCTAAGATAAATGAAAGTATCTTAATATAACTATATGCCTCCACATGCAGGCATGTTGCATACCATATTTTAGTATGCAGTCTCCAGGAGTAACATCAGTGGTCAAGATTTGAAGCTTTCTTTCATCTTTGTACTGGCATTGTAACTGACAAGCCATTTGAGAAAATTGGATGGAACTGAACATAAATTGTATAATTATCAGTGGGTATATCATATACCAAATGCAGGACTGAACATAAACTGTATAATTATCAGCAGGTATATCATATACCAAATGCAGGACTGAACATAAATTATATAATTATCAGTGGGTATATCATATACCAAATGCAGGACTGAACATAAATTATATAATTATCAGTGGGTATATCATATACCAAATGTATAATTATCAGAGGGTATATCATATACCAAATGTATACCAAATGTATAATTAGCAGAGGGTATATCATATACCAAATGTATAATTAGCAGAGGGTATATCATATACCAAATGTATAATTTGCAGAGGGTATATGATATACCAAATGCAGGACTGAATATAAATTGTATAATTATCAGAGGGTATCTCAAATACCAAATTCAGGACTGAACATAAATTATATAATTATCAGTGGGTATATCATATACCAAATGCAGGACTGAATATAAATTGTATAATTATCAGAGGGTATATCATATACCAAATGTATAATTTGCAGAGGGTATATCATATACCAAATATATAATTAGCAGAGGGTATATCATATACCAAATGCAGGACTGAATATAAATTGTATAATTATCAGAGGGTATCTCAAATACCAAATTCAGGACTGAACATAAATTATATAATTATCAGTGGGTATATCATATACCAAATGCAGGACTGAACATAAATTGTATAATTATCAGAGGGTATATCATATACCAAATTTATAATTATCAGAGGGTCTATCATACACCAAATGCAGGACTCAAATCTGGTGGCAAAGATAATATGTAAATGTGTATTAAATATAAATTAAAAGTTGTCTGAACAACAAAGGATGAACCTTGGAAGACTTATTTTGTATTAAATATACTTCTGTCTGCATACCACAGTCAAAACTGTATGAGGGTCACTTTGTCTTTAACTCATCCTTTTCCCCATTTTGTCCTATTACTTAATGCCTTTGAGATAAATCCATGAAACTGTTATCAAAATGTCATATCTATTACCTTGAAAATCATTTTACAAAGTTGGATCAAATGTCATCATTACTTTTATTCTATTTTCTAACTAGAGAGCTGTTTTTATGAGGGAAAAATCTAAGTCATAAAAAGATTGTCAAAGAAAATGCTATCACAATTAGAATCACATTTTTATGGTCAAGGTCTGTTGTCTTTTTCTGCAATACGATTTTAAAAATATCAATGCAAATATTGATTTCTTCTCTTGTAGCTATAAAACAATCAGCACCAAATATAGAGCATCATTCAAAAGATTTACTATACAATAAAACTGCATTAATACTATACATGATTTGTAAATATTTACCGATATGTTTCAGATGTACACAACAAGCAACAGGTGCATGTTTAAGAGAACACTCAGACAGAAGAAAATACACGGTCGTAATACTCAAGGATGAGAGAGTTGCTTAAATTGGTCAGGTTACAAAGTTGAGGTAGCATTTGAAGAATACAAAATGAAGGAATATAAGCCATCAAAAAGATCATTTTGACTCATGAGAATATCATTTCATACCTGTGGAAGCTTCATCAATAAAAAATACCGCTAACAGTAAAGAGACAGATAAAAGAAAGACCACTATTTTAAAAGTAAATATTGTAATATAAACAAGTAAATAATGTAATATAAACATGTAAATATTGTAATATAAACAAGGAAATGTTGTAATATAAACAAGGAAATGTTGTAATATAAACAAGGAAATGTTGTAAACAAGGAAATGTTGTAATATAAACAAGGAAATGTTGCATACTTATGTAATTATGGGCATTTTTCTTCATATGATGCACAATATTTTTAGTTTGTGTGTATAAATAGTATGCAAATATTATAAGAATCTTGATACTGCACAAACACGTATTAATTATAGTTTGTTTCGTCACCAAAATAACTGCTAGTTTTTGTGTAAATAAAATTTCCACCTCATCACATAATGTTTTTCATATACATGTTATGTTCATCATAGGGGTGAAACAATACACATGTGCCATGTATCAATATGATTCACGATCCACAGCCTGCAATACGATACATATCGATACACATATGAACTTGATGGTGTTTCCATCTTTGGAAGATAGGTGGTGCCCTTTCATGTATGGTGCCCTTTCATGTTGACAGTCTTGGTTGTATTTCCAGTATGCATACTACAGATCACCATATGTTATCATATATTTATGTTCAATTCTCACTGATGAGAAGATAACAACAATACTTTCAAACAGACTACCTGTTGGTTGCAGTGAGTTTTATCCAACGCTTTAGGCCATTTAATTGTGGATCCTTTTAACTCCCTTTGTTTGGTACAACATGAGTGATTTGAAAACATATTACCAATTTCGTGTCTCAGTTACACTTTGAAGACATTGCAATGTTATCTTCAAAACAGAAATAATGCAATTTCCTTGTGCACAGAAAATCTCATCTAGAACAAATCTAAGCATGAGAATAAGGTTGAATACCAACAAAATTTATCACATTTTATTTTCTGCAGATGCAAAAGAGTGCTGCAGCCACAGGTACTTGCATTTGTTAGTGAAGAAGGACAACTATTGACTACACCCAGTCCTATTCTACAATTTCTTTTAACTTACACAAGGTGATAAACTTGAGCAATTTGAAATCTGCCCCATCTCTCATACACTAGTAGCACAGATTTCAAATCGACCAAAGGAGTCAAGATACAATTCAAAGTAGAAATTTTGTGTGAAATTGGTGTAAAGTACTTCATTATGTAGTGAAACACGTTTGGATTGTATAGTATATACTGGGTTAAGATAATTAGCATGAAGTGGGGGAGGGCAGATTACAAACCATGTCACTCTGTGTTAACTTGTAGACGGCAAGTGGGTATTCTCAAATAATCTTTTTTGATTTTACTAATAAACATGAGTGCATGTGACTGCAAATGCTGTTTGAGATGGAGTATAATTTTACAGAATAACAAGGCAACTATTAATAATTATTCATGACAGCTGAAGACTAAAATAACATGCATACAGTAAGCATCATTTTGTATTGATTCTCTGTCTCTTATATTGATATGTGTATCATTTCAGCAAAAGTATTGATGCATCGATATTTCGATTATTTGTTTCACCCCTAGTTCATCAGTTTAATTTTTATATACAATCTTCACCCTTTCAGTTATGGGTTAGGTGTTAAATATTTAGTGAATTTAAACATTGTTTTTAAACTTTTGCTTTTGTATCCATCTTCCAGTTGGTCCAACTCTCTGTTGAACATTTTGTATGAAATTTTGGTTTCCGTAAGAGCTATAAGAAAAAGAACTTCAGTTTAAGAGATCATGTACAGATTGCAACCAATACCCAAAATTTACCCTTAGAGGCCACAGGTATTATGCAAATTTGTGACCAAGCATACAGTTAGCCAAAACTGATTTTACTGCCCATGAGACATACATGTATGATATAAAAATGGACATTAAAATGGCTACCCTTATTTGGTTCAAGATACATATAGCCAAGCTTAGGTTTCTAAGGGTCATACCTAATTTGGGTTTCTAAGGGTCATACCTGTAGGTTACAATAAAGGGCATTGCAGGCACAAGCCAAATCTTGGCTCAACATACATGTACATTGTAGAAAGAGACAGTGAGCTGGATGGCCAAATTTTGGCTAATCATGCAGTTTATTTGATTTGAGTGTCTAACAGACATACTAACAGACATACAAAATGTTAATGAGCCACACTGAGAATACTTAGCCAAAATAGGGCTTACTTAGAGTCTGCCTGGTTCCTCCAGCTGACAGCAAAACTATTCTATAGTTATAGATAAGGATTTGGCCAGACAATGGACAGTAGGACTACAGAGATTCTCATTATGTGCATTTAGTTGTTGTTGTTGTAGGGTTTAATGCCATTTTTCAGCACATGATAGGCTATACATGGCAGCCAGTATTAATGGTGGAGGAAGAACCCGGGTAAACCCCGGAAAGAACCACCGACCCACAAGAAGCTACTGGCAAGCTTTCTCATATACCCACATTAGCTGAATCCGAGACTTGAACCCACGAAGACAGAGGTGAGATGGCAGTGATCCGTAACAGAGAGTGCTTTAGACCACTCGGCCACTCGGGGCACACCCCTGCACTTAGTAATTTGCACCAGGAGATTTTATCCCACAGCAGAGGCCTGATTTGATTAAATGGAAAAGCTCAAATGAAATCGTAGGCTGTTGTATATTAAATGATATCTGACCAGGAAAGAGAAATAGATGAAGGGTGTTTTATTGATTTCACAATGTACTAATTAATCAGTCATCATTTTCCTCTAGATGCTGGAAGAGATCTTCAATATCATTTTCTTTTCCTTTCCTTATGTTCAAGTTGTAAAAGTAATACAAGTACTCAGCCTGGCAAAATAGTACTGATCCTTTCAATCACTGCCCCATATCACTAAGACGTTTTTATATGTAAAACCATGGAATTAATGATAAATGAAATTTCTCTGATATCTTGAGTCCTAAAACTACTATCAGAGCTACAACATACCATCTAGTCAGGCTTGAAGCATTCATAAAAGAAGCTTGTATAAATAAAAAACATATATCTGATATATAAATGCATAGAGGAAATTATTTCTAGAATCAAAGAATATCATTCTGTGGTTCAAACTTCTTTGACTTTTGAGGGAGAAGTGATTTCCCCCTAAACTTCTGACCAAACCTTAGTGCTGCATTTGTGACAAGCCGTTTCTTGCCACAGTAGACCTGGATAATGAGCCCATGAATGGTACCTGGCTCAAGATGCACCAGACAGCCAGTCAGCCTTAAGGCCCAGACCTGCAACCAACCTGCTACAAGTCAAACACTCTGCCAACTGAGCTATCCCACAAAGATATGTGCTTACTGCTGCAAAAGGTGATGAAAACTCCACAATGGCCGTACCAGTCTTCTTGACGGACATCAGGAGATTCAAGACTTTACCATACTGTAAAAAAAAAGTTTCTTTTCATTATATAACTCTAGCAACACTGATGGACAGCATTACAAATCACCATAGTTTTCCATCAGAAACCCAACTTGCTTCTTCCAGAAATTTGACCCATAGGTTGTAACCAGAAATCTATTACATGTATTATATTTATACAAGTTATGTTGAACTCTGTGAAATTAAATTCGGCTAAAAACTAGATGGGAGTTCATTGGACATAGATTACCTGCTACCTCAGTTGTATGACCCAGCAGTCAATCTGCATCCTAACACAACTAACACAAACATAACCCAATTTACTGACATAGTTCAAACTTAATTTTCAGAAACTGTTGGTCTTTGGGCCAGTAATAATGGAAATAAACTGCACATGTCTTCAAAAAGTTAATGTTGCCAGTTTCATATTGCAGGCAGGTTGCAATTTCAAACACGTCATTAAGACATATAATTAATGTCACAATGTTGCAATAGCTAAAGAAACACAATATAAAAATCAATAATGAATTTGTTCAATGATTGGTAATTTTCTGATATTGTTTTGTCTTATTGATAATGATATATCAACTGAAAAAGTAATTAACAAACAAATACTAAATTAAAAGTGCAAAAAAAAAGACAGGCCTCTCTTTTCTTTTTGGTAGAATTACTAATATAAACTTTATTGATCAGTATATTAAAAAAGACTGGGAAGACATTAATACAAAACTTTAACATTTTTCACTTCATTACAATAAGCTGATTAGACTGGGAAGGCATCAAGACTGGTAAGAAATGAATACCAAAAGCATTAAAATGATTCAGTTGAATGTGTAAAACTTCAACATTGTTGATGATGCCACCAATTCCATGATAAAAGTGACTACTGTGTCTCATTACGCTTTAAATGTTCTGAAAAAATTTGTTTTATTTTACGGCAAACTGAGGTCTTCACACTATTATTTAAATCAAAATTACAGACAGGATGAAAGGAGGGAAAGAGACAATGGATGAACAAACAAATGGACAAATGGAAAATAGATTATTCAATAATTAGTAACACAGAATGCACTTTCAATCAGAAATGAATACTCTGACTTCATATACTGGCAATAAGACATCAGACAAACTGTTGGAATCTTAAAGCACTCTAAAAAACAGACATATACTGGCAATAAGACATCAGACAAGCTGTTGGAATCTTAAAGCACTCTAAACTGACTTCATATACTGGCAATAAGACATCAGACAAGCGGTTGGAATCTTAAAGCACTCTAAACTGACTTCACATACTGGCAATAAGACATCAGACAAGCGGTTGGAATCTTAAAGCACTCTAAACTGACTTCACATACTGGCAATAAGACATCCGACAAGCTGTTGGAATCTTAAAGCACTCTAAACTGACTTCATATACTGGCAATAAGACATCCGACAAGCGGTTGGAATCTTAAAGCACTCTAAACTGACTTCATATACTGGCAATAAGACATCAGACAAGCTGTTGGAATCTTAAAGCACTCTAAGCTGACTTCATATACTGGCAATAAGACATCCGACAAGCGGTTGGAATCTTAAAGCACTCTAAACTGACTTCATATACTGGCAATAAGACATCAGACAAGCTGTTGGAATCTTAAAGCACTCTAAACTGACTTCATATACTGGCAATAAGACATCAGACAAGCGGTTGGAATCTTAAAGCACTCTAAACTGACTTCACATACTGGCAATAAGACATCCGACAAGCTGTTGGAATCTTAAAGCACTCTAAACTGACTTCATATACTGGCAATAAGACATCAGACAAACTGTTGGAATCTTAAAGCACTCTAAACTGACTTCATATACTGGCAATAAGACATCAGACAAGCTGTTGGAATCTTAAAGCACTCTAAACTGACTTCATATACTGGCAATAAGACATCCGACAAGCTGTTGGAATCTTAAAGCACTCTAAACTGACTTCATATACTGGCAATAAGACATCTGACAAGCTGTTGGAATCTTAAAGCACTCTAAACTGACTTCATATACTGGCAATAAGACATCCGACAAGCGGTTGGAATCTTAAAGCACTCTAAACTGACTTCATATACTGGCAATAAGACATCAGACAAACTGTTGGAATCTTAAAGCACTCTAAACTGACTTCATATACTGGCAAAAAGACATCAGACAAGCGGTTGGAATCTTAAAGCACTCTAAACTGACTTCATATACTGGCAATAAGACATCAGACAAGCTGTTGGAATCTTAAAGCACTCTAAACTGACTTCATATACTGGTAATAAGACATCCGACAAGCTGTTGGAATCTTAAAGCACTCTAAACTGACTTCATATACTGGCAATAAGACATCAGACAAGCGGTTGGAATCTTAAAGCACTCTAAACTGACTTCATATACTGGCAATAAGACATCAGACAAGCTGTTGGAATCTTAAAGCACTCTAAACTGACTTCATATACTGGTAATAAGACATCAGACAAGCTGTTGGAATCTTAAAGCACTCTAAACTGACTTCATATACTGGCAATAAGACATCCGACAAGCTGTTGGAATCTTAAAGCACTCTAAACTGACTTCATATACTGGTAATAAGACATCAGACAAGCTGTTGGAATCTTAAAGCACTCTAAACTGACTTCATATACTGGCAATAAGACATCCGACAAGCTGTTGGAATCTTAAAGCACTCTAAACTGACTTCATATACTGGCAATAAGACATCCGACAAGCTGTTGGAATCTTAAAGCACTCTAAACTGACTTCATATACTGGTAATAAGACATCAGACAAGCTGTTGGAATCTTAAAGCACTCTAAACTGACTTCATATACTGGCAATAAGACATCAGACAAGCTGTTGGAATCTTAAAGCACTCTAAACTGACTTCATATACTGGTAATAAGACATCAGACAAGCTGTTGGAATCTTAAAGCACTCTAAACTGACTTCACATACTGGCAATAAGACATCCGACAAGCTGTTGGAATCTTAAAGCACTCTAAACTGACTTCATATACTGGCAATAAGACATCAGACAAGCGGTTGGAATCTTAAAGCACTCTAAACTGACTTCATATACTGGCAATAAGACATCAGACAAGCTGTTGGAATCTTAAAGCACTCTAAACTGACTTCATATACTGGTAATAAGACATCAGACAAGCTGTTGGAATCTTAAAGCACTCTAAACTGACTTCATATACTGGCAATAAGACATCAGACAAACTGTTGGAATCTTAAAGCACTCTAAACTGACTTCATATACTGGCAATAAGACATCAGACAAACTGTTGGAATCTTAAAGCACTCTAAACTGACTTCACATACTGGCAATAAGACATCAGACAAGCTGTTGGAATCTTAAAGCACTCTAAACTGACTTCATATACTGGCAATAAGACATCAGACAAGCTGTTGGAATCTTAAAGCACTCTAAACTGACTTCATATACTGGCAATAAGACATCAGACAAACTGTTGGAATCTTAAAGCACTCTAAACTGACTTCATATACTGGCAATAAGACATCAGACAAGCTGTTGGAATCTTAAAGCACTCTAAACTGACTTCATATACTGGCAAAAAGACATCAGACAAGCGGTTGGAATCTTAAAGCACTCTAAACTGACTTCATATACTGGCAATAAGACATCCGACAAGCTGTTGGAATCTTAAAGCACTCTAAACTGACTTCATATACTGGCAATAAGACATTAGACAAGCTGTTGGAATCTTAAAGCACTCTAAACTGACTTCATATACTGGCAATAAGACATCAGACAAACTGTTGGAATCTTAAAGCACTCTAAACTGACTTCATATACTGGCAATAAGACATCCGACAAACTGTTGGAATCTTAAAGCACTCTAAACTGACTTCATATACTGGCAAAAAGACATCAGACAAGCTGTTGGAATCTTAAAGCACTCTAAACTGACTTCATATACTGGCAATAAGACATCAGACAAACTGTTGGAATCTTAAAGCACTCTAAACTGACTTTATATACTGGCAATAAGACATCAGACAAGCTGTTGGAATCTTAAAGCACTCTAAACTGACTTCATATACTGGCAATAAGACATTAGACAAGCTGTTGGAATCTTAAAGCATTCTAAAAAA
Source organism: Sinohyriopsis cumingii (assembly GCA_028554795.2). Classification (NCBI taxonomy): domain Eukaryota; kingdom Metazoa; phylum Mollusca; class Bivalvia; order Unionida; family Unionidae; genus Sinohyriopsis; species Sinohyriopsis cumingii. The sequence goes on along the minus strand of JAPYKE020000192.1, from coordinate 113,594 downwards.
CAGAGACAGAATGTGATGGCTTAATCCATCAGAACATAGCAAACTTCAAAGTCATATAATAAAATGTTCAAGATGCTTATGAGGATTTAACAGCAAAATAAGAACTCATAATAACAAAGACTAAGAAAGTGACTTAAAAGCAAAACTTAACCAGCAACAGATAGAAAAAACAAACAAGGATAACGCCATATTCTCCTTTCACACGCGTGACAGGACATGAATATTTAATAAATGTTACTACAATCAAAATCATGATACCTCAGGTTTAGAAACCCTGCTGTTCATCTGTTGATATTCAAATACCAGATATCTAACCTATATAACCAAAAATCAACAATGTTTCGTCTCCTCAGATATCCAGATCCCACCCTCAGAGACACATTATGTTATGGTGACCTGCCTCTCATGTCACATTGTCCTCTCATTTCTGTTACATTATGTCCCACTCCAGAGATGTCCTTATCATGCTTTCAAAGTCACATCACATTATGGTTACCTGCCTGTCATGTCACATTGCCCTGCATTTCCATGAGTACTCAGACAGCATTTTCTTTGAAATATTACTTACTAGGTTTGTAATAGTTCATATGGGTAATTTCATTTTGTTCTGCATAATAAAACAATTGTTGTCCTTATTCTGATGTTAAATGGGAACTGTCCATGCACAGCACATATAGTATTACCCAAGGGTTGTATGATATATGCCTTAGAAAATGGTATACCAAAGATCTATTTGAATCCAGCAACTGATGTATGTAAGATAGACTACTTCAATTTTAAAATATAATCTTAACGGTGACACTGACCATGTTAGGGCTATTCCATTTAAACATACAAGGTACCCAGGGAAGGTACTTTTTAAAAAATATAAGGGTACTCAGATTACCCAGAGAGTTCATATGAAAACAAAACAAAATTCTGCATGCATCTTTGTGTTATTATTCTATATTAAAAGTGCCTTTTCTGGGTCCCATGTATATTTTACTGGAAAAGCCCTTCATACTACAGGTAAGAAATGGATCCTTAGGGCATATAGTTATTTTATAACAAAAATTTCAGTTGAATACAGGAAATAATATACAAGATATGACATTCAAAACAATCTTTCACAGGATCTTAATGCTAAAGTCTTAAGCCTTTTACATTATTCAGGCAAAACACATTTTTTTAAGAAACTTTAAAGCATGATTTTTTTTATAGTACCTTGTTGAAAATGTGCTTAAGCTGGTCTTCTGTATAGTCATCACACTCTTTCTTCCTTCTCCATTTTACCTAAATTATGAGGATATTATTGTCAATGTAAACATTATTCACATATGAACATAAAATTTGTTAACTGAATTAATCCTAGAAATGTTCAGAGCAAAGTTTACAAAATTGGGACTGTTCTTAAGTGTAGACAGATATTCATCAAATAATGAAGTTTTTAAATTCTAAATGCTGACTCATTATTTTTTGGGGAGCAAGGGTGGTCTAATAAATTTTATTTGATTCTAAAAACGTTTTCACAAACAAGTGTAATGTATAGAGCTATTTGGTAAAAACAAAAAAGACTCCCAAAATTATAGTTGTGTCTGATGAGAGACATTCACATTGAAGCAGACCTTTATACAGACCTGCCAACCCTTATGATTTTATCACATGAGGTACCTAAATGAACCTTAAATTATGGACCTGTGGAACAATAAAAAAAAAAAGACTATGAAACAATGATTGTTGTGGCTGAATCCAGATACTGTCTGTCCAGGTTGATTTGGACCTGAGACTGCATATCAAGAGTCAGCAAAATGGGCCAGGGAACCATACTAACTTTACAAAGTCAGGGAACCATACTAACTTTACAAAGTCAGGGAACCATACTAACTTTACAAAATGGGTCAGGGAACCATACTAACTTTACAAAGTCAGGGAACCATACTAACTTTACAAAATGGGTCAGGGAACCATACTAACTTTACAGAGTCAGGGAATCATACTAACTTTACAGAGTACTTCAGATGCTTTAATCTATGTATGTTGTTCATGTTCAAATGCTTGTGTGATCAAGCTTTTGCATTTAGGTTGTACAGCCATACAGAAATGCTATGCAACAAACACAAATATCCTCAAATTAAAGGGAGGATCAGCCTCATGTATAAACAATCAGAGCAGAAGTATAAAGCAGGATATTTAGATAACTCACAATGCTTGCTAAAAATAGCAGGAAGGCAACAATTATATTTATTGGACATTGTGTTGTGTCAATGTGGGTGTTGCCCATGGTGGTAAAGAGATTGCCATCAGGTAAATTTGAAAAATCACAGACACCCCTTCCAAACCAATAAAGACTACACATAGTTGAGATCTAGCATGAATTCACTGACCGTCACAGGTTTGGAACTGCAGTACTGTTTCTGACTGGAATCATTATGACTAATGCATGCTTTGAGCCCTGTAGTGATTATATCAATGCCTTTGCAACATCAGACCACAACTATTCAAATGCATGTCAACAACAGCAGTACATGATATTTCATTACACGTTACTGATAATTTGTCTAGCTCATGGAAAAACATAAATTGCCTTCCTCAGTCCTTAATTTTGGGTTGGCAAGGCTATGTATATGTTGTTATAATTAGCACAGCAACAGTTGGCACGTCTATGTATATATGACTATAATTAGCATGATAAAGGTAGCATGGTAAGGGTTGGCTAGTCTTCTATATAAAACTGCAATTGGCATGGTAAGGGTTGGCCAGTCTTTCTATATAAAACTGCAATTGGCATGGTAAGGGTTGGCCAGTCTTTCTATGTAACACTGCAATTGGAATGGTAAGGGTTGGCCAGTCTTTCTATATAAAACTGCAATTGGTATGGTAAGGGTTGACCAGTTTTTCTATATAAAACTGCAATTGGCATGGTAAGGGTTGACCAGTCTTTCTATATAAAACTGCAATTGGCCTGATAAGGGTTGGCCAGTCTTTTTATATAAAACTGGAATTGGCATGATAACGGATGATCATTCTTTCTATATAAAACTGCAATTGGCATGAAAAGGGTTGGCATTAAACCACTGTTATTTATTTCTCAGGATAATCATTCTTGCATTTTAAAAATCCCTTTCAGAAACAAATTTACAAGTTACAAAATGTCTGAATAAAAAAAATACAGAGACAAACTGTATCACAAAATCTGGAATCTAATAACAACAGCATTACCACTGGAAATGAAAAACTCTGTTCCCTTATCTGCTAAAAGTTTCACTGCTACTGGAACGTAATCACTACATGGCTACTGGAAAGTAATCACTACATGGCTACTGGAAAGTAATAACTATTTTCCTCTATCTACTAACAATGACATTGCTACTGGAAAGTATTAGTTAATTTTCTCGTTCTGCCAACAGTGGTACTGTTACTGAAAAGTAATCAATATTTCTATTTATCTGTTAAGATACTTGAACTATAGCAAAACCCCTTCATAATTACCTTTAACTTTGGTGTAACATCTTCTGTGTCATCATTCTGAACTCTGTGTGTATCTACTATGTTTTCCTGCTTCAGCTGCTCTTTTAAAAGCTGTTGTTCCTGTTCCAACAATTTGGACCCTTCCTTCCTCAACCTCTCTATCTATTAACATTTATTAAAACAAAAATTATTGAATTCTTGAATTATTGGTGTCTTTCAAGGCAAAATCTTAACATCACTTACATTAAAGACCCTGGTTTTACCAGTATATTGACAGTCTATTTTACACATGATCCCCTGGAGGTTTTTGTTGTTTTCGCCTGAAAATCAAGTAGGAAACACATTTTGAAAGCTATTTCTGAATACATCCAAAAACAACTACTTCCAGGTGATCTTCCAATAACATACTGCATAGTTGTGTTAGAAACATCATTTTTCATTGGCTTTTTGGCTCGTGCATATGAGCAGATGGGTACAAGTTGGAGTTCTTTTTTTTCTTTTCTTTTTTTGCTTAACTGATGCATTATTTTCGTATCGAGACCACTCTTTATTCCAAATGCCCATCTTAGTCTACTTTTTGCAAAGGTTCATCTGTCTGTTTGCAGTTCATACCAGTCTGCCTTAGATCTGAGACCAAAAAGTCTACAATCCGGACACAAAATCGGATTCAATCTCGCATAATGACTTTACATAAATGCAGTGTCTGTCACAACACTATCAACTTCTGATAATATCGAGCAGTCTTGTTGGTCTAAATGCCAAAAGACAACGTTGTAATACACCATATTATGGTGAAATTAATTATGTTATTAAATTCCTGTGTATATTAACAGCTAAATTTATTAGATTGACTGTAACACATTCTGTCACAGTAGTGTGATCTCAGCTTGAGGAGTGTGGTGGGAGATAGCAGCTGCTTTATAAAGAATAGCAATATAATAATTATAAGGCATTTAAATTCAAAAGCAATCATGTAATAATTTACTAAAATTTCCTCATAATAATTTGATTCAGTTTAGGGACTTTGAAGTGCCAAAGTTAATATCGGTTATGTAAAAATGTATAATTGATGGTTTTAGAATACATGGCAGAAATTCTTTTCTACTTAGATGTTCATACTTTGCCACTCTGACAGCTATCTGCCAGTGCACTATCTGCACTCACATTTACAGACTCCTATTCATGTCCTATTCATGTCACATGACCTTAGTTAGCCAATCAATGTCTGTCTTACTCAGGACTAGCCATGGCGGTAACCAAGTCAACTGTTCAAATGGCATGGGAAAATCCCTCTAAACACAAAATTTAGACAGATTTAAGTTGTCCTCTCAATGTCTGTGGTGTGTGTTTTTAATTTAATCTTATTTGTTTATTCATACCTATGATTATGTAGAACTGAACAAAATGGACAAGTGAATTTTGATTTGAATCAAGCAAGAGAGCAAAGTACTGATGATGCAATGAGTCATAATACAATTAGATATAGTCCCTATCAAATGCATAATGTTTTGCACACAAAAGTAAAACAAGTTCTACATTGCCAAGAACTTACAACAATGAACAGTAACATTAGTTCTAACTAACTGTTCAACAAAAGTTGGGCGAGAAAAATGTGATTCTTCGGATGGGCATATTGATTCAATCACTATCCTGTATCTCCGCTGTTTTGATAACAAACTCCACCAGATGGTTCAAATCACTAATTTATGGACTATCATAACATTTCTGGCTTTGATATTACAAATTTCAGAAAGGTAAGATAATTCATTACCTAAACTATTCATGAGAAATTCTAGCATGCCACATACATGGAATGAATGGGGCAAAATAACCGCTAATATGTGAACTTCTTTTCACTTGATGTTGATGTCCCAGGGGTTGTAGAACTGTTGATGTCTTAAGATGAATTCCTTGACAAATTCATTAATACTCATGACAACAGCGTGACATCACAAAGACCAGAGCAAGGTTTTATATTCGCATTTAGTATGAAACACAGAGTACACATTTATAAGAGATGCAGACGTTGATCTAAACAATGGTGGGTGGGTGGTATACATTCAGGAATGGAAGAAGTAATCCACATGTGGTAGATGTTTTCAGCAATAGATAAAAATGGCATGATTAAATATGCCAGTCTTGCAGGTCAAATTTCATCTCACATCTCAACATTTAACATCAAATACTCTTGACACATTAAATGGACATTGTTTGTGCATGCCAAACTCCATTCACAATAGGTGGCGCTCTACAGTTTCGTATTTTGCATAGGGTTAGGATTTTAAAGAAAAATAATTTCCCTGGCTTTCCTCACTGGTTATACTGGCTATTTAAAAAAGACCTTGTATATCTTAGGTATAATTCAAAGAACCCTTAATTCCTTTTATTTTGGTGTATGTTCATTGGTGTACTATGGGTTATAGAGTATACAGCTTCGTCTTACTTCAGATGTGCACCTTTCAAAAAAGTGCTAGCTTTACTTGGTCATTTTCACTTCCTGAACTTCAGAAGTAAATTGTATAAAAAAGAGCCAATTACTTTTTTTACATTTTATGTATTTGATAATTCATTCATTGCACTTTCAGAAGCTGGTATTGTCTAGTCTGGCAAAATTCATTTTCCCTATTTTAATAGCTGCTATGTATAGTGTACTTTAGACTAATTCAGGCTGACTTTTTAACACAAGGGAGCAGTCATTTTAGTTAGCAGCGTGCTTAAATCATGTAAAATTTCCAAAAGTACAATATCCAAAGAAATATCATCCACATTATATTAATGTAGCATAGAGGTATGCCAACATTCTCTCCATTGTGCATGTTTTAAATGTGAACTACTTCACGATACATACGTCACTCTCTCAAAAGTACATATTAACTGGTGAGCGCCCCCATACCATTAAGGTATTACAACATAGTTTCTCTGACATTATCATTATTATTATAGGAAAATAATGTAGTTTTTAACAGTGCCTAGTATTCTGGTTTGCTGAGTTAGATATTACAACATATATATATATATATATATATATATATATATATATATATATATATATATATATATATATATATATATATATATATATATATATATATATATATATATATATATATATATATATATTATCTCTCATCCTGCTCATCTGACTCTGTCTTAGGTTTTTATATTAGGCTTGTTTAACACTGGAATATTCAGTCCTATCTTTAACTTCAGTGGTGTTCAGATTTAATTTGAAAGAATTCTTTCATATAAATTATACATTTGAATTACAAAGAGCTCACTGACTTCTTGACTAAATTACTAACTTGGAATTGTTGTGAATTCATTTAGAGACATTTTGGATTATATTACTGTGATACATCAAGACTGTTAGCACATCAACACTATTCCAGTCTATTGGCAAATCAGTATATTCATGATTGGAATAATTCAGAATGCTCTATATTTCTAGACTTGTGATAAAACTTTAAGACTATTTGTGATTTATTTCATAATACTTGAAGTTCTTTTTAAATTTTCACTTTGTATTCAAGGAGTAAAAAAATGTTGAATTTTACTATACCTCTTGGTTTTTACTCATTTGTGTTATTTAGTTGAAGAGCACAGAGTCATAACATTAGTACCAGCTACTTTAAAGCATGTAAGTGTGCGCTATGCATTGTTAGGACCAGTCTTAGACCTATAACTGTGTGCTTTGCATTGTTAGGACCAGTCTTAGACCTGTAACTGTGCGCTATGCATTGTTAGGACCAGTCTTAGACCTGTAACTGTGTGCTATGCATTGCCTGTACCAGCTCATGTAAGGCCTGTCATTGTGTACTGTACATTGGTAGTACCAGTTTGAGGCCTGTAATTGTGTGATATGCATTGCTATCAAAAACTTCAATGCACTTGAAAACAGTGCAATCAGTCTGTAAAGGACATTAAAAGGGCAACAAAATGTGTCCTGGATATAACAGTAAGAATGATCATAAATGTTGAGATAACAGACACTGTGTTGTTGGGCAGGAATGTCATATATAGATAAATATGATCATCAATGTTAGAGAAGGGACACTAGATGTTGTCTTGTTAGGCAGGTTCTGTAATTAAAGATAAAATGATAATACATTTAAGGGAATGGACAGTATATATTGTCTTGCTGAACAGGTTTCCTGTATAAAGAGGCACAATTTATCATAAATGCAAGAGATGTGACTACAGATGTTGTCAAGCTGAGCAGATTAACTTAATATGGAATATCTGTCTGGTTTAATAAGTACCATATTTTGTTTGTGGTTATGCTACACAAACAGCTGATAATTCAAGGTAAATATGGACACAAGATAATGTCAAGTCATAGCCCAGAAACCATGTACATGTGAAGTGTTTAAGATCGATTCAAGGCACAATGTGAAGAGACTATGTATCTAAAGAATTCTGACGTAAGGACATATGAGAAACCATGTTAACTTAAAGAGATCGATTACATTAGAAACTTTCTGTTAATTATACAAGTGTAAAATGCATCTCAGCAAAGATTCAGCATTGAGAGGATAAAAACATCTACATATTCAGTCCAACAAAGTAACCTATATTTGTCATGTCTGATGGCAAACATAAATCTTGATGCCTTCCTTGTAGCTCTGGAGGTATTAATGACAAAATGAACAGGAACGATATGCAACATTGAGAAAATTGTTTTAGTATTTACATATAAGAAACACGTGATCTGTATGTTATACATATATCTGTTACCTATATGATGCATGTTATCTGTATGTTATACATGTATCTGTTACCTATATAATGCATGTGATCTGTATGTTATACATGCATCTGTTACCTATATAATGCAGGTGATCTGTATGTTATACATGTATCTGTTACCTATATGATGCATGTGATCTGTATGTTACCTTCGCATCATGGTTCAATATCCATCAAAATTACTCTTTTGCATGCAATAAAATTTGTATGCTTCTGATTACAGGTAAATTCAAACTGTGTGTTTATTTTCATGGATACAAGTACTGGAATTGTTGATGTTTGACTGTACCCATGGCAACAAATCACACACCAATATTTACATTTGATAAAAGTCAGGACAAAAGTTGGTTAAATTTTCCATATCATCTAGGACTAGAACTTTGCTACAGTGAAATTATCAAGTGTGTAAAGAAAACATTCTTCATAAATTTATACAATGCTTGAAAAGCTAAATCATTTTCTATTTTGTGTCCTATGTCGAAACTGAAAAATGATGCACAAAAAGTCTCTTTAAAAGAACTCACTTTCAAAATATTTCTTTCAAAATGTGATTGATTTAAAAATAAAAATAGTCATAAATTATTTTATGAAGTTCCAGTTTTTGCAGGCACATATAGCAATGAAATTTGACCATGAAACATAAACATTAGTCCCCATTCTCATATTCTCTAATATAATAACAAGGGAGGTAAATCATGACAATTCTTCCATGAAGCTGTAAATTTAGTAAGTTATTTGACTTGACACTAACTGACCAGAATTGTCGATATTAAGTTATTTGACTTGACACTAACTGACCAGAATTGTTGATATTAAGTTATTTGACTTGACACTAACTGACCAGAATTGTTGATATTAAGTTATTTGACTTGACACTGACTGACCAGAATTGTCGATATTAAGTTATTTGACTTGACACTAACTGACCAGAATTGTCGATATAAAATAAAATGTTCATTTCTTTCTTCATTTAACCAACAATTATTCACTATTCAGACTAAGCAACAAATGTAATCTGAATAAATTTTATGCTTTTTGATCTTCGAAGTATGAATTTTCCATGAAGTTAAGGTATCTTACAATCAGGCTATTATAAAATATTATTACTCGAAGCTGGTTTAATAAAGTTATTATTATCCTGATTTATATGTCTAACTCACCAGAAAAAAATGTTGGTTTAGTACTCATTAGTAGCCATTGTATACAGTTCATCCATAAATACAGCCAGCCAAAGGCAGTAAGTACTTTTTTGTAACTGTTATTTATGATTATTAATTTACACATCTGCCTAATACTACTCCATTTTATTTATCTGTCGAAGCTGCCCATACCTCAGCTTCAAGATTCTTGGCTGCAGCAAACTCCCTTGAGATCTTGTCCTGTGCATTCCTCTCTCTTGCTTCTAGGTCTGTGACAATACAAACAATTAGATTATATCACTTAAGGCAATTATACATGTTGCAGTTACTTAATAGCCATCATTACTATCATTATCATATTATTATTATTATTATTATCATTATTATTATCACCAGTAATAATAATAATAATAATAATGAGGACTTTGTATAGCGCCTAATCTTAAGAAGCTCTAAGTGCTTTACAACTTTAGACAACACCTATAAGATAAGAAACATAATAATATTATTACAAAAACAAACAACATGAAATTAGAAAAACATTAAAAAAATAAAATAAAAAACATGCTGAGAATATTTCAGGTAGGAAACATTATTAGGTATTTAAGTTTGTTCTTGCTGTTGAAATAAGTGAGTTTTGAGAGCCCTCTTGAATGTGATCACTGTGTCTTTGTGTCTAAGTTCAGTGGGCAATTCATTCCACATTGCTGGGCCCTGGTATGCAAAAGAACGCTGTCCATATGACTTTGTTTTCATACTTGGAATAATGAGTATACGATTGTCAGAAGAGGAGCGTAAGTATCTTGCTGGTGTGTACACATGGGTGAGGTCAGATAGGTATGTTGGACTAGAGTCCGACAGTGAAACGTAGCACAGAGAACAAATTTTGTGTTTGATTCTGGATCGAATGGATAGCCAGTGTAGGGTACAGAGCAGCAGGGAGGTGGGCTCAGGCAACTACTGACATGATTTCCTATTCAAAGAATTCAATGTATAAATTTATCATTCTGGTAGACATTACATGTATCACACAGAGCAATACAAACATTTGCAGATACAGTAAAAGACATTACCGTTATCATCACCATATTCTTCTACTTCTTCTCTCAGGCAACTGACATGATTTCCTATTCACATCATAGATTTTAAACCCATGTTCACACTATGGACCTTAAATCCATGCTCACACTATGGACCTTAAATCCATGTTCACACAATGGACCTTTAATCCATGTTCACACAATGGACCTTAAATCCATGTTCACACAATGGACCTTAAATCCATGTTCACACAATGGACCTTAAATCCATGTTCACACAATGGACCTTAAATCCATGTTCACACAATGGACCTTAAATCCATGTTCACACAATGGACCTTAAATCTATGTTCACATCATGGACCTTAAATCCATGTTCACACAATGGACCTTAAATCTATGTTCACACAATGGATCTTAAATCCATGTTCACACAATGGACCTTAAATCCATATTCACAGTATGGATCTTAAATCCATGTTCACACAATGGACCTTAAATCCATGCTCACATGGCATATCTTAATCATTTCTGTCTAGGCCCAGATGTAGTTGTCACTGCGACTCTATGATATGGCTCACAGCGGACAGATTAAATTTTATTGCCAAATTAGAAAGCTGCAGCATTATAATTATGTAATAGTGGACGTCCACGACATAGTATGGAACTTACCAGTCAATTCAGCTACAGTACATAGTGCAAACTGATCTTTTAAAGTTGTATACAATTCCATTTAGTATTCAAAAACTCGACAACTAAAATGCAATTACACCCATGTATAGACAGAGATTAAACATAATTTTCCAAGCATTTAGGTGCTTCACAAAATGTACAAAGTTGAATGTAAATAAGTTTAATGAGAGAGAGAGAGAGAGAGAGAGAGAGAGAGTATGCTTTTAAACAAAAGGAAAAAGAAATTGCATGTAAGTATCTGCAGGTTTCATTTCTTTATTCAAATATAAAATTTGGACTAGTTGAATTAAAAGCAATAATAATCAAAGGGTAACTGATGAATACATACATTTATACAGCAATAAAATGGTGGGGATGGATAATAATATGTGTGGATGAGGGAAATATTTGTTTCTTTCGTATTGCCATAGCAGTTCATTTCTCTTGTATGTTCATTATATCATTATTTTTTTGCAATTTAACCTTTATGACTACCGTTTACTGTATAATAAATAGCCTCCAGTTTTGTACATTACAGTGCTCAGGTTTCCCACAATTTTTGTCCTATGTCTCCAAAATCTTGATACAGCATGCCCTCCCCCCGGGGTGGATTCTGTAAGGAAAAATGAAAAATACACCTACAGCATGCCCTCCCCCTGGGGGTGGATTTTGCAAGGAAAAATGAAAAATACACCTACAGCATGCCCTCCCCCCGGGGTGGATTTTGTAAGGAAAAATGAAAAATACACCTACAGCATGCCCCCCCCCCCCGGGGGTGGATTTTGCAAGGAAAAATGAAAAATACACCTACAGCATGCCCTCCCCCCCAGGGGTGGATTTTGTAAGGAAAAATGAAAAATACACCTACAGCATGCCCTCACCCCGGGGGTGGATTTTGCAAGGAAAAATGAAAAATACACCTACAGCATGCCCTCCCCCGGGGTGGATTTTGTAAGGAAAAATGAAAAATACACCTACAGCATGCCCTCCCCCCCGGGGGTGGATTTTGTAAGGAAAAATGAAAAATACACCTACAGCATGCCCTCCCCCCCAGGGGTGGATTTTGTAAGGAAAAATGAAAAATACACCTAAAGCATGCCCTCCCCCTCGGGGGTGGATTTTGTAAGGAAAAATGAAAAATACATCTACAGCATGCCCTCCCCCCGGGGGTGAATTTTGTAAGGAAAAATAAAAAATACACCTACAGCATGCCCTCCCCTCGGGGGTGGATTTTGCAAGGAAAAATGAAAAATACACCTACAGCATGCCCTCCCCCCCCGGGGGTGGATTTTGAAGGAAAAATGAAAAATACACCTACAGCATGCCCTCCCCCGGGGGTGGATTTTGTAAGGAAAAATGAAAAATACACCCACAGCATTTCTTTAGTTGATGCCCATACACCTCTATGTTGGTACTAGTAATGAATGAAGCCACTAAAGGCGATAGAAATTGTATGATGGCAACAAATACTCATTTTAAAACACTGTATCTTGTAACAAAAACATTCATCACTTAAGTGGCCGAACTGCCAAGTAAAGTCTTTGATGTCTGCCAGGATAATGTTCTTCTGAGGTTAAAGTCACACCTACAAGGAAGATTTAATCTAGTTTGAAACAGAATAAGTGCCAAAAGAGACTAAATTAATACAAATACACAATCTGCCATTTAATTTATTTGTTAATTTCAAAAGAAAAGTAATTTATAAAAAAATGGCTGTTTATTATGAGAAATGTTGCCAGATTGTGAGTGAACACTAAAGTCAAAGGAAAGCAAGATCTGTAACAGAAAATTTAGATTAACGAGATATTGAAACATGCAAATATTTTCGGAGTTACATGAGCAGATGATAAAACATTCATTGCAATAATGTAAGTTAGCATGGAAAATACTGTAGTACAGTGTGGATGACAAAATTAGGGTGCCCAAACTGTTGAAGCAAATAAGATTATGTTTTGTATAGTACTACTAGTACGTTATCTACCAGTACTACACTTTTTTCTTTGTCAGTTTAAAATGTGTCTCCCAAATCTGAAGGGTGGGGGGCAAAGTGTCCCTTACCCTTGGGATTCTAGAAGCAACACTGCATTGTGACTAGCTATTCATTTTCTTTGGACAACAATGCGTTTTGTGCATCTTGATTTATGCTGACTTATCACGCTAGTATCACACGTAAAATTAGCTGTACTTTATTATCTTTTTATGGACAATAATTACAATCTACTCACCTGACAGAAATAAGCAGTACTTGGAATGAATACGATTTTTGCATTTTTAGTGTAGGAAGAACTCCTGAACCGAACTATTATCATGCAATAGATACTGTAATAAACTGTTTAACATATTAAAATTGATCAATTAAAGTAAATCAGGTGTAAAGTTATTTATCTACTGATCTCTTCCAATAAATACTTTTTGTATTGTCCTCAGTGCACACAACCCACAGTAAAAGAATAACAGGGGAGGGGCTATAAGAATGGCAATTTACCTCTAGCATTTTTCCCAAAAATGAATTTTTAAGCAACAATGTGGCTATTTACAAATTCTCAAAATAAAAATAGAGAGGTTAGCCAATTTAAAATGACACTGATGGACTTATGCAATGTAAGATGTTTATAAATCAATTCACATAACCTGTTGTTACCTAAACAATGCCTTTCTTTGGAGAAAAACCCCCACTTCGTCTGCCAGCTGACATGTTCAATTGATTGCTTCAAGCGGTAAGAAACAACTGTTTGGTTAGAAAACACCTGGCCACTGACTGTAGAAAGCAGGTGACTGTTTGGTTAGAAAACACATGGCCACTGACTGCAGAAAGCAGGTGACTGTTTGGTTAGAAAACACATGGCCACTGACTGCAGAAAGCAGGTGACTGTTTGGTTAGAAAACACATGGCCACTGACTGCAGAAAGCAGGTGACTATTTGGTTAGAAAACACATGGCCACTGACTGCAGAAAGCCGGTGACTGTAAAGGCAGGTCTGACTGTACTGTTATAATAAATAGGTGTAATATCAGGCAGTAATCATGAAAATGGTATAAAAAAATATAAAACTCATTTATGTTTTTAATCCTTCATATGTCAAGGCAAGTAACACATGGATATTATCATTATTATTATTATTTCTTTTCCAACAATGGCCAATAGTTTTTTGCAACAAATCAGAGGAATAAAGGCATATGACATGTTACATTTTCATACCCCAAAGAACTTACCCTCTTTGAATTTCTTCTGTTTGACATTAAGATGTCTGTTTCTTTCTGCAACAGCTTTCTTTGCCTTAAATATCTTATCATAGGCAGCCTGTAATGAAGAGAAAAATCTTATGACATGCAGCCTGTAATGAAGAGAAAAATCTTATCATAGGCAGCCTGTAATGAAGAGAAAAATCATAGGCTGCCTGTAATGAAGAGACAAATCTTATCAAAGGCAGCCTGTAATGAAGAGAAAAATCTTATCATAGGCAGCCTGTAATGAAGAGAAAAATCATAGGCTGCCTGTAATGAAAAGAAAAATCTTATCATAGGCAACATGAAATGAACAGAAAAATCATAGGCTGCCTGTAGTGCATAGAAAAATCTCATCACAGGCAGCCTGCAATGAAAGAGAAAAATCTTATCAGCCTATAATGCTGAGAAAAAGAATAGTGTGCTTGTAATATACACATTCCACACACTTAAAGAATTTTTAAGTGTGCTTGTAATATACACATTCCATATACTTAAAGAATTTTTAAGTGTGCTTGTAATATACACATTCCATATACTTAAAGAATTTTTAAGTGTGCTTGTAATATACACATTCCATATACTTAAAGAATTTTTAAGTGTGCTTGTAATATACACATTCCATATACTTAAAGAATATTTAAGTGTGCTTGTAATATACACATTCCATATACTTAAAGAATTTTTAAGTGTGCTTGTAATATACACATTCCATATACTTTTTAAGGGAATTTCCCATGTGCTGAATGTTTAGACCATTTCTTAAAATAGCTTCATTGGTACAAGGTGCACACCTGATGTTCCAAACCAGTTTTAGTCAACCAACTTCACATATTAATTTCAATGATTTATTTTCTTTCAATTATAATTTTATATAACATCTCCCTTGATCAGATCTCTTTTTTCCTGACACCAAAATTAAACATTGCCCCCATTTTGTCCAACCCATTTTTATAAGGTTACCTTTCCACTGCAGAAGGTGTGTCCTATTAAGACCATTGTAACTATTTAGGAATCCACACATATACATCTATAGTCCATTTGATGTCCCTGGACTGGACAAGCAACTCCATTTTCTTCAAACGTTTACTTTCCACATTATTGTGAGCCAAATGAGTTGTAAAGTTATTCTTAGATGAACTAATAAATAATTTTGTTCTTCAGAAATGATTAATGTACGGTTATTTCTCTGCATTAGTTCAAAGTCGAGTACTCTGGAGGGATATGCAAATGTGCTGCTGAGTAGTTTTAACAGATTAATGGCAAGATGTGCTTGGCTGTTTCCCAGGGTTAACCTGTCACAATATGACTGTCGTATTGGCCACAGGCATTGCAATGATTCACCTGCAATGACCACACAGTATGCTTAGATGTTGAAAGCAACTTTGAAAGCTATCAAAGGCTCTGACTTTGAAAGCAACTCAAAACTCAGACTTTGAAAGCCACTAAAGTAATACTCTGAAAGCCACTAAAGTAAGACTCTGAAAGGCACTAAAGTAAGACTCTGAAAGCCACTAAAGGCTAACTCTGAAAGCCATTAAGGTTCAGACTCTGAAAGGCACTAAAGTAAGACTCTGAAGGCCACTAAAGGCTGACTCTGAAAGGCACTAAAGTAAGACTCTGAAAGCCACTAAAGTAAGACTTGGAAAGCCACTAAAGGTTCGGACTCTGAAAGCCACTTAGGCTGACTCTGAAAGCCACTAAAGTAAGACTCTGAAAGCCACTAAAGTAAGACTCGGAAAGCCACTAAAGTAAAACTCTGAAAGGCACTAAACTAAGACGATGAAAGCCACTAAAGTAAGACTCTGAAAGGCACTAAAGGCTGACTCTGAAAGCCACTAAAGGCTGACTCTGAAAGCCACTAAAGGCTGACTCTGAAAGCCACTAAAGGCTGACTCTGAAAGCCATTAAGGTTCAGACTCTGAAAGCCACTAAAGTAAGACTCTGAAAGCCACTAAAGGCTGACTCTGAAAGGCACTAAAGTAAGACTCTGAAAGCCACTAAAGGCTAACTCTGAAAGCCATTAAGGTTCAGACTCTGAAAGGCACTAAAGTAAGACTCTGAAACCCACTAAAGGCTGTCTGTGAAAGGCACTAAAGGCAGACTCTGAAAGCCACTAAAGTAAGACTATGAAATCCACTAAAGACTGACTCTGAAGGCACTAAAGTAAGACTCAGAAAGCCACTAAAGGCTGACTCTGAAAGCCACTAAAGTAAGACTCTGAAAGCCACTAAAGTAAGACTCTGAAAGCCACTAAAGGCTAACTCTGAAAGCCATTAAGGTTCAGACTCTGAAAGCCACTAAAGTAAGACTCTGAAAGCCACTAAAGTAAGACTCTGAAAGCCACTAAAGGCTAACTCTGAAAGCCATTAAGGTTCAGACTCTGAAAGGCACTAAAGTAAGACTCTGAAACCCACTAAAGGCTGACTGTGAAAGCCAATAAAGGCAGACTCTGAAAGCCACTAAAGTAAGACTATGAAATCCACTAAAGACTGACTCTGAAGGCACTAAAGTAAGACTCAGAAAGCCACTAAAGGCTGACTCTGAAAGCCACTAAAGGCTGACTCTAAAAGCTACTAAAGTAAGACTCTGAAAGACACTAAACTAAGACTATGAAAGCCACTAAAGTAAGACTCTGAAAGGCATTAAAGGCTGACTCTGAAAGCCACTAAAGTGAGACTCTGAAAGCCAATAAAGGCTGACTCAGAAAGGCACTAAAGTAAGACTCAGAAAGCCACTAAAGGCTGACTCTGAAAGCCACTAAAGTAAGACTTTGAAAGACACTGAAGGCTGACTCTGAAAGCCACTAAAGGCTGACTCTGAAAGGCACTAAAGTAAGACTCTGAAAGCCACTAAAGGCTGACTCTGAAAGCCACTAAAGGCTGACTCTGAAAGGCACTAAAGTAAGACTCTGAAAGCCACTAAAGTAAGACTCGGAAAGCCACTAAAGGTTTGGACTCTGAAAGCCACTAAAGTAAGACTCTGAAAGCCACTAAAGTAAGACTCAGAAAGCCACTAAAGTAAGACTCTGAAAACCACTAAAGTAAAACTCTGAAAGCCACTAAAGGCTGACTCTGAAAGCCACAAAAGGTTCAGACTCTGAAAGCCACTAAAGTAAGACTCTGAAAGCCACTAAAGGTTCAGACTCAGAAAGCCACTAAAGTAAGACTCTGAAAGCCACTAAAAGTTCAGACTCTGAAAGCCACTAAAGGTTCAGACTCTGAAAGCCACTAAAGGTTCAGACTCTGAAAGCCACTAAAGTAAGACTATGAAAGCCACTAAAGGCTGACTCTGAAAGCCACTAAAGGCTAAGACTTTGAAAGCCACTAAAAGTTTAGACTTTGGAAGCAACTAAAGACTGACTCTGAAAACCACACAAGGCTCAGAATTTGAAAGCCACAAAAGGCTGACTCTTAAAGCCAGTAAATGCTCATATTTTGAAAGCCGCCTAAAGGTTCAGACTTTGAATCCCACTAAAGGCTGATTCTAAAGGCTGCTAAAGTCTCAGACTTTGAAAACCATCAAAAGCTGAGACTTTGAAAGCCAGCTGACTATGAAAGCCAAGAAAAACTCTGAAAAAGTTGAAATAATTAAATATGTATGTTTCTTAAAAACCAGGACAAGAACTGGTTGCTGATGTGAACTACTTGGACACATGCAGTATGCCACAATGTTTCTTGTTTTTCACTTTAGGTGAACACTTCAAAAAGGAACAGCTCAGTAAAGTTAGTGATCCTGTAAACACTATTTTAGTGTCATAAAAAATTTTAGAATAAAAATTTATAGCATTTAAACAAACAATTATTTAAACAAAGTGATGAATTAAATAAAAATAGCACTTTGTATCACAGTCCATAGGTAAATGAGGTTTTCACAGATTGAGTTTTCTGTTCATATTCTTACAAATTTGATGCACTTTAAAATGTTAAAAGTTTTCATTATTCAAAAAATTTCATGTTCACTGGATGCCATCAGTAACAAATTAATGTGACACTGACATACCACTGCATGAACACTCATTTTTTGAGGATCTGAGTTAAATCACCAGAACTATCAAATGTTTATTCCAGGTGAGAATATTTTCAGCGTATAAACTTTACTTTCCTTATTATTTATTTGTTTCCAGACACTAAGACAAAATAAAAATGTATTTATGGTTACATTCCTAATATGATGGTGAATTCCAACTGTTATGCTGTACAGTGTCCTGTCTAAGACTGGAAAATAATGTTATTTCTTTGAAAAAGAAGTGGCTTATGAATCAGATTTACAATTCTGAGTAATACAGATTTAATCACCTTAACATATTTCTGTAAAAGCTGTGATCTTTACTGGAATTCCAAATTCAAAAATTTGCTGCTTAATCTTCTTTCAAATTGGAAACAATAATTGTTGTTGTTGTTGTTGTTTTGGGGCTTAACGCCATTTGTCAGCACACGATAGGCTATACATGGCGGCCAGTATTAATGGTGGAGGAAGAACCCGGGAAAACCCCGGAAAGAACCACCGACCCACGAGAAGCTACTGGCAAGCTTTCTCACATACCCACATTGGCTGAATCCTAGACTCGAACCGCCGCAGACAGAGGTGAGATGGCAGTGATCCGTAACGGAGAGCACTTTAGACCACTCGGCCACTTGGGGCCCCGAAACAATAATTGTAATATATCTACTAGTCATGTTTAGACAAATTTATATTTCATTAAAAATAGACAAATCTATATTTCATTAAAAATAGACAAATCTATATTTCATTAAAAATCTGTGTTATGAAAGCAAATTACCCTGGCTGCAGCATCAGTCAAGACTTCTAGAGCCTTGGATAGCTTGTGAAACAGTTCCACTGAAATAAAAAATATAAATATATTGATAAAAAATGTCTAGGATTGCCCTATAATTACTTTGTTATATTCTTAATTAATAATTTCTGTATTATTACATAACATCTTAATATATAATCAAACTCCTTTCATACATACTTTAACTTTGCTGTATGTGTGTTCATACTGCGTATTTTAAAAGGAATGTAGGTGATGTAATAAAAAAAATATCAGTCAGATAGTAGAATGTGAAAGAAGCTTATAAAACTGAGATGTAGGTGATGTAGTCAAAAACTAACTAACAGACAGAAGGATGGGGAAGTAACTTGCAAAACTGGGACATCGGTGATGTAATCAAAAACCTACCCAACAGACAGGAGAATGGGGTAAATGCTTACAAAATTTAAAGCTTTATGTGTAACAAAGAACTTTAATACTCCAACAAAATTTGGACCCTTTCAGTTCGCACTGAATTTTAAAAAATGAATGAATTGATTTCAGGTTTCAATTTCTCATTAATAGCACACACCCATCATAATCTGCTGTTTTTTATCAGGTGAACATTTTTCAAAATCCATTTCAAAGATTAATTGGCCTGTTCAAGAGCCGATTCCAAATGTGCACACTGGTAGTAAAAAGAAAACGTTCCACTCCTATTAAAACAAATAAACTTAACATTTATTGGCTATCTGGCAGACATAAATTAAAGAGAAGTTAGACATTTATCTGGCAGACATAAATTAAAGAAAAGTTAGACAGCAGCAGCTGGATATCCTTTCTTCAAGTTAAGAAGAATAAAATACTTTAATAAGACTTAAAGTTTTAGGAAATACAATGATATAATATGAAAAAATACTTTAATAAGACTTAAAGTTTTAGGAAATACAGTGATATAATATGATAAAATACTTTAATAAGACTTAAAGTTTTAGGAAATACAATGATATAATATGAAAAAATACTTTAATAAGACTTAAAGTTTTAGGAAATACAATGATATAATATGAAAAAATACTTTAATAAGACTTAAAGTTTTAGGAAATACAGTGATATAATATGATAAAATACTTTAATAAGACTTAAAGTTTTAGGAAATACAATGATATAATATGAAAAAAATACTTTAATAAGACTTAAAGTTTTAGGAAATGCAATGATATAATATGAAAAAGAATGGCAACCCAGTAGCTACTACAGCCGGGTCTGTTCTAAAATAGGTGATAACTGGATTAACTCTGCTTTCATTCATGTGCCAGGCCAGGCCAGGCATTGCCTGCTACTGTCAGTAACAGCAGACGATGTGGCTGTTGATCCAAAGTAGAGACAAATACCTGGCTCCATCTGGTAAGTCCTTTCTGGCAGTGCAGGCAGCCAAGGAGATATGCTCATCCCATGGCAGTGCATGCAGCCAAGGAGATATGCTCATCCCATGGCAGTGCAGGCAGCCAAGGAGATATGCTCATCCCACGGCTGTGCAGGCAGCCAAGGAGATATGCTCATCCCACGGCTGTACAGGCAGCCAAGGAGATATGCTCATCCCATGGCAGTGCAGGCAGCCAAGGAGATATGCTCATCCCATGGCAGTGCATGCAGCCAAGGAGATATGCTCATCCCATGGCTGTGCAGGCAGCCAAGGAGATATGCTCATCCCATGGCAGTGCAGGCAGCCAAGGGGATATGCTCATCCCATGGCTGTGCAGGCAGCCAAGAAGATATGCTCATCCCATGGCAGTGCAGGCAGCCAAGGAGATATGCTAATCCCATGGCAGTGCAGGCAGCCAAGGAGATATGCTCATGCCATGGCTGTGCAGGCAGCCAAGAAGATATGCTCATCCCATGGCAGTGCAGGCAGCCAAGAAGATATGCTAATCCCATGGCTGTGAAGGCAGATGGCAAGAGCTGTATTTTTCCCATCTATATACCACAAAGACAAAGGGAAGAAACTTTCACCAATTACCTCCTCTTCCCACAGCTACAATGCTACACACAGACACAGATGTTTACCAGTTTAAGCAGAGTGATACATAAAGATGCTCACAGTTGCAGGAAGCTGTGGGAGGGCTTTAGAGTAAAGTGACTGAGTATATATTCTCAGAGAAACATAATTTACTAAAGAATTTACTTCTCCATTGAGAAATTGTCTGATATGATTATGTGAATAAATGACAGGAGGAAGGTTCAAGAGCGTTCAACCCCTATAATGTGTACCTTTTGAAGGAGATATCACTTGAGTTGAATAAACCACCTCCATAATAGGAAGCCAGCAACACTGTTGATCACATGATATGTCACATGACATATAATATCACTATACAGGTAATCATCAATATACAGGCAATAAGAAATGATTTATGTTTGTTTTACAAAGCCATGATGTTCAGGCTTGAGGGGTTATGTCATGTTACTCAGCCTTTACAAGAAGAGAGTGGCCATGAAGCATCAGGACCAAGGAATTGTTGTACATGAACTGGAGATAATTCTGGTTCATGCAACTTGCTCACATGGCATACTGAAGCTATCACTATAAAAAGTGTTTCATAAAATAGCAGCCTCAGTGTTTTCTGGCTAGGGGCTCAAAACTTGTTGGAGTTGAACAAAAGATTCTACTTAGGGAGCAGGGTGAGTGACTGGTATGCAAATATGATAGGTCCTTGTTGTGATATCCTCTTCCAGGGTATCTGATTCTGTTGGACAGCAAGAAGCTGAAGGTTAATATTTTAATAGGAGCTAGCTTTTACTCCTCAAAAATTTAGAGAAAACAGCAAGAATCTGAGATCGAGGCCTGCAAAAAGATTCTGTTGATGCCCTCACACCAGTCCCTACAGACATGCCATTTCCCTCATATACCTTAAAAATGGAGCAATTTTTTGCTCATGAGATCCTCTCTATAACTGCCTGTTGGTGCACGAATGGAAAACCTGTGACTGAGGTTGCGTAAGCAGGTTAGGAGACACATGGATTTTCCTGGGAATGTGTATCTCTAAACCAAGCAGATCGTTGATCTTAAAAAAATTCCCACCTGTCTGGCCCCTCATTTTCTGTATTATTCTCTGTATCAGAACAATTGGAGGGAACATACA
The DNA here is from genome assembly GCA_028554795.2 of Sinohyriopsis cumingii. NCBI lineage: Eukaryota > Metazoa > Mollusca > Bivalvia > Unionida > Unionidae > Sinohyriopsis > Sinohyriopsis cumingii. The sequence goes on along the minus strand of JAPYKE020000192.1, from coordinate 91,427 downwards.
ACTCCAAAGCCAGTTCTCATTGATTAACATAGCTTTCATGGATAAGGATTCTGGGTCCATGAATAGAGAGAAGGTGTGCAGTCAATAGTTCAACCTTAACACAATGGGGTCTATCACTGGATGCCCCCAAAGTGCAAAATTAATCTGCTGAAGGACAAAGGGACCAGTTTGTGTGGAGTCTTACCCCTTTTTGTCAGTAAACTGCCTTGGACATGAGCTTGCCAGAAATGTGCCTGATCTGGAATGTGGTACTGAGCTGGAATGTGGCACTGATCTGGAATGTGTTACTGAGCTGGGAGCATCAGCAGAGAAAATCCCAAACCAGAATGCATAGGTCAGGTAACATGCTCCCCCCCCCCACCTTTATGGTGGTAGGTCACCAGAGCAAGTTGTTAGACATTATGAGAACTACCCATGCACAGTGCAGATCCTTCCCAAAATTAAAGTCATTTACTATAGTTTCATCTATTCAAGGTTAATGTAAAGGGTTTTCTTCTCAAGTCCCCAGTTGCCATTGACCATGGTGAAGTAGAGCAACAGGTGGGCTCCCCAACCATATCAGCCAGTGTCTGTGCAGACCATAATCTCCAGCTGGTACATTTCCTGAGGAATTCTTGCTGTAAGCCAATGTTCATCTGATACAAGAACTGTCTTATGAAGGCTGCGATCATAAATGGATCATCAAGAATACCGGGGAAAAAAGGTGCAACTAGGTCATTAGACAATCCACAAAAGGCACATAAAATGGTGGACCAGAAGGATTAAGCCAGTCATGAAATAGTGCAAGAAAATAACTTGATGTGGCATTGGAATGATTGTATGTAGTGCATTTAGTGGATTCATACCAAGTGGTTTTATTTCTAACCTGACAAATCAAACTACTGAGTAATAGTTACAGATCATTCACAGCAAGATATCCATATTCCATTCACAGCAAGATATCCATATTCCATTCACAGCAAGATATCCATATTCCATTCACAGCAAGATATCCATATTCCATTCACAGCAAGATTTCCATATTCCATTCACTGCAAGATATCCATATTCCATTCACAGCAAGATTTCCATATTCCATTCACTGCAAGATATCCATATTCCATTCACAGCAAGATATCCATATTCCATTCACAGCAAGATATCCATATTCCATTCACAGCAAGATATCCATATTCCATTCACAGCAAGATTTCCATATTCCATTCACTGCAAGATATCCATATTCCATTCACAGCAAGATTTCCATATTCCATTCACAGCAAGATATCCATATTCCATTCACAGCAAGATATCCATATTCCATTCACTGCAAGATATCCATATTCCATTCACAGCAAGATATCCATATTCCATTCACAGCAAGATATCCATATTCCATTCACAGCAAGATATCCATATTCTATTCACAGCAAGATATCCATATTCCATTCACAGCAAGATATCCATATTCTATTCACAGCAAGATATCCATATTCTATTCACAGCAAGATATCCATATTCCAAGATATGCACATATACTGTAACCTTGGGTCTTGCCCTTGTTTATAGGATGTATATTCTACATGCTGGCACAATGATTCCGAGATCTTGTCATCTATTTTACACACAGTTTACTACAGCCATAGAGGTAAGCAAGGTTTACTTTATATTACTAAATTATTCTGAGATATGGAGTATAGTCAGTTTACTATTTAATATATATATATATATATATATATATATATATATATATTAAAGCAGAGAGTTAAATGTAATATGTATTTAATGGGCAGCATAGCTGGCAACAGAGCGATGTAGTCAATAGCAGAGCAGCACAGCTGGCAACAGACCAATGCAGTCAATAGCAGAGCAGCATAGCTGGCAACAGAGCAATATGGTTGGCAACACAGCAGCATGATATGTGGCTATTTCAATGTTTGGTGGTGCGACATTGAGAAATCAGTTGTTGCACTGGTTAATCATTACCACAGAATGTGTACCTTGATGTTCATAAGATATTGGCATTCCATACAGAAGTTGCTGAAATTCCAAAGAAGAAGGTGATGCAGACCTTGGATAAACTCATTTAAAGAATGTATATTATTAACTGTGAATTTGAATTTTGAACAATACATCTGATGATATGAACCACACACATTTTTATTACAAGTATTTTCACCATCTGGTAAATTCAAAACTACATGAGATGTACATGACAATGACAGTATCATTTAGCATATCTTAATATCTATCCAGTGAACGTATGTATAGGAGTGTCTAGCTCCAGCTTTGTCTTGTAGATAGCACGTTTATGCAAGCCAATCCTGTTTTGTTGCACTGCTGAAAGATCACTAACCTTTTTGTGTAAAGCAATGAGCATTGTGCCTTTATTTTAAACTATAACATAGTAATCTTGTTTCCACTTTTATTTCATTGTTTTTTTCCCCATTGTTTGTTGCATTAGTATTTATGTGGGGGTTTATAAAGATTTTCATACTTCATTATTATAAACATTTCGCTCATGTACAAGGTGTCTGGTGATTTTACTTAATCCAAATCCATTTGGTTTCATTCTTGTTATAAATTTAGCAAGGGCAAGGAACATGCTAAATTGCCAAAATACTCAAACAGAAATCCACTCCCTTCTGGAAATCAACTCTGCAAGCTCAATAATCCAAGAGATGTGCATATAAGGAGATGCAAGAGCTTTAGAATGGTGAAGAATTCCATCTGATGGATGGAAAGCTGGGAAGCAATGATGTCTGGAATAGAACTCTGGAGAATTTTGTTTGCAAATTCTCTTTACTGCCTGCTTGGTGAGCAAAGAAGAGATCTCCTTATGTAAAACTTCTGCCATCTTTGTATCAGCCACACAAATGAGGAGGAAGCTGACAACAAATCCAAACCCCATCTGAAATGGATTGCCTATCACTGCAGAAAAATTTTAAATATGGGGAAAATCTGGGAATCTGATGCCCACAGTCATGTTGTCAGTTAAGGGTTTCAAATCACTGGTGATTGTTGAGAGACTTGAGGAAACAAATTTATCTTCCTACCATCTTTATTATACTGCCTCCAAACTAAGGGGCTGGCTTTGACTTGAAGTTAGACTGTACTGAAACTACTGTTGTTTAGCTGGGTTTAGCCATGTCACATTTGGCACAATCATCTCTCCATTATAGCTGAGACTGATGTGACTGAAACAAACCCAGATGAAATGGTGAGGAAAGCTTGAGAGGCAGCTTTTGTACTGCCATCATCTGCACATCTTCAATAAAGCCACAGAACAGCAATGACTTTTCAAAGATTGTGAGTGTAAAGCAATGAAAGATGAGATTCAAGCAAAGATGAGTAAATAAAGTCATCTTGTCTCACCAAATCTAAATTGCAAGACATCCGAGCACTGGCAATATGTGGTCCTGCCAATCACCTTTGCATCGTGGTGAGTAGACTACAACACATGCCAACTGTCGGAATTTCAGTAAGAAGAAAATGGTGATTGATCAAGCACAGACAAATTCTCCACTAATCTGGAAGTCTCATAATAAAACATGACCCATCTTAAAGAACTAAGGGTTGATGCAGAGCTAGGCAGCTTGAGGGAGACATGATTTCATAAATATCAGCGGCTATTTTGAAATTAAACTTTGCATGTTCCATTATGTCACCAGAGTTTATCAACTGATTATATCACACCAAAAGCATAAACTGGTAAACACTCAATATATGGGTAATATATCTTGAAATGTATACAGGTGTAAATTGGAGAGAGTTTCTTCCCTTTGTTTTTATCTTATATAGCCAGGATAGACGAAATTTCATCAATCCTGTGCAGTGGGGTAGGGTGATGTTCCACAGTTTACTTTCTTAATATTAATGTGAACAGGGAATATACTGGAGAGAGAAATTAATATTCCATGCAAAAAAAAAACAACAAACTTCTTTTACATATGTGTACCCATATGAAAAGGATTTTCATGACATCACAATACAGTACAAAAATTACAAAAGCAGTGGTTGCTGACCTATTACATATAATAATTGACACACATACAGGCCAATACAATATTGTAATAACTGACACACATACAGGCCAATACAATATTATAATAATTGACACATACAGGCCAATATATGATATTGGTCAGCAGTCCACTGGAACTATGAATATGAATGACAGGATGACAGCTGGAGGGCAGACAGATTGAAATTTGTTATTTCCTCATTTAAACCTACCTGCTTCTGGGTTGTCTGGATTTTTGTCAGGATGGCATTTCAAGGCTTGTTTTCTGTAGGCTTTTATGATCTGAAGATAACAAAAAAACTTGTAGTAGGAACAAAAGTGAAATGCTTTCTTAAGCTATGTCCACATTTCATTTCATGAAATGCTTTGCTAAGTTGTACCCACATTTCATGAAATCTTTTCTGAAATTGTACCCACATTTCATGAAATGTTTGCTAAGTTGTACCCACATTTCATGAAATGTTTTGTCAAGTTGTACCCACATTTCATGAAATGCTTTGTCAAATTGTACCCACATTTCATGAAATGCTTTGTTAAATTGTACCCACATTTCATGAAATGTTTTGTCAAGCTGTACCCACATTTCAAAAAACATTCTGCCAAGTTGTACCCACATTTCATGAAATGTTTTGTCAAGTTATACCCTCATGTCATGAAATGTTTTGTCATTTTGTACCAACATTTCATGAAATGTTTTGTCAAGTTGTACCCACATTTCACAAAACGTTTTGTCAAGTTGTACCCAGATTTCATGAAATGTTTTGTCAAGTTGTACCCACATTTCATGAAATGTTTTGTCATTTTGTACCAACATTTCATGAAATGTTTTGTCAAGTTGTACCCACATTTCATGAAATGTTTTAAACTGCACCCGCATTTCATGAAATGCTTTTTGAAGTTGTACCCAAATTTCATGAAATGTTTTGTCAAGTTGTACCCACATTTCAAGAAATGTTTATTAAGTCTTGCCAATGTTTCACTTCTTAAAATATAAAGTATACATTTTATATTTTATTTAGGTACCATGCAGTTAAAATATTTCAGATTTTTCTGGCCCTGATATTTGACTGAAAGATACAATTTCATGACACCTAAGTGTCATTTACCTGTTTTATGAAAATTTCTCCAATCAGTAGCTACATATTTCTGATGATCAAACTATACCATATTAATGTATACGTATAAAAATGACAAAATTACCAATCAGTCTGTGACTGATTTTCTGAAAATTAACTGTAAATAAATGATGAGTAAAGCATTTTAACAGCCTTATCATCTAGAAAAAACCCAAATAACTTTACATGCAGCATGATGCCCCAGTGCTAGACATCACTATAAACTGCCACACTGCAGGCAGATCATAGTGATGTGACTAAAAAATTGTTGAAGCTATGTTAAAAATCCAAATCACACACACACACACACACACACACACAAAACTTCATGAAAGAAAAATCTCATTCACTCTGGTCATTACATATTGTACATCAACAGACAGATGACAAAAAACAGTATCTGTTGTGGTACAGTGAATGCTGGAGGAGAAGATCTCTCATTACGACAGTATCAATACTGAGTGCATTCTATGCACAAATAATATGAACCTCCGAATGGAATATTTGCCTCCATGACGATAATCCATTAAAAACTGAATGGTGATATATCTTTGAAATATCAAATATTGAAACTATCTGAAAAACAAATGAAAAGCAGCCTTCACAGCAGTTTCTTGAACAAATGTGTTGAGGAGGGGATCGTTCCATCAGGTTTACGACTGAAACTGAAGATATACATAGGAAGCGGAAATGAAGATTTCCAAGATTCTATCAACAGTCTGTTACATAAAGTCTTGCTAAACAGATGTGAGAGATTAGCAGAAGAACAACAAAAAATATCACAAAACGTCGGAAAACAGATGGAAAATGTTAGAGATGAACTGAGGAAGAAACTAGATGGGCAAAAGCCTTTTCAGTTTCGACCAAGAAGTATATCAAAAAACAGAATCAACGAAAAATGATATACTTCTGATGCAAAATGAAAAACTGAACAATTTACGAAAGAGTAAAGAAGAGAAAAATAAACAAATAAAAAAAACTGGAGAACAGCAAATAATCCATCAACAACCAAAAAAGCAGCAGCAGAAAAGCAGCAAAACATCACAACAACAGAATAATGAAGAGCAAGAAAGGAAGTATTCAAAACCCATAGAAACTACAGCAAGGAAGAGTATAACACATATAGCACCTCCCAAAACTTCAGTAAACCAAAGAGTCAACATAAATAGGAATTTTGTAAATTCAAACAAGAATCAACAGGATGAACAACAGCGAAAATACTTGACTCCCCAGGGCATAACAAAGAAGACATATACAGAAGCCGTACAATGGGGGGAATCAGAAACAGTGACCACGAGAAAGACACTGACAAACCTGGTAAAGATTTTACAAGGGCTAATAGAGACGACATCACAAGACAAAATAATAGGAGGTTCCACAGATTCAAAAGTAGAAGAGAGTGGAAAAAAGAAACAAAACGAAGAAAACAAATTAAGAGAGGTAAAGAAACAGTCTTAAACCTCTCACATAGAATATTAACTGATAATGGCTATATACTGTTCGGCAAAGGGCTAAAATTTTGTCCCAAACCAAAATGTCACAATAAAATTAAATTAGCTGAAGAAATTTTTAATTTTTCTAGACGCTTAAAATTAAAAGAATTTTTTTATGATAAAGCATACAACAATTCAGAGAGTAAATTGATTTCTTTTCATTCTAAAAAAAATGCGTTATTTTAACACAACTAAATCATCTTTAGATTTTTATATTGACGCGATCACAAAAGAGATATTAACTGATGATCATAAAAAGCAATATCATAGTAATATTTCTAAGGACGAAATTAAGTCTTTATATAATCTAATGAATAATGACAGTATAGTTATTAAAAAGGCTGATAAATCAAACACTATTATTATTATGAATCAAGATGATTATGTTAAAGAAGTTGAATGTCAATTAAATGATGAAAAATACTACAAACATATTAACAAAAACCTGTCAATAGAATTAAATAAAAAATTTCAACATGCATTAATGAGATTACTAAAAATAATAATTCCGTATATGAGGAATTTGATACTTTCCCTCTTAACATACGTACACCTCAATTCTACATATTACCCAAAACTCATAAAAATCCTGACCATAATTTACCTTTAAATTATCCAGGACGACCCATTATATCAGTTTGTAATTCATATACTGAAAACATATCCAAATTTATTGATAGTGTTTTACAACCTTTAATGAAATCACTTCCATCATACATTAAAGATACCACTGATTTCATTAAAAAGTTGAAGTCTATTCCACAGCTGTCTGATAACTCAATCCTTGTATCATTAGATGCAACATCACTATATACCAACATTCCGCATGCAGATGGTATTGAAGCGTTTAAATATTTTATTGATAACAATCCTAATAACAGCACACTATCTAGTGAAGATATCTGTAAAATAATAAAACTTATCTTGGAAAACAATTATTTTCAATTTAATAATATGAATTACATACAAATAATGGGTACAGCAATGGGTAGTCCTATGGCTCCTTCATACGCTTCCCTTTTCATGGTAAATTAGAAAAAGATTTTCTTCAAAACGAAAAGTTTAATCCATCTGTTTGGTTCAGATTAGTAGATGACATATTTATGATCTGGAACCACTGAAATTAAGAACTGAAAAAATGTATTGATCGCCTAAATCATTTTCATCCGACGATTAAATTTACTCGTACTGCATCAAGTACGCAGGTTTCATTTTTAGATGTAAATGTAATAAAAAATATTGATAACACTATCTCTACAAATATTCATATCAAGGAAACTAATATCCACCAATATGTAGAATATTCTTCATGTCATCCCATGTCATGTAAAAACGGTATACCATATAGCTAGGCCAAAAGATACTAACACATTATTTCAGATGATTGTCAATTACAAAATTCTTTGAATAAATTACAAACTTATTTCCAAAATAGAAATTATTCTATATATATAATTGATTCTGCACTGAACAAAGCCCGTAATCTTATTCAACATGAGGCTTTAAACACAGCAGAATGTAAAATAGAGAGAGATGTAATTCCTTTCACAATACAATATAATCCTTCATTACCTAATAAAGGTCGCATAATTAATAAATATTATAGTCTCCTAAATTTATCCAATAAAACCAGCGTCAAATCACTTTTCAAAATTAAACCAATTCTTGCTTATAGAAGACCCAAGAATTTGCAAGATTTTTTAATTAGAACTAAACAGACAGAAAATAAAAAAATACACATTTTGTCATCTAAATGTAACAGATACCAGTGCTCTCAATGTGCAAACATAAGAGAAAGTACTTCTTTCAGTAGTGCCAATACAAAAGAGGTATTTCCTCTATGTGATAACACTTACTGCATATCAACAGATGTGATTTATTTAATAACCTGTAAAAAATGTAGCATGCAATATGTTGGACAAACACTACAACAAGTTTCTAAGAGAATGAATAATCATTGCTTTCATAAAAAAAATTATAGAGATCCTCAGTTTTCCTCTAATATATCAACACACTTTAACACCAATAATCACTCTCTACTTGATTTTTCTTTCACGCCAATAGATATTGTGCATGGTGACATGAATAGACTCATAAAAGAAACTTACTGGATTCATAAGTTAGAACTTAATGCCAATGCACAATATAAAATTGTATAATTTAAATTAATATATTGTATATCCTTTATAACAATATAATTATATGTATGATTGTTTGTCTCTATTTTATATTATTATTTTATTAAAAACTGAATGGAATATTTGTCTCCATGATGATAGTCTTTAAAAACTGAATGGAATATTTGTCTCCATGATGATAATCATTTAAAAACTGAATGGAATATTTGTCTCCATGATGATAATCATTTAAAAACTGAATGGCTGATCACAATAGGGATATATTTGTTCTGTTTTGAAGACAACACAGTAATGACTGCCGAGTTTAGTGAAGATATGAAATTGGTAATAAGATCTTTTTAAAGCATTTGTGCAGTGTGAAACAATGGTTGTTGTAGCCAAGATGAGTGATGTATCTAATCAAATGGGGCAGCTTAAAATGTCAAGTCAAACAATGGGTGTTGTAGCCAGGATGAGCGATGCATCTAATCAAATGGGGCAGCCTAAAATGTCAAGTCGAACAATGGGTGTTGTAGCCAGGATGAGTGATGCATCTAATCAAATGGGGCAGCCTAAAATGTCAAGTCAAACAATGGGTGTTGTAGCCAGGATGAGTGATGCATCTAATCAAATGGGGCAGCCTAAAATGTCAAGTCAAACACTAGGTGTTGTAGCCAGGATGAGTGATGTATCTAATGAAACGAGGCAGCCTTATAATGTCAAGTCAAACAATGGGTGTTGTAGCCAGGATGAGTGATGCATCTAATCAAATGGGGCAGCCTAAAATGTCAAGTCAAACAATGGTTGTTGTAGCCAAGATGAGTGATGTATCTAATAAAATGTGGCAACTTAAAATGTCAAGTCAAACAATGGTTGTTGTAGCCATGATGAGTGATGCATCTAATCAAATGGGCAGCCTAAAATGGCTCAAAAGGCTGAATTAAAATCACTGAGAACTAACAGGTCTGAAAGCAATTTGTTAATCTTGTCGGGGTGGCACAATTTACCCAAATACTGTCCAAATACTACCCAAAATTTCTTAAATACTATCTAGAAACAAGCATGTAATAAATTTACTACAAAATAATTTTTTTAATTCATTGTAAAGTTATGATCTGGGTCAAAATTAAATATGTTAAATTACTAAAGCAATTAGAAATTCTTTGTATGAAATGTAACAAACGTCTCCAATTACTATTTGCTTGGAAATTATTGACTGAGTCCGGGATGCCATATATGTCCCTAATTTGCATACTTAATTGCAGATATCTATATTCTAGATATGTGGGCACACATTCGACATTTAGATATAATTAGCTATTGGCCACAAGTGTGTCTTCCAACGCATGGCTCTTTGTTCGAAACATTCGAAGACTTTTATGTGCTCATGTTCCCACCCTCTGATATTTATATGTTACTTGTTAATTTGCTACTTTCTTGGATGAGTCATTCTCTGAGGTTCCTGCATATACAGGCCCCTTATTAATATGTTACGTTTTGTACTATCACCCACTGACATATTTGTCTGTGGATAATTACATAAGATAGTCCCTTTTTCCAGTGATTGTGGCCAACGATTTTTGCTATGCATATCTCATGTTTTGTCTGCTATATAGTTTCTGTGTCTGGCCTGACCTTTGTGCGGTCCAATTTTTTTCTTTTAGTTATTTGATGTTTATTTCTCTTAAAACAAATATAGACGCAGATGATCCACACACACACACGTACATATATATACCCACCATGTTGACCAATTCTGCACATAAGGTAATTCTGCGCAACGATAGAACATTCCTGTAAACATTGGATCATGTGTTGGTTCTGGTCAAAAATCCAATTTGTATCAAGAAAGATCAATCATCCTTTAATAAAGGAAAGTGTGTTACGTGTTTAGGCTTGTATAAACAAACACAAGAAAGAGTGAAAACAACAAGCTTTGAAAAATTTAACAAATAATTTGTTTCCCAGGAAAAATACTGTGAAAATGAGGAACAAAATAAGAACTTACAGTTTTAAGAATCAAATCCAAAAATAATCCAAGAATAATTCAAAACTTAAAATTTAGAAGTTCTAATAATGAAATGTTCTAATGAATTCAAGTTCGAGTCCCGACAAAATCCAAATAATATGAAGAAAAATTAACATATAACTAAAAAACTGGCTACAACAGAAGAAAACAACTTGACATCAAGCGTTTTAAGCCCAGATCAAATAAATTCTTTATAGATATTGGTATGAAACCTGAATACTGCGCAAAACAGATGCCTGGATGAGGGTAAAATGATTATATTTACATCATATACTCTCAACGTGACCCTGACAAAAACCAATCATTTTACTCTAAGAATAAAAAAAAGCTGTTTACTTCACTAAAAACTATATACAAATGGTCATGGTCATGTATCCAATACAACCTCGGTCTCACCCTTATTATTCCAACAATAAAAATAAATCAAAAAAAGAACTTGTTCATGTGGCTGTTACTAATTTTGAATTAAAGTCAGGAATTAGGTCAGCTTTAAGTGTTTACAAATGAACAGTCAAGGTCAAACTATTTTCTGGAAACAATTTCCAAATCACGTAAACAAGATTATATTATAATAGCATGTAATAGAATTAAAAAAATGTAATGCTGACAAAAACACAATAAAATTAAAATAAATATTAATCAAATCAGATATAAATTAAATCAAATATACATAACAAGTGATATTCATAAAGTGTACAAAAATATCCCACATTTCTACCCTAAATGCATATGAAAATGTGATTTCTAAATGTCAACATGAAGACCTACTCCATGACGTTTTTGAACTTTTAACCCAGAAAATCCTATTTATGATATATCTTTTAGAATCATACAAATAAATACATTATATAAATGATGGAAATATATACCTTAAAATGAAATTGCATTTTAATCCAAGTTTCCAAATTTGCAAGAAGTTGTCCCACACATACAAAATTGTCTGCTATCCAAAATGTCAACCTGCTGCTAGAATGGGATTCTCAGGAAATTGCCCGGCGTAAAGTCTGTTTCTAAATTCTTTGGTATTTTTTCACCATAAATGGGACTTTGTAAACTTATTATATCCTATTCATTGTTGTTTCTCTTCAACATAATAACTTATTTATATTTTTAAAATGTTGAACTTTACTAATTTTTTTACAAGATCTTCAGTTTGCTTAATATCTCTTGATATTTATTGGCAAAGTTACATTGAATGTTGTAAAACCAACTATAAACCTGAAATAATTATTCAACTGACATGCTGACAGAAATAGTCCAAAGTAATGTATTTCATTTCCATAGCCCGATGGATAAATATTACATCTTTTCAAAGCTATGCACAGAATAGGCCAATATATTGCGAGTCATGAAAACATAGAAATGTTATCCAGTCTATCAAAATGAATATTATTTTGAACAGAATATTCTGGTGACAATTGCCTCTTTTCAAATGGTAAGCGCTGCAGCATTTTATTCTTGTCAATTGGTTGAATTCGGTATGCAATTTGCTTCAATATTGGTGATGGAAACCATGATAAGTGTGCAGAAATGCCCAACAGCATTGTTTATATAATGTTAAATGATAAAATAAACAAAACCAAAACATAGAATTTGTGACCAGTTTCACTTTATTGCTTCAGCAAACTATATATATATATATATATATATATATATATATATATATATATATATATATATTGATCATTAGAGTATATATCTTTCCTAGGAGAAATAAACAACAAATTACTAAAAGAAAAAAAGTAACCACACAACAGCCAGTCCAGACACAGAAACTATATTATATAGCTGACAAAACATTATAGCATATACATAGCAAACACGGATGGTAGGAAGATCGTTGGCCACGATCACTGGAAATAGGGATCATCTAATGCAATTATCCACAGACAAATATGTCAATGGGTAATAGTATTATGACAGCAATTATCCACAGACAAATATGTCACTGGGTGATAGTATTATGACAGCAATTATCCACAGACAAATATGTCAATGGGTGATAGTATTATGACAGCAATTATCCACAAATATGTCAATGGGTGATAGTATTATGACAGCAATTATCCAAAAGACAAATATGTCAATGGGTGATAGTATTATGACAGCAATTATCCACAGACTAATATGTCAATGGCTGATAGTATTATGACAGCAGTTATCTAGACAAATATGTCAATGGGTGATAGTATTATGACAGAATTTTTGAGTAAAAGAATTAAGATTTAAATTTTCTCTAAATTGTATTAAAAGTAATTTTTCATTAAATTATATTGAAAGTAATTTCCCACTAAAATATATTGAGATTAATTTTAACTATTTCTGTACTACAACTGTATACTATTTTAATAAAGATCGCACTTTATGAGCAAATGCAAAAACCCATAAAATACATTTCTCTTGTATCCAAAAGGTCAGCAATTTAGATTTGGTGCAAAGCTGCTAAACAGGGAAATTACAAAATACGTAATGGATAATTAAGTTAGATGATTCATGTGTTTCTTGTGGGAAAGGACAAGAGTCTTGTTCTGTTTCGAAATGAGCAAACATAAGCACTGTGTATAAATAGAGAGCAGACTTACGCAGAAATAATTTGTTCATAGTCAGAACAGCTCTGTCTTTCTTTACAGGTAAGACTCATCTGTAATCGTAAACTTCTTTAAAAAATAGACACTTTTTAGTATTTGAGATTTTAATGGTAAAGTTCATATTTTTTGCAACAGATTTGTGACTTTTTTCTATTTTATATTGTATTATGTAATGGAATGTTTAATTGTATTATTGGAAAAGACAAATTTTCTACAAACTTCAGGTTTAGATTTAATTTGGAAATAAAAGTTTCTTTAAGTAATAAAGAATAATGTCTCAGTAACCTATTCCAATTTAGTATTCTACTTTAAATTTAGTAAAATATGTTTCTTTAAAATGATTGTTGCAGCATGTTGCAACTAATGAATTTTATACTCTTTGGCTATCATGAATTTAGTCGAGATTTAGTTATTAAAAGACAGAAATTATACAAATGTAAGAAGTTGGCAAACTCAAAGGAAAAGTATAATCTTATATGTATTTCATGTATTTAAATATAAAGGCTTTATAGATGTATCTCTAGAATATTGTATTAGATATATCAATTATTTAAATAAAATTCGTTCATTGAGAGTTAGAACAGCTGTGTTTCTTTACAGCGATTCCGTACCTCATTCCCAAATATTTAGCTGTATATACACCATTATGAATGACTCTTTCTTCTCTCTCTTGCTCTATCTCTCACCATGGGCAAATTCCTTCTCATAGCAAGAAATGAGAAGGTTATGATACACAAAATCTCTTTCATAACAATAGTATAAAACATAACAAGATTAAGCTATCAAGTATTGGGAGAGGAGGAAATAAGAGGCCTGTATATGCAGGAACCTCAGAGAATGACTCATCCAAGAAAGTAGCAAATTAAGAGCAACCACCGCAACAAAAACGATCATATAAATACATTTTCTTTTCAAAATTCTATTTGATTTCATATGGAAAAAACAACATATAAATATCAGAGGGTGGGAACATGAGTACATAAAAATCTTTGAATGTTTCGAACAAAGATCTATGGGGTGGAAGACACACTTGTGGCCAATAGCTAATCCTATTTAAATGTCGAAAAAGTGCCCACAAATCTAGAATATAGATATCTGCTATTAAGTATGAATTTAGGGACATTTATGTCGTCCCGGACTCTGTCAATAATTTCTGAGCAAATGGAAATTGGAGATGTTCATTATGTTTCGTACAAAGAATTTCCAATTATTTTTGTAATTTAACATATTTCATTTTGACCCAGAACATAACTTTGCAATGAATTAAAAATTTTATTTTGTAGTAAATTTAGCACATGCTTGTTTCTAGATAGTATTTGGGAGTATCTGGATAGTATTTGGGTGTATATGGTTATATTTGGGTGTATTTGGGTAAATCATGCTGCCAATCTTGTTGTGGGTGAGAATTAGTCCTACATGTAAGACCTCAACGCTGATATTTATGTTTTGGGCATCAGGGTCTTACAGCCTAACTAACAGCGCTGCGTAGCGTGTTTTATTGTCGACTGACATCGTAAAGAAAGTAAAATTTTCAGGAATATCTCACACAACAGGCAACCAATAACAATGCTTTTCTACAAAGTAAAATCATAATGTTTTAGTCAGATGTCTTTTCTCTAATAAATTTAAATTCTCATGAAAGAAATGAACCAGTTTTCAAGTTTTGATGGCCTACATTTCAGTTGGCTGGAAAGTGATAAAAGCAGGGAATGCCAAAATTGATTTAAGTTGAACTATTATTTTTTAACAAAATGAATAAAAATATATTATGTCTATTGGAATTGTAAGTAATGTTTCATTTTGTTCAGTGTCAGATTTTTATTCAACCAGGATAAAAACAGCACAGTAAGTATATTAATTACATACCAATTTGTGGAAGAGTGTCCATACGGGCTGCCAAGTGTGTGAGATATTCCTGAAACTGTGACTACTCATTCCAATGTCAATCGATATCAGAACATGCTATACATTCAGGACTTCGATGAGAATAGACGCTATGTCTGTCTATAATCTGCATACTGGAAATACAACCAGTATGTCAACACACATTAAAGAGCATCACCTACCATTGACAGACATTCTAAAGATGGAAAGACCATCAAGCTGATACGTGTATCGATAATGTATCGTATCGTAGACAGTGAATCGTGAATCGTATCAATATGCGGTTAAGTAGTCCTACCTGTAAGACCCGACGCTGATATTTATGTTGTTGGAGACCTCAACAAAATCAAAATGTGCTATGTCCTACATGTAGGACTAGCGGTTAAGTAGTCCTACCTGTAAGACCCGACGCTGATATTTATGTTGTTGGAGACCTCAACAAAATCAAAATGTGCTATGTCTTACATGTAGGACTAGCGGTTAAGTAGTCCTACCTGTAAGACCCGACGCTGATATTTATGTTGTTGGAGACCCCAACAAAATCAAAATGTGCTATGTCTTACATGTAGGACTAGCGGTTAAGTAGTCCTACCTGTAAGACCCGACGCTGATATTTATGTTGTTGGAGACCCCAACAAAATCAAAATGTGCTATGTCTTACATGTAGGACTAGCGGTTAAAGTGTATCGTTTCATCACTACCTGTAACTATGCTTAATATCTGCATGGTTTTAATCTAGACAGTCTGCAATATCCGCTGGAGTATACTCTCTCTCTCATCATGCTCATTAATAAATTCTGTTTTCTATGGGAAGAAGTGTTTTGAAAAAAGATCAATGGGTAACCACGGAAATAGGTTACTAAACAAGTCTATCGCAAAATTTTAAAATCCTCGTTCTTTACTCACCTCTTTTTCACTCGCATCTTCTGAAACTCCGAGAATATCATACAGATAAAGTTTGGTGATATCTATTTTTAACGACATTATCTTATGTTATCTTAGTTTCTTAAACCCAACTGTGAATGAAGTGTATAGTGCTGCACATCATCTCATAGAAACGATTATAATTTCAATAGGTGTTCTGTTGATATAAGCATTTTAAAACCATGATTTGGGTGCACCTTTTGTAGTTTAAACGGTTGAAGAGCTACGTCACTAATGACGCTTTCTACAGTATCTCTTTAATGAAAATAGCATTGTTAATGATAAAAAAAATACTCTATCTTTCTTGTTACTATGGTAGTTTGTCAACTAAAATGGTTAATTTCTGTAATAATTTTAGGTATGCACAATAACAAAATCAAAGTATTTTAGCTCCATTTTTTGTGTAGCCCGGAACGCTGTAATTATCGCGGTAATTCAATGTTCTATAACGTGGGTGCAAGTCAGACGGGTCATGTAGGCATTCAGCACCGACTATTTCACTAATGGGTGTCATGATTCTGCATACCATTAAGTGGCAAGTATTCACTTCATCTGGATTCTTATCCATCCATATTCCTTTGAAACGTCATTGTTTAGACGCCCGGAGGTGCATACAGCAAACTCAGTGTTAAAGTACGTAGACACTTTTGGACAAAATGAACCTAAAGATGTGATCCAGTACAATCAGGATTGAATGTCGCGTGCTGGGATGTCACAATGAAAGCTATGCATATTGATAAATAAAGTCGTACGTCCTTCGATTGTGACGATTCCACTCGACGCGCTCTTATTTTGATCCAAGTTTAATACAAGGCCACTGTTGTAAAGTCCATACTGATAAATAATCAGGATTAAATTTACCTTGGTTAAAGAAAATTAGTCTTACCAAATTTTACAAGAACAGTTTATATTTAATTTAAAAGGAGTAGTTGTTGTTGTTGTGGGGTTTAGTGCCATTTTTGAGCATATGATAGGCTATATATGGCGGCCAGTATTAATGGTGGAGGAAGAACCTGGGAAAACTCCTGAAAGAACCACTGACCCATGAGAAGCTGCTAGCAAGCTTTCTTACATACCCACATTGGCTGAATCCGAGACTCGAACCTGTGCAGACAGAGGAGAGATGGCAGTGATCTGTAACGGAGAGCGCTTTAGACCACTTGGCCACTCGAGGCCCCTTAAAAGGAGTAAATGCGCACACCTGACCTTTGTGACTTGTACTATAATCAGTACATATGAAAACTGTTTTGGTATTGCTGCTTACTTCTAATTTGTAAAGTTTCAATGACTTTCCCTCTGTCTATTCCAGTAAAAAATCTTTGTCAATTGAAGTATATAAATGTAAATGAAACATCATATGGTAGCTGACCCAGATTAGCGTACCATGGGGGAATAACTCTATATTATCATGGTAATATTTTCACATAAAATAGGTTCCAATGATCAAATCAAACATAAAATTGTAATTAAAGTGGAAATCCATGAATAACAACATTACCAATTAAAAGGTTTTTATTTAACTTTATATGAATTTTAAATGCAATATGAGCAAAGAAATATGAATATATAAGAAATTATTATTAATATCAATATAATATCATTATTATTGTTATTATTATTGAAACATTACTGATTTCAAGAATGTTTAACTGTTATTGTATTCTTATATATGTAACAGAAGTTTGATCATAAACAACATTTTGTCAATTTTGGTCTATATTAGCTACCATGGAATGATATTCCAAGCTTATCCTAGTAAGGAAATGTATGTCACCATCAGTATATGACCTGTAATCATCAAACATCAGACAATACACTGAATATGTTTTGTAATCAAAGCAGATGCAGGTATAGCAATTTTGACTGCAATTGTTTATATGATGATCAATGGAATTGTATGCACTTTACAAAAAGTGATGTCCATTCTTTTTCAATTTAAACTTATAAAATTTTTTTGGCATTTTAGAGTAAATTGTGCTGTAAGATACTTGCATCCTTACTGGGTACAGCTTTACATCTGTAAACAACCACTAGACATCACATGTCCAAAATTAATTGGAAAATCCTGTTTGCCATGATAATATAGAGCCCACAATAATACAGCGTTGGAGTATAAGGAATTTTCGAGAATGCAGAGCCAGCATAATGTATGATGGGTTTATATGATTTTGTGGGTTCTATGGTATCATGGTATTCTGAATTTCAGCATTTTTTCAGCATAACGCCACCTATCATGTACTTATATACACTATGTGACCATAAGTTATTAGTTCTTCATCATTAGTTGATTTTGGGAAAATGCCGATATTGCTGATGAGTACACTAAATTAAACATACACTTTTTCTTCTTCCCATGATGTGCTGCATTCCTCAGTAACATACTTACTCATTATGTGAACTTTGTACGTGTGGTGAGACTGATCCAAATGCATTTAGAAACAGGATAAAAACATCTCTGGTTGGGACCAAAGCAATCTCCACAACAACCCCTAATCTGAAAGTATTGATTGATTTTGGGTTGACTAGGTTGGATGATAGGAATTTAGTTCTACAGGCAGATTCTTAATGGGAGGAAGGAATACTTGTATGCATTGACTCTTTTGAAGGGGATGAGTAATCTGCATGAATATTCTCTAGTGTAAGCTCCTGTCTTGTGGTGCTGTTGGGATGTCATCTAGCTGGTGTTCATTTCAGTACAACTTTCACTTGTTGTCATCAGACTTGAACTCTTCCCATCCCAAATGTTGGAACAAAGTTGTGTCACTGCTGATAATTGCCAGTAGTAAATGGTGCCGCCCAAACTTATACTGCTTCAAGTTTAGCAATGTTTGATTTGGTAGATGGATCCCAAACAGTTGATGCATACTGCAACTGTGGACATATTAAGGACTTGTATCATGTTGATTTTACTTGTTCGGGGCATGTGGACAGGTTTCTATAAAGGAAAGCTATGGTGTTGTTAGCCTTCTTTGTAATTGAGCCAGTCTGGCTGTTCCATAATAAGACACTATCTATGGTGAGTTCCAAATATTTGGCCTAGGATGTTGTGGTCAGTTCTTGACCATGGATTAAATACATGGCTGGGATGATACGTCTCTTGTTGGTAATTCAGATTACATCACACTTGTCAGGATTGAACTTCATTAGCCAGTCCCTTTCCCATTGTTGTAAGTGGTCTATGCCTATTTGTAATAGTTCTGCATCCTGGTCCGTGTTGATTACTCTGTACAGCAAGCTCTCATTGGCATAAAGGCTAACTTGGGAGTTGACCATGGTTGGCGCTGGCTTTAAAAAATGTTGTTGCCCAAAATATCTCCAACCTCAATATTTTGTCACCAATTTTTAAAAAAATATTATCATTTTCATAATACAGTACTACCTGTTTATCTAGACATCATCGGGATCAAGGTAAGATTGTTGCCATAGTTGTTTGTTTAGATAAATGATTGGGAGCCGAAAATGAATTGAAATTTAGCTTACAAGTGAAATGTTTAAGCGGTGACCTGTTGTTAGTGACTAGGATTTACACAGAGAAAAAACAACAAAATAATGGAAATTTTGGTTAAATGAAGACAGCTGGTCTGAAATACACTTGTATATTGACAACTTAATTTGTGTATTACACTCCACAATGTGTTAAATAATTTACATGTATATGAAAAATCTATGAATTCATGTATATGATCATGTTAGAAAATTCATGTATCAGTCAAATCCTATTAGAAAACACAAATAACACATATATAAAATATGGTAGTCCTTGTTTGATCTATATCCAATTGTCAAAAACACGTTTCACTAAAAAATTCACTCTGATATTCATTCTTGCGAGATGTCCCACCTTCAGTTAACATGATGACCAGATATTTAAACTTTCACAACACAATAAATATGTTCCAGTCACTATGGAAGGTGAAACAATTGATCAGTTTCCAATGATCTTATTTAAGTTTGGTTCTGACTTCCTTTGATCAAAGGTCCTTTGTATTTGTTGAAGATTTTAGTCTGCTTGCTTTGATGAAGGTACATGTGTTATTGAAGGTGCCGCTAAAGGCCCTCTTTAAAGGACCAAACAAATGCCCTTTTGTTATTGTTAGGATAATCAAATAATTGTAGAACATTGATTGAGACACAAAAAAATTCATTTGCTTAGTGATTGGCTTAGCATGTATACAGAATGATCGGTACTTCTAAGCTAATAAGTTGTTTTTTTTTATCTTGTTTTTTTTTTAAAGTTTGGCTGCAAGGTACTTATGAGGAACTTTGTCAAAGGCTTTGATGAAATCAAGCAGGATTACATCTATTTGTTGTTTGATGTTTAGATTGGCTGCTAGATCCTGAATTATAATTTGGTTGTCACAGGATATCTTCTTTTTGAAGCAATATTGTCTTTCAGAAGAACGATTTTGCTTTCAAAGAACTTCATCAGGTGGCTATGGGTGATGTGCTCCATGACTTTGAAGCAAATTGATCTCAGGGAAACTGGCCTGTAGCTGGAGGCTTTGTTTGTGTTGCCTTTCTTGAACAAAGGAATGACAAATGCTCCTTTCCAGTCAGCTGGTGTCTGACCCTGCTCTAAATGAGACATGGAATATTCCCTGAATATCTCTGTTTCCAAATAATGGCAATACTTCATGTTCTCAAATAGAGTCTATATCTTCTTACAGTTGCTATCACTGTAACATTGGGTTAACCAGTTTGTCATTTGATAATGGCCAAGGATGTTATGCAAGAGCCTGGTCACATGATTATCGCATTTGTCATGAACCAAGAGATCAAATCTATGGTAGCCAATAAGAGTCACACTGTGAAGTATAGACAGTTGTTGTTTTCTGGTGGCATTTGCAATTTACAGGTGTTGACTTTAAAACTTTATTTACTACTTTGTACTGAAACACTGGGAGTTGTTTAAACAGTTGGAGGTCAGCGTATACATGTACTTTCAAGCTCATGTTGGTATTCCATTTTCAGTGACAATCCCAACACTATTCTCCCCATCACATATGGTTACAGTTGTATTTCTTTAATTGTTTCTGTTGGAATCTCACAGGTGACAGAATGAATGCCATGGAAGAATCATCTGTTTTTCAATTTGATTTACACTTTATGCAACATATACATCAAATTCCAAACTTTAGGACAAGCAGCATTGTGAAAATATTTTTGTGGTATTACCATGATTTTGAGTAACTCCCTTGCATAACCTTGAATCAACGTGGCATCTGTTTATTGATCATTTCCCACAGTCATCTGATTTAAACCAGAAATGAAATGCATTTTAATATGGAGCAAAGAACAACAAATAGACAAATATAAATATCTTGAAGGTAAATAATTTTATTTATGTATTCACCGGTCACAAACTTTAAGCCTCATGATAACATACCCCTTTGGTATATTGCTAATTTCAAATTTGCTTTTTCATTTATATTTGAAAGTAGAATTTTCTAAGAGAAAATGTGAATGTGCTTTTGTTTTCATTTGCTTGTATCAATTCCAGTGTAGTATTTTTTTTTTAGTATTGTTAATATACAAGTCCTATGAACTTGCTTTAAGAAGGTTTTGTTGTAAGTTTAGTTTAGGTCTGATGTGAGTGTCTGTTAAACATGCTTTGTAAACTATTGTCTTATGATTGCATGTTGTACTTACCGGTATTTAATATTATGCACATTAATTAAAGTTGGTACATTAGCTTTGTAGAACATATATATTAGAAAAACAGCTCATCCAGTGATATTGTTTATGTACTTTACTGACACCACTGACATTAAATAAAATTTCTTGTATCTTGTTTATCAAAATGTACTTGACTTGTTTCTTATTGATAATAAATATGTCAGGGCTTGTAATAACCTTTATTGAAATTGAGATGCTTTTTTTATGCAAGAAGGAAAATGAACCCCTCATCAAAGCATTTGTGAAGGATGAGGGGTATTAGTAAAGCTTGAGGCTGAGCATTTATATGTGTTAGACTGAATGCTTTATGGAAAATAATAATACTTTAAGACTATATATGTCTAAATTTTAACCAAGATGTTATGTCCAGATTTAGATTAAAATGCATTACTATCCGATGTCTGTATATTGGTCTGATTAAAAGTTGCTAAAATGACTCTTTCAGATTTTCCAGTTCCATAAAGTCTGCACTGCTGACACCTTGACAGTGTAAAATTATGTAAGAGTTTAATCCTAAACAAAATTGGTTGGACAAAAATGTATGGATTTGTTCAGAGAGACAAAAAAAGCAGTGTATATCATGCAGTTGCAGAGTATCTTCTGTCTGAGAGAAGCAGAGATTGGAGAAAACTTCCATCAAATGTGGCTGGTTTCCACCTGATGTTTGGAGAAAGAAATAAGCTTCCTTTTGGAAGATTAGGTAAATGGCATATCACAGAATGTAGTATTTAAATAATCATAAAACTTTTTGAATTGGTTGCATTGAAAATACCTGTAAAAATGTCATTATGCACCTTGAGCAACAGTAAATTGATTATTTTCTTATTGTTTTCTTGACAGTTGTTTTTAGATATGCTTAAATTGACAGTCAGCTTATTGTTTGGGAACTAGATTTTAATTTGAAAATGTCACATTCATTGGAGTGTTTGTGTTTCAAGTGTTGACAGTTATGACTGCATGGTGCAATAGTGTCATTATTTTTGTTTTATGGCCTTGTTATCCAATGTATGATTCCAGGTGTTGACATATTAAGTAAATTAGTGACACATTCTGTATGATAACGTCTTCCAGGTACCCCATTTACCTCACCTCTGCCCTGAAGACAACATATGGTACTGTTTGAGCCCATTTTTAATATAAGTTTTGAACTAAACTCACATGTATGCAAATTCAGGGAACAACCAGTCATTTTAAATACTCCTTTGATCATCCTGACTCTTTGCATTGGAAATGACTAAGGTAAGAAGGCTGATATATATGACTAAGGTAACAAGGCTGATATCCAGTGCTAAGATAAGAAGGCTGATATCTAGAACTAAGGTAAGAAGTCTGATATCTTGTACTAGGGTAACAAGGCTGATATCTAGTACTAAGGTAAGAAGGCTGATATCTATGACTAAGGTAACAAGGCTGATATACAGTGCTAAGATAAGAAGGCTGATATCTAGAACTAAGGTAAGAAGTCTGATATCTTGTACTAGGGTAACAAGGCTGATATCTAGTACTAAGGTAAGAAGGCTGATATCTATGACTAAGGTAACAAGGCTGATATACAGTGCTAAGATAAGAAGGCAGATATCTAATATTAAGGTAAAAAGGCTGATATCTAGTACTAAATTAAGAAGGCTGATATCTAGTAATAAGGTAGGAAGGCTGATATCTAGTACTAAGGTAAAAAGGCTGATATCTAGTACTAACATAAGAAGATTGATATCTACTACTAAGGTAAGAAGGCTGATATTGAGTATTAAGATAAGAAGTCAGATATCTAGTATTAAGGAAAGAAGGCTCATAGCTAGTACTAAGGTAAGAAGTCTGATATCTAGTACTAAGGTAAGAAGGTTGATATATATGATAAGGTAAAAAGGCTGATATATAGTACTAAGTTAAGGCTGATATCCAGTACTAAGTTTAGAAGGCTGATTATTGTATAAAATTG
The DNA here is from genome assembly GCA_028554795.2 of Sinohyriopsis cumingii. Taxonomy (NCBI): domain Eukaryota; kingdom Metazoa; phylum Mollusca; class Bivalvia; order Unionida; family Unionidae; genus Sinohyriopsis; species Sinohyriopsis cumingii. The sequence goes on along the minus strand of JAPYKE020000192.1, from coordinate 67,659 downwards.
CTTCATTTATTCTTTGATGCCCTAAAAATGTATTTAAAGATCAACAGCTTTGGTTTAATAACATTCATAAGATAAACTTGGGAGCATGAGTAAATTTTCTTATGGTTTTCTATCATGTAACCACTCTAGGTCTTTGTTTTGTAGAGGTTGTTCAGGTGAGGACATTGTATGTGGTTTTAGTTGAGGATTTTGAATGACTATGGATTTGGGCCATTGCAGAAAACAACATAACCTTGTAATAAACCTGACCCTAATTTCTTGTCGAAAATATTGATATCATTTAGTAACTGGACCATGATTTCAAATTAAACGAATGATAGAAAAGATGAAAGAGTTTTCTCTCAGCCATGGAGCTGCACTGTCACTTCTGACACAAGCATTTTGCAAATTAATTGTAAGATAATTTACATGGGATTTGTGATCCAGTCATGATGCGGAAAGGAAAGATAAAATTCCACACTTATAGAGAGATCGCTTTGAGGAATTTTGTCACATTTCTGTAAGATATCACCTAAATGATAGCCTAAATTTATCTACAACTTGCCATTTGAATTTTAAAAAATGGCCTAGTTGCAGACCCTTTGTAATTTTAGGTCACATTAAATAGTGGAAACAAAAGTGTGATGGTAAGGTATACTGAGATATGAAATACCATTGCATTTTAAAGGTTTACAAACGTGGGATAGAAAGGCACACTGAATTATGAAATACCATTGCATTTTAAAGGTTTACAAAAGTGTCTGGAAGGGGGCTTGAAATATGAATCTATGTGTGCATGCGTGTGTTAGTGTGTATGAGTGTACAGGAACGAGAAAGAGATACACATGCAAATGTTTTATCTAGGAACAACCAACGATAAGGGTTTTTCAAAACACATATTATTTTTATAAATTTAAATGATTCTGTATCAAGAATTGAGGCAGAGTTTAAGGAAAAAGTAGTCAGATAGGAAACACCATGTAAAATTGGCAAGATTTTAAAAACATTCCAAGATTATTTATTTATATGTCTATCTGTCTGCTTATCAACCTATATATCTATCTGTCTATCTGTCTGTCTGTTTGTCTATCTATTGGGGCCCCAAGTGGCCAAGTGGTGTAAAGCACTCTCTTTTGCTGATCACTGTCATCTCACCTTGGTCTGCGCAGGTTCGAATCTCAGATTCTGCCAATGTGGGTATGTAAGAAAACCTGCCAGTAACTTCTCGTGGGTCAGTGGTTCTTTCCAGTTTTTTTTTTCCGGGTTCTTCCTCCACCATTAATTTTGGCCACCATGTAAAGCCATGTAAAGCCTATCGTGTGCAGAAAAATGGCATTAAACCCAACAACAACAACAACAATTACCCATCTGTCTATCTATCTGTCTGTCTGTCTGTCTGTCTATCTATCTATCTACCTACCTACCTATCTACCTACATATCTGTATGTCTATCTATCTATCTATCTTTCTATCTATCTATCTATCTATCTATCTATCTATCTATCTATCTACCTACCTACCTACCTACCTATCTACCTACATATCTACATATCTGTATGTCTATCTATCTATCTATCTATCTTTCTATCTATCTTTCTATCTATCTATCTATCTATCTATCTATCTATCTATCTATCTATCTATCTATCTATCTATCTACCTACCTACCTACCTACCTATCTACCTACATATCTACATATCTGTATGTCTATCTATCTATCTATCTATCTATCTATCTATCTATCTTTCTTTCTTTCTATCTATCTATCTATCTATCTAGCTACCTACCTAGCTACCTACCTAGCTACCTACCTAGCTACCTACCTACCTACCTACCTACCTACCTACCTACCTACTTTCGTGTGACTTGCTGTATACTTATAATGTAAAAGTTGAATCAGTCAACTTTAATGTGTGATGCTTTGAAGGTGGCAGAGACAGAGGGTTGTTGCCAAATCAATCACCCAGTGTAACTGTCCTGAGATATATTTAGTATGTTGTAAACCTTCAGTTGGTCAACATTTCTATATTTGAGCTCACTGAGAGAGAGAGAGAGAGAGAGAGAGAGAGAGAGAGAGAGAGAGAGAGAGAGAGAGAGAGAGAAAGAAAAAGAGAATGTAAATATATGGAAATCATTTAACTATGGATAATTTGATAACCAAGCATTTGCAAAGCAGTTAAAACTTTAAGAATAAGGGTGTGTGAAAATCAATAATAACAACAACAACAACAAAAACAGTAACAACAACACCAACAATAATAATAATAATAGTAATTATTATTATTATTATTATTAGTAGTAGTAGTAGTAGTAGTATTAGTATTATTATTATCTTTATTATTATTTTATTATTATTATTATTATTATTATTATACAGATCTCTAGCTAATCATGAATTTATGTCTCAACACATTATTTTTGGGGAGGGGGGCAAACATGTAGTGGTCAACAAGTGCCCCTCGTCGCTCCTATAGATGGCACTGACTACCTTTCTTTCATTTTTTTTCAACCTTTTTCTTGGCACCACTTGATGGAGGGTGCAGTTACCTATGTTTACCTGTACACCTTGACCTAATGCATGTCATAGTTTTGAGAGTACATGGTACATGATAATATGCTGATAATATACAATGCTGTCAGGCATTTCTGTGCACCTAATGTTTCTGTCTCCAATATTGAAGCAAAACGCTTACCGAATTTGACCGTTTAACAAAAATAAAATACTGCAATGCTTATCATTTGAAAAGAGGCAATGGTCACCAGAATATTCTGTTCAAAATAATATTAATTTTGGGCATAAGGGATACCACCCCCATGTTTTCATGACTTGTGATATGTTGGCCTATTCTGCACACAACTTTGAAAAGATGTAATATTTGTCCATCAGGCTATAGAAATGAAATACATTACTTTCAACTGTTTCTGTCAGCATTTCAGTCAAGTAATTAGGTCAGGTTTATAGCTAGTTTTACAAAATTCAAAGTAACTGTGCTAATAAATGGCAAGATATATTAAGCAAACTAAACTGATCTTGTAAAAAATTAGTAAAGTTCAACATTTTATACAAAAAATAAGTTATTATGTGGAAGAGAAACAGCAATGAATAGGATGTAATGTGTTTACAATTTCTTGTTCATGGGGAAGAATTACTAAAGAATTTAGAAACAGACTGTACGCCCAGGAATTTCTTGAGAATGCCATTCTAGTGGCAAGTTGAAACATTGGGTAGCAGGCAATATTGTACATGTGGGACAACTTCTTGCAAAGTTGGAAAGCTGGATTAAGATGCAGAATGTTTTAAGGTATACATTTCCATCTTTTATATAATGCATTTATTTGTATGATTCTAAAAGATACTTAGTAAATAGGATTTTCTGGGTTACAGGTTTAAGAAGATCATGGAGTATGGGTCTTCATGTTGACATTTAGAAATCATATTTTCATATGCCTTTCAAGTTGAAATGTAGGATATTTTTGTACACTTTATATCACTTTTCTTAATTAAAGTAAGATTGTTCTTTCTTGATACAAAATGGATTTTTTTACCTGAAATAGCATGCAGTCCAATGTTTACACAAAGGATATATCTTTGCACAGAATGAGCAGACATTATGGTATATATATATATATATATATATATATATATATATATATATATATATATATATATATATATTCTTTATACATGACAATTTCTTTACTGATATGTATATATGAAAATTTCTGTAATGATTCAAGAACAAAATAATATTTTTATAAAAATCTCTGAAACAGTTGAATAGAGAATGCTTTATTCTATCACATTGACCTTCTACAAAACAGGAAGAAACTACTTTCAAATAAATAGACATAAAAATTCAAAGTCCTAAATTTAAGGCTGCATTTCTTCCCAAAATTTATAAAGTATCAATGTATGCATCTTTGTAATGCCTAACAATGTAAACAAATTTTGTCACCACCAAAATCCACTCAGATTTTCCAGTATGGTTTGCATAAAAATGTATTATTTTACACTCTTTGGTTTGGTGGTTTTGAAAACAAAACTTGATTTTCCAAAACTGTTAATATGTTGGATGTTTGTCTTTATGTTTGTATTGGGACAACCATATTTTTATAGGCAGACCAGGTTTTTAAGTTCAGCACAAATTAATTTATAACAACACCTGGACAGTGATAGCACATCTCCACTTCAATATACTTTGCCAGTTCCAGAGATTAAATAGCTGTGTCTGGTTGATGCCATGCTGTTATCAACAATTTTATTTGGAAAAGCAACAAAAGCATGCCATGCCATTATCTCATTTCACAGCAAGGATTCCCCATTATATTTAATGGTTTATCTATGTACAAAATATTTTCACCACTATTAATTAGACGAGCCACAGGGTCACTTGATTGATTACTTGGATTTATGTTGTCATGTTGTGTCATTATCAATTTATGATTTCTTTGCAAAGGAATGCAGTTTTGAAAGGCTTGTATGCTGAAAGAAATTAATAAAGTAAACTTAACTTAAAAAGTTTGACTGTCATAATTCATTGAATCTAAGGAAAGGGATGTTAGCCATCCTTCAAATTTTAAATGTTTGTTTTACCAAAATTTCAGGTCATGATCCAGGCATTGTCCAATTGGTCAACTACTATCGAGGGTCTGATATCATCTGCAGGAAAACTGCCATGATCAAGTGAGTCACTATATATGTACTTGTGAGTCATTATATATCTGTAAGTGTCACTATACATGTACAAGTGAGTTATTATATCTATATAAGTGAGTCACTACACATGAATACATAAAAATAATATTTGTTATGTATTAGGTACTTCATAAAAGGGTTGAGGTACAGTAGAGGATTGATTTTCACAACTTTACAAGTCAGAATATTCTTTTCAAGCATACTGGCATCACACCCCACAAATAGTTCTACAGTAACTACATATTAAAAAGGCTTTATATCTTATCCAAAGTAGTGGTTTCCTCAACCATTCTGATTCCCTATAAATGCTATAAGTTGTAAAACAGGTTTTACTTTCTGCAGCACTTTGTGTTTACTACTTAGAAATACATGTACATTACGGATCTCAAGCCTCCCTTTTATCATAGATGTTTTAGTAACAGTGTATTGTACTTGTTTATAAAGAAAACAAAGGTAAGTTTAATATCCTCACTTTTACACACCGCTCCAGTGGGTCTAGTGGTTAGAGCATCTGCCTCGGATGTGGGAGGTCATGCGTTTGATCCATGGCCGAGGCATACCAAAGACTTATAAAAATGGTACTAACAGCTGCCTCGCTTGGCACTCAGCATTAAGAGGTTAGTGTTAGGACTTTTTGACCTGGTGTCAGGATAATGTAACTGGATGGGATATCATGCTACATGTCTGTGGCATGATGCCCCAGTGCTAGACATCACCATAAACTGCCACACTGCAGACGTAATAGCAATATGACTGAAAAATTGTTAAAGCTACGTTAAAAATCCAAATCACACACACACTCTCTTTTACACACAAATATCCATCCACTACAGGAATGCCTACAATGTCATGGTTTTTCACACAAAATATATTGTAGACTCCCAAATCTCTTCATATGATTGACATTTCCCTATACACAATTTCTCCAGAAATGTATCTCTGAAATAATTGTAGAATTACCATCTTTACTCAATTATATGTCAAATCCACCTGCAACCTACACAGACCCAAATCTGCCAGTTCTTAATGTGCCAGCAGATCTGGGTCTGTGCAGTTTGTTGGAATAATTAGTTGAACAAAACAAAATAGACCCTGATCTGCAGGTACATTATGATATGGCAGAGCAAGATCATTGTTGTTTGCAGTTCGATTTGACCTATAAGCAAGTACATACAGTATATTCCAGCTCCACTCCAGAAGACTTCCTTGAAAGACTTGTATCTGTCGTTAACTTTGAAGAGAATTTGGGGATTACTCATACCTTCAGCAATGTATTACCATGTACAGGTCAGGTTTTTATTGCAAAGCGTTCATTGTAGAATGCAGAGCAACTACTGATGATGTTACATTGGATCAGTGTTAATGAAGCTTGGTAACATACTGGACTTTATATTTCTAGTCATAAACATGTTTTGAAACACAGTCCCAGATAATAGAGCATGACAGAGTAATGCAGAAATATTCTAAAACTGAACTTGTCTTTCTACAACATATGATAAAATAGAATAGAAATGACAACAATTTAAATATAAAATGATAACAAATAGAAAGACAGAGTGTAACTAAAAGATGATATTTGCTTGAACTAGTAAATAATGGATATATTTCATCAAGAGGATGAAAATACTTCAATTTTGTACACACAAAATGAAATATATCCTTTATTCTCCCTGAGCAAGCAAATTTTCTTTTGATTTTACACTCAGTAAAATGGCTAGCAATATTTATAACCGACAGATTTCTTTCCGTATCCCACTCTGTACCTTTTAATTTCTGTATTTGTGTAAATTTGCACAGAAAATATAAGTGCATCTAGTAACATTTAAATTCATGTTAAGGAGAACATTACAAATAATTGAAGGAAACACAAGTATTATAGGATTTGAACCTTGGTCATCTGTATACATATTAGGTGGCCATATTTGCCACTAGACCATAAAGTATCTTTCAATATTTTCCAGATTTCTTGATAATAATGTTATCATTATCTATTGGTGTGCCGTGAAAAATTATTTATTGTATTTCACTCAAGAGAATTATTAGGATTATTTCTCTCAGAAAATCCAGTAAATCTGGCCCTGCCAAATATACGACTTAAAATGCTTGTGTTTTAAATCAATACACTATTTTTTGTTGTTGTGTGGATATGGTTTTCATGAATTTAATGAGTGCGATAAAGTAGGCCACTATTTTTTGTTGTTGTGGTGATCAGTTATTATGAATTTAATGGATGTTATAAACCAGGCCACTGTCTTTTGTTGTTTTAGGGAATCAGTTTTCATGAATTTAGTGACATGGTTTGTAGCATCCATTAAATTAATGAAAACTGTTAACCAACAACAACAAATATAGCGGTCTGGTTTCATGGCAACCATTATATTGATAAAAACACATCCACTACAACAATAAAAACTAGTAATCTGATTTTGTAACATACATTAAATTCATGGAAATTATTCCCCAAAACAAAAAAAATAGTTTGTACAGTGGCATCCATTAAACTGCTGAAAACTGATTCCCAGTAAGAAAAAATAGTGCAGGCCTCATTTTGTAGCATCAATTAAAGTCATGAAAACTCAGATTCCCTAGATGCAAGAAAAAATAGTGGCCTGGTTTGTAGCAATTATATTAAATTCATGAAAACTGATTTCCTACAACAACAAAAGACAGTGGCCTGGTTTTTAGCATCAACTAAATTCATTAAAACTGATTCCCCTTCAAAAGCTAAAAAAAAATGATGGTTGGGTTTGTAGTTTTCATGAATTTAATGGATGCTACAGACCACTCTACTCTATTTTGTTATTATAGTGGTCAGTTTTCATGGATTTAATGAATCCTAAAAAACCAGGCCACTATTTTTTGTTGTTGTAGGGGATCAGATTTCATGGATTTAATGAATACTACCAACCAGGCCACTATTTTTTGTTGTTGTAGGGGACCAGATTTCATGGATTTAATGAATACTACCAACCAGGCCACTATTTTTTGTTGTTGTAAGGGATCAGTTTTCATGGATTTAATGAATACTACCAACCAGGCCACTATTTTTTGTTGTTGTAAGGGATCAGTTTTCATGGATTTAATGAATAATGCCAACCAGGCCACTATTTTTTGTTGTTGTAGGGGATCAGATTTCATTTATATAATGAATACTGCCAAACTGAACATTTCAAGGCATAAAGAACAGTGAATCTTCTTTGGAAACTCTTTCCCAAATCGCAAACCTATGTAACAATAAAAGTGTACTTTTTTTTAAAAACCAGATAAATTGGAATTATACTACATCTGGTCTCTTTCAGATTGTTCAAAGGTTATGCAGTTAGTATGAAACATTCAACAGTGGAAGAATCGTTCAAATGGCTTCCATTGACATTCTTCATCTGCCCACAGACAGTTTCTCGAATGAATGTCCGTAGCTGTAATCTGATGCATCCAACCCCAAAACCTGATGAGAGGGCTGAACTTCGGAAAATGGTGGAAGAGCTGACTCAAATTGAGGGCAAACCAGCGGCTTGGATTGCAAAATCTTCAGCTGGGGCGAAAGGTCAGCATATGTTGTGTACCTAGAGTCATTTTAATATGAAAGTAAATGTCCTTTCTGACCAAATGTGGGAGTTTTCGAGACATGAGAACATGACAAAATATCAAATAATCTTATAATTTTTATTTTCATACATACATATTTTGCAGTTTACCTTCATTTCACCAACAATCTCAAAGAGGTTTCTAAATATTCTGATACAAAATATAAAATGGTACTTTTTTGCTTAGTATATTTTCAGAATTTAAAAATATTTTTTAATTTGCCATAATATTATTTTAGAATGCTTGAATTTGCTTGGATGAAATTAATGTTATTTTTGCTCAATAATATCTTGAAGATCAGGAATTCACAGTAGCTGAGTTGGCAGAGCATTGCAGTCCAGTTGATGTGATTTTAAAACCTAATCTCAGAGCCCAGGTTTGCTGTCTTGATATCTCCTTTAGACCAGCTTCCACTTACTCAGCAAGATATGGCAAATAATATACCAAAAATAATGAGAGCAACTCAGACCAAGATCATTTGGATGCAATTAATCACCCAAATCTTATCAATCTTTTATCTTCTTTGGGTATAATCCTCGTCAAAGTAATGATCATCTTCTCTTTTTTTCCATGTAGGAGATGGGATCAAGATATCTACTGATGTGAATGACCTTATTGCATATGTTGACAATAATCCTTATGCCTTTGTGATACAACGGTACATTGAACGGCCTTTCCTGCTCCAAGGAAACAGGAAATTTGATATAAGGTTTGAATATTTAAATACATGTTTTTTCTTTTGTTTACATAAATCTTATCAGACACATGAGGCATGCCCAGATAAAATTATCACCTTTATGCATAACAAATGCAGGTTTTTCTTGTGACTGTAGAACTGTGGAAAAGATATTTATTCATCTCTAGCCAATTAAATATTTTAACCATTTCAAAAGAATATTGATTTATGATAGCAATAATTGTCTCATATTGAGAAATATAAGTTAAGTGTCTATGCATTTGCAGTTATTGCAAAAATAGAGCTGTAAAAGAAAAAACTCAATAGAAAAAAGGTGAAACCCTGGGAAAATTATTAGAATCTTTGACCTGCTTTAAATTGGCATTGAAGGCCAGACTTTTATGTAAACTCGATTGTTTTTGTGAAATAACCATAGACTTTTCTTAATGTGTCAGGATAGATGAATTCTTGTTCTTTATTCTGTACAATTTTTAATATTTTTTTATTGCTTCTCTGGATCAAGCTGTAACTGTTTTTTGAAATAGTGAGAGGGCAGTTTCCACTACTCGTCTATGATATAATCTTTACATGGCAACATACACTGTATGTTGAAATAGAGGCAGGACAGGTTCTAATACTTTTCTCTGTCGTGACACTTACATGGGGATGTACATTGCATGTTTTAAGCTGGTGACAGGACAGTTTCTGATACTTTGTTGTATCATTACCTTTACTTGGGGACATATGTTGTGTGTTGACTGGTGATGTGGCACAATTTCTGATACCTTTCTGTGTCATGACCCTTACATGCAGACATTCACTGTGTTTTGTACTGGTGACAGGACACAGTTTCCAATACTTTTCAGGGTCATGACCCTTACCTGGAGGCATTCACTGTGTGTTGTACTGGTGACAGGACACAGTTTCCAATACTTTTCAGGGTCATGACCCTTACATGGAGGCATTCACTGTGTGTTGTACTGGTGACAGGACACAGTTTCCAATACTTTTCAGGGTCATGACCCTTACATGGAGGCATTCACTGTGTGTTGTACTGGTGACAGGACAGAGTTTCCAATACTTTTCAGGGTCATGACCCTTACATAGAGGCATTCACTGTGTGTTGTACTGGCAACAGGACAGTTTCCAATACTTTTCAGGGTCATGACCCTTACTGGAGGCATTCACTGTTTGTTGTACTGGTGACAGGACAGTTTCCAATACCTTTCAGGGTCATGACCCTTACATGGAGGCATTCACTGTTTGTTGTACTGGTGACAGGACACAGTTTCCAATACTTTTCAGGATCATGACCCTTACATGGAGGCATTCACTGTGTGTTGTACTGGTGACAGGACAGAGTTTCCAATACTTTTCAGGGTCATGACCCTTACATGGAGGCATTCACTGTGTGTTGTACTGGTGACAGGACACAGTTTCCAATACTTTTCAGGGTCATGACAATTACATGGAGGCATACATTTAAATCAGATGTTGCATAGGACAATGCAAATCAGACTATAAATTTATGCATGGTTATGAATTGCATGTACCCATAACTCTCTAAAATTTTCCATTTAAATTTTTAAAAAATACTCCAACATTTCAGCAGCTATCACCTTTGACCTTATATATTATAATTATTTCAGATGTTGGGTATTACTGGATTACAAGTATGATATCTACCTGTTAAAGGAGGGGGTCCTTAGAACTGCCTCAGATGAATACAAGCCAGATAACTACAATGCTGTAACCAGTCACCTCACCAATCATGCCCTCCAAAAGGACCTCTCAAAACATTTTGGTTTATATGAGGAGGGGAATGAAATGTTCTATGAGGAGTTCAACAGGTAGTATAATTATAATTAATACCTGATCTAGTGACAACCTGTACAAAACAACCAACTGTCCATAATGACCTGCAGTGTTATGTCCCTTAAAACACATTTATAGAATTTGCCTGTTCATAGCAACTACCTGCATAACACAAATAGTGATCACTATTGTGTAGTCCCCTGGACCTTTATATACTATGTTTATTTAATGGCAGTTATTTATTTATGGGGGTCTTGCTCAGATCCATCTCATTTCTATAAGATAATGTACTTTTATTATCTCTTTAAGTGTGTGTGTGTCCAGTTTTTGTGTTATCTATCTACCTTGTACATATCAATGCAGATGATCTGTCTTGCTTTCTTCTTTTTCAGTATATGTGCCTTATTGGCTTGAAGTATGAATGCTTTCTGCTTTAAAGATGCAGTGTTTAATGTAGTGGATAAAGAACATGCTGTTAAATTCCCATGTTTAGATTTGTTTTCTTTTTTTTTCTCGTACTTTTAGATGTACTTTTAAAAAGTATCTGTGAAAGCAAGGAAAGTAAAAATTTGTCTTTTATTATTTTAGGTACTTGCAAGATACAGTTGGTGTCACAATGGAAACAGCAATATTGCCACAAGTTCGAAATATAATCAAAAAGTGTTTTCATGTGGTGAAAGAGGTATTTGACATTTGACACGGTTTTTAAAGTTGATAATTTACTCATTTTTACTTACAGTATGATCTGCATCTGTCATACAGCATGCATCATCTGTCAAACAGCATGCATCATCTGTCATTCATGCCTGTCAACTTGTATGGGTTACCAGTAATTTGTTCTTTTTTTTTTGTCAGTTTATGGATGTACAATCATTGTGTATGTTTTTTTCTTGTAAAACTTTACATTTTTAAAAAAAAAATTGTAGAAACATTTTTGTGTGTAAATCTCAGGAGTGTTGACATAATTTTTCTATTTAAAATCGAGCATGATCCAGAATCCTTTTTAGCTATGCACATGCATGGTGGGAATAACTCCAATATGCTGGGGAAAATTAACATTTGGCTTGGTGATCAAAACAGGTCATTTGTAGCACCACACCCTGTGTTAAATTGATAACCTCTAACACAGATTTATTGGTTTTTATGTCAAGTAAACCAAATCTTGCATATCTGGCATTGTTTTAATCATAGCATGCTTTTTAGGGTAGAGTAAAGGCATGATGAAATATTTAAATTTCATTTTGTCCTTTTATTCTGCCAAATATGTGCTCTACACATATTTTTTAGAAAGAGCAATGATTTAACCATATTATAAGATATTGTGGAAAATTTTATCTGATGTGCATTGAATTAAGTGGGTCAGATTTGTAATCCAAACAGGAAGATGCCTTGCCAGCATGACAGAGGTAGTACAGATACTTAGTGATGTCATTCTCATGGCTCAAAGATATGTTACACTGCCAATTTACATAAACATCTTGACCAAACTTGGCACACCATATAGCAAATTCATAACTTTTCAAACACACGATATGCAATTTTAATAGAACTGATCACCAGCCTACGAGGTATAAACTTCTAGACTGCTACTTTGGCGATTTTTTTATTTTTAGATTTTAATTTTTGGATATCTTCTGGCGTAATATGTTAGGGTTTATGGGGGAAAAATATGAGCCCATGATAAATCCTAAGAAGTTAATACTACACCTTGAAGTACATTTTACAAAATACCTTGAACATAGCTTTTTTTAAAATACTAGTCATGACACTTTTGTTTTTGAGTTGCTCCATACATGGATCATGAATCACTTAAAGATGAGTCTGAGGATTATTGCATGCTGTCTATGAGTGTTGTCCTGTATTAACAGATGATGGCCAGAAAAGGAGCTTTAATTGTAGCTACTGGTGGATATTTAGTACAGGTGGCATCCGCTTCCAAATCTGAAAGTTGTTATTCAGCGACTACTTGCCTAGTCTCACAGCAATGCAGACTGTGAGAGATCATTTTCTATGATGAAAAAAGTATGTTCAGATTGTAGGAAGTCCCTGAATGCAGACACACTAACATCATTTTTACAGTGTAAAATAAACATATTTCTTACCTGATTTTATTCATTCTTTGTAAAATAGGCTAACCTCATCAAGATGTTGGATGATTTTTGTTTTGAGTTAGATCTGACATATTTATGAGGTGATCTTTCATCTGGTTGACAAAAGGTTATTTTACCATTCTAGAGTCTATTTGTTTTGGTAGGATTTTGCTCAAACTTGGCAGTTAGGCCTATCTACTCAGGATCAAGGTTGAGTATTACTATGAATGAAATTCATGTGACCTTGCATCTGATTAAATGAGCTTATCAAGACTCTAGTAACTTTATTTCTGATCAGATTTTGATCAGACTTGTTTAGGAGTCATATATTTACTAAGATGTTGAATTTGTGTGATTAAGATCTACACATATTGGTGACATAATTTTGTATCTGTTTAGCCATGCATACCACTCTGGAAACCATGTTCCAGCTTCATCTTTGCTCCATCTTATTTTATCATTTTCATAGACAGGTTTATTAATAAGTGAGATCTCAACATATTAATGAAACATGAATCTGATTGACAGAGCTTCAAAGTGTCTCTCTAAATCCAGAGATTATATTTCTCATCCTGTTTAAAAAATCTTGGTAAATGTATTTATATCATCAAGCTCTTGGATGACTTTGATTATGAGCAGAAGACTGTGTATAATAGTTATGTCTTTATCTTTAGAAAGAATTTTTTCACGATTAAATAGATAGGGTAAAATAAATTATTTAAAGTTTAGGAGATGCTTTACATAACTTGTACTCTTACTAAACTACATAAGCCTGCTTACTGAAATGGTCATCTGTTAAGTTATGTAAGATGGGTGAGCAATATGTAGCTCAGTTTGGCCTCTTGCTTATTACATGGTGCCAAAATGGCTTGTGACTTTGGAATTCTTGAAGTTAATATTAAGTCTTGTTCTACAAGCTAATATCAAACCATTGCTGTTGCCACAAAGTCAGTAATTTCCAATTATAAATTATTTCAAATCAACTTGGAATTAAAAGAATACAAAAGTGAAGAAGAGGAGGAGGATTGTCTTTTGTAAAATCAGGGTCACAAATGCATAATTTACACTCGCCTTGATGCTATGCATATTTCCCTTCATTCAAGTTAAATGCCTGCTTTTTGTTGACTCACGATACACTGATGGTTACTATAATATCATTACAATATTAATCTTCTAATGAATTATGAATTAAAATGATGCACTTCTGTACTTTTAGTTTGCAAATATCATATTCTCTTGTCATAAAAGTTGATGTTCAGTATGGCTTATTCAACCGAGTATTAGTTTAAACAAAGTCAATTTTTTGCAGAGAATCAAGACCAATGGCATTGGGTACATTAGTTTCCAGTTGTTTGGCTTTGATTTTTTGCTTGATGAGGACCTAAAAGTTTGGCTTATGGAAGTCAATGGGGCACCTGCTTGTGCACAGTGAGTCTAAGTCTATGTCCAGTTTTATGTTTCTTTGTATTAGCAGATAGCAGGACATATGTAACAACTAGCCTAAACATTAATATTGTAAATATGAATGTATCGAATATCAATACTCTTAAAAATATCCTTGGTTACAGAATGTCATAATGTTTCCTAAGCTATGTAACTCAATCCCATAGTGTACAGTGTAATAAACTAAGGGCATGTAACTCCATCAGATACTGTACAATATAGTAAACTAAGGACATGGAACTCCATCCAATACTGTACAGCATAATAAACTAAGGACATGGAACTCCATCCAATACTGTACAGTGTAATAAACTAAGGACATAAAACTCCATCCAATACTGTACAGTGTAATAAACTAAGGACATGAAACTCCATCCAATACTGTACAGTGTAATAAACTAAGGACATGGAACTCCATCCAATACTGTACAGTGTAATAAACTAAGGACATGGAACTCCATCCAATACTGTACAGTGTAATAAACTAAGGACATGGAACTCCATCCAATACTGTACAGTGTAATAAACTAAGGAAACATGGTATCTTGAAAAATGATATTAAATTTGCAAACTAAGCACATGTTGTAAAAAACTGAAATGACAAAAAAACACAATGTTGTCTTAGCCTTAGCTGTCATACTCTAGAAATTGATACAGGTCAATATAGTAATTGGAACCTAGTCCACATTTTTTGCCATTTCTGTCCAGACTTGATAGGTGATGAATAAATACATCCTATTGACATGTTGTGTAATAAACATCAGAGAAAAATGCTTTCGATAATGCTTCTATCTGATTATTTGAATATTTAATCATATAACGATGTCCAAACCAGTCCTAAGTAGTTATTTTCCTAACTATTACAAATATTATGGCTAAATTGGCTTATGAAAAGTTCCAAATATCACAAAACCAGACTGCCCTATTCAGCTAGATAGTTGCTGTATATATACTTGGCACAATATATCACCATCATTCATTTGTTTCTTCTTTTCCCATTACATTGTACACTGTCTGTTAAACAGGTTTAGTTACATTGTACACTGGCTAGTACATATGTTTTGTTACATTGTACACTGTTATAGAAGTTTTATTACACTGTACAATGTTATAGAGTTTTTATAGATATGTTAAATTAATTACTATAATTAATTGTTGTAAAGACAGTGTCAGCAGTGGTATAAAAAGCAATTTGAATGATGTTATAGCATTGTGTAAAAGTGTTTAGAAAGTCATGTAACACATCACTTAGTGACATTAGCAATTGAGACATAGAAGTGTTCTACTGAACCATTTGGTATTGAAAATCAGTTTCGTTATAACACCAAATGTATGATTGTATTTAATGCTTGCATTAAATGAATTATGTTGTATGAGGCAAATTGTACAATAATATGTAATATTACTTTGATATTAGTGATGGTTTTAATAAAGCCTAGAAACTTCATATTTACTCTGATGAAGAAATTATCAGCAACAAAGAAGCCTTAGAACAGTTCATAAGAATCATAATTAATGAAATTGTTTTCTTGAGATTGACATGTATTATGATTTTATTCGACAAATTCATTTTGTTATTAAATTATTTCATTTCTTATTAAGTTGAATGTTTATAAAATGAATACTGTTTTGTAATAACTTTACAAGAAGTTTGACAACTTATATTAAATACTCAAAACAATCTGCAAGTGTTTTGACCTGATCATTGTAATATCAGAAACATAAAAAGCATCAAATCAATTTCTGTATGGATATGTCAAGGAATTTATGACATGGTCTACTCATCTCCACATGTAGATCTTAAAGTTGTGTTGTTACAAGTCCTCCTTAATGGAAGGTGAGTGTGGGGCTTTCACTGAAACTTTTCCTCTTATCTTCTTGGTTCTGAATGAAATTGTCAAACACCCAGTATGGCTACCATGGTAGTCGTCTTGAAAGTTTCATTATTACTAGTACACCTGAACAGGTGGTCATATCAACATAGTGATTTCACTTAAAGACTTGGTATGGTGTCTACTTGCTTCTAAATGAAAATAGTGCCACCCACCTTCCAACATGGCTGTCTTAGTAGTTCTTACGAATAATGTTATCCATAATCTGCATTATTGAAAGATTAATATATATGGCCATTATGGTAGACATCATGACAGTCTCATTTATAGCTGCTTCTCCTGCATGGATAGAAGTAGTGACAGAACATTTTTCTAGAAGACTTCTTATGATATTACTTACAAAATATCTCCATTAAGACACTTCTTGCAACATTTAACTGGTTCTAAATTGAAATGGCACATATCTACCAGCATATGTACTCTTTCGTGAAGGAGGTTTGAAAATCAGACCTAATTGAAATAATGGTCAAAAAAACTAAATGGCATTGCTTACATTTTTTTACTTCACTGAGCATATGAACAATGAGACTTGTACATATACTGTGCAACTGAATTTTGTCCATACTTTGTATTTAGTTACATTCTAATCAACAGAACTCTGATATTGACTTTACAGTCAGCAGTTGTGACTTAGGATTTTAGTTCTATAGGCTTGTATGAATGATTACACAAACAAGAGACTCAATAGATTTGTATCATAAGCCAAGGTCACTTTACCAGAAATAAGCGAAATGGTTTCCACTCAGCAGCATTAGTTCTATGTCAGTTTGTTAGATCAAATGTTGTGGATGCTATATGCTTGTGGTAAGGAAGACAACTATTAATGTTGGGATCAAAAAGTTAAAGGCAAGATCACTGTTATTGAAAAAAGAAAAAATTCTTTTTACAAAGTTTTTGGTTATCTACATAGAGGACTATTATATACAGGACAGGCATATAATGTGCTTTCATATCAAAGTATGGGTAAATCATGTACAGGTTCAGGTCAGTATTGTACAGGTAAAGGTAAATCCTGTTAAGGTACAGGTAAATCATGTAAAGGTACAGGTAAATCATGTAAAGATACAGGTAAATCCTTTAAAAGTACAGGTAAATCCTGTAAAAGTACAGGTAAATCCTGTAAAAGTACAGATAAATCATGTAAAGGTACAGGTAAATCATGTAAAGGTACAGGTAAATCATGTAAAGGTACAGGTAAATCATGTAAAAGTACAGGTCAATCATGTACAGGTACAGTTAAGTCATGTACAGGTATGAGTAAATCATGTACTGGTGTATGGTGCTAACCTGCAAAATCTTCAAATTATTAAACGTTTTAAATGTTGATATAACTTGGATTTTGTTGGCCATGGCAAAGTTCATAACTGAAAACAAAATATAAAATTTCTTTTTTTTCCACAGAAAACTTCTGCCTGACTTAGCCCGTAGCATTGTTGTGAGCGCAATAGATCCAGTGTTTCCTCCAAGTGTGCCCAACTCAGCTGGAAACACATGGTTTTACAAAATCTAAGTCAATTCAAATCTGTCAAACCTGTCAAGATTTTTATATAACCCCGCTTTGAGAAGCAGACTCTGTATATGTTAAATCAGCTATTATTCAAAGGGTTACAAAATTTGTTGATTTTTTGACCACTAAACCCAAAGAAAGATATCCTTGTTATTAACTGTATTTATGTCAGAAGTGTAAAATTTCAGGAATTCAAGTATCGATGAAAAAAAAACCTTGTAAGACTAATGAGAATAATGCTTATGTAAAAAGTGATTTTGCTCACGCATTCATCCTTCGATCTAACCTTGGTCACAGTTACATGATATTTACCATAGTTAAATCAGCATTTCTTTAAAAAGACTCAGTCCTTTACATTTGTGACCTATAGTCAACAAAAGTTGCCATGTTAATCCATCTTTGAATGAATGTGTTTAAAACACCAATGATGGAGATTAATTAGACATGGTTCCAAGGTTTTATTTAATATTGCCTAAAATGGCTGTGATATGTGACTAAGTGGACTGTTCACTTATTTCACTAATGACTCTGGTGTTATTTTCAACTCTTCAGTTGCTGTGTCCATTTGTTTTTACTTCCTTATTATAATGTGGTTCATGGCAGCCATAACAATGGACATTCTTTTAAGTCTTATAAGTGAGGAGGTCACCTTATAGTGAGGTACTTTATATGTGAATTACTAAAAAAAAGTAATGGGATCTGTGTCCATATCTGTCTTATAATACAGGTTACCATATCCTGAGATGCCTTCTTTATTTAATCATCAAGATCACTGAGGGCTGACCTTTGCTCCACACATTGTAAGTATTAATATTACATAGCAGTGCAAAGTATCACTCCTAGCTGAGCAATGCTTTATGCATAGTAAGTATTAATATTTCACAGCAATGCAAGGTATCACTATAGGCTGACCTATGCTCTCTGTATAGTAATTATTAATATTTCACAGCAATGCATAGTATCACCAAAGGCTGACATATGCTCTCTGTATAGTAATTATTCATATCACATTGCTGTGCAAGTTATCACTATAGGCTGACCTATGCTGTATGCATAGTAATTATTAATATTTCAAAGCAGTGTGAAGTATCACTGTAGGCTGACCTATGCTCTATGAGGGTGCAGTGCCTCAGGACATGAGAGATGTCAACATCGTAACCCTGTACAAGAACAAGGGCAACAGGAGCGACTGCAACAACTACAGGGGCATGTCCCTTCTCAGCAACATGCGTAAAGTCTTCGCATGCGTCATCCTGAACAGACTGCAGATGCTGACAGAGTTGCAGTGCAGGTTCCGCACAGAGTGGTCCATAATTGACATGATCTTCTCCATCAGGCAACTGCAGGAGAAATGCAGAGAACAACACAGACCCCTCTTTCTGGCCTTTATAGACCTCACCAAGGCATTCGATCTGATCAACAGAGATGGACTGTTCACGATCCTGGTGAAGATTTGATGCCCCCCAAAGTTGCTAAGCATGATCCAGTCCTTCCACGATGACATGAAAGGCACAGTGCAGTACGATGGCTCAAAGTCTGACCCCTTTGACATCCACAGCGGAGTGAAACAGGGCAGCGTCCTTGCCCCCACACTATTCGGCATCTTCTTCGCTGTCCTGCTCAAGCACGCCTTTGGGGCATCCACAGAAGGGATCTACCCGCACACAATTAGAATGCAGACTGTTCAGCCTGGCATGACTAAAGGCAAAGAGCAAAGTGTGTGAAGCAACCATCAGGGACATGCTCTTCTCAGATGATGATGCTCTAGCCACTCACACAGAAGCTGAGCTACAGCGCCTGATGGACTGCTTTGCTAAAGCATGTAGTGAGTTTGAGCTGACTGTCAGCCTCAAGAAAACCAATGCAATGGCTCAGGACGTGGACCCCCCAAGCATCATCATCAACAACTACGAACTTGAGGTAGTAAGTCAGTTCACATACCTCAGCTCTACCATCACCAACAACCTCTTGCTCAATGCTGAGCTCAACAAGCAGATTGGAAAAGCATCAACAACTCTCTACAGGTTGTCACAGTGAGTGTGGAACAACAGCATGCTGACCCTGAACACTAAGATCTCCATGTACCATGCCTGCATGATAAGCACTCTCCTGTATGCCAGTGAAACCTGGACTCTGTACGCCTCACAAAAGAAAACACTGAGCACCTTTCATATGTGATGCCTTTGATGCATACTTGGGATCACATGGAGCAATCGAGTAACAATTAACGAGGTGCTTGAACATGCCAAAATTCCCATCATGGTCACACTCCTCTGCCAACATCGCATCAGATGGCTGGGCCATGTATGTCAGGTGGATGATGGACAGATCCCCAAAGACATTCTTTATTCGAAACTTGCCTCTGGCAAAAGGTCAGTCGGATGGCCACATGTCCGCTTCAAGGATGTCTGCAAGCGCGACATGAAAGCCCTTGACATCGATGTCAACACCTGGGAAAAGCTTGCTCTAGACAGGTCCAGCCAGTGACATGCTCTGATCACTGGTCTGAAATCCAGCGAAGACAAGCTACGCTTTTGCTAGCTGATGAAAATCGATCGCAGAGGAAGAAGAAGCAGCTCCAACCCCCACCAGACTCAACCTTCTAGTGCAGCAAGGACTGCCACTCCCATGTTGGGCTACATAGCCACAGCGGATGCTGCACAATGACCAACCGGGACATCTCTCATGGGCACACTTCCATCGTCTCTCGAGACTAATGGATGCCAACCATGCTCTATGCAATAGTAATTATTAATATTTCATAGCAGTGCAATGTATCACTATAGGCTGACCTATGCTCTACACATTGTAATTAATATTTCATAGTAGTGCAAAGTATCACTATAGAATGACCTATGATGTACACATAGTAATTATTAATATACAGTACAAAGTATCACTATAGACTGACCTATGCTGTACACATAGTAATTATTAATATGCAGTGCAAGGTATCACTATAGACTGACCTATGCTCTATACATAGTAATTATTAATATGCAGTGCAAGGTATCACTATAGACTGACCTATGCTCTATACATAGTAATTATTGATATGCAGTGCAAGGTATCACTTTAAACTGACCTATGCTCTATACATAGTAATTATTAATATGCAGTGCAAGGTATCACTATAGACTGACCTATGCTCTATACATAGTAATTATTAATATGCAATGCAAGGTATCACTATAGACTGACCTATGCTCTATACATAGTAATTATTGATATGCAGTGCAAGGTATCACTTTAAACTGACCTATGCTCTATACATAGTAATTATTAATATGCAGTGCAAGGTATCACTTTAAACTGACCTATGCTCTATACATAGTAATTATTAATATGCAATGCAAGGTATCACTATAGACTGACCTATGCTCTATACATAGTAATTACTGATATGCAGTGCAAGGAATCACTTTAGACTGACCTATGCTCTATACATAGTAATTATTGATATGCAATGCAAGGTATCACTTTAGACTGACCTATGCTCTACACATAGTAATTATTAATATGCAGTGCAAGGTATCACTATAGACTGACCTATGCTCTACACATAGTAATTATAGATATGCAATGCAAGGTATCACTACAGACTGACCTATGCTCTACACATAGTAATTATTGATATGCAGTGCAAGGTATCACTCTAGACTGACTTATGCTCTGCACATAGTATTTATTGATATGCAATGTAAGGTATCACTATAGACTGACCTATGCTCTAAACATAGTAATTATTGATATGCAATGCAAGGTATCACTATAGACTACCCTATGCTTTAGACATAGTAATTATCAATACTTCACATTACTGCAAAGCAGAGCAAGTCAGAATATAGTGTAATATTGAATAGAATAACAGTGTGCACTTTTTGACCTCGATACTATTGAACTATTTTATTTTATACAGATATGTATATGTTGAAGAAGGTTCTCCTGTTATATTTTCACAGACATGCTTTTGATTTTCTTTAATAATTTTAGCAAATAGAATTTCCATTGTCTTTATTTGCATCACAAAGTACTTATGGAAAGGTTTTATCAGTATCACATGACAGTCATTGCATATTCAATCATGAGGTAAAAAGTTATTTCAATGTACTCATTCTTTGCACTTTGTTATGTCTTCATACAAATGGCAGTAAGGATATATGTTCATTTTTTTCAGTTTTCATTTTTAGCTATTTTGAATTAAATTTTGTATGAGTAACTTTTTATATCAACCATAATTCTGTAATTGCAAATTATCATTTTAACCATTGTTACTCTTTCCCATTTATTAAATAAAGCTCAACATAACTCATTTTACATTTTTCATAATACTATCTGTGTTAGAACTAAGCACATTTAATTGATACAATTCTGACAGATAGGTAAATTTTGTATGTTATCATATTTTCCTATTAAATGTTGTGTTTTTAAAATTGATGACAGTGATAACCATCTGTTCTCAAACATATCAAATGGATGCTTGGTGGATGGTTAAATGATTTTTATATGTAGTTTTATATATATGCTGAATTTTTGCTTGAGACCATGCCTATTACAATTTTATAATTTTGTTTCTTGGGTTTTCTAGGTAACACACCACTTTGAAGTAACTTACTAAATCAGCTGGTCATTTACTTTTGGTTTCTTGAGGAAAGTTACCATGTGATTTGTCTCATTGTTTTTCTTTGTTGGGGATTTTTCTACTGTTAACTTTTCTCAGGTAATTAACATTCACTACCAGTGATACGATTCAGTACCAGTGATACCATTCACTACTAGTGATACCATTCACTACCAGTGATACCATTCACTACCAGTGATACCATTCAGTACCAGTGATACCATTCACTACCAGTGATACCATTCACTACCAGTGATACCATTTAGTACCAGTGATACCATTTAGTACCAGTGATACCATTCAGTACCAGTGATACCATTCACTACTAGTGATACCATTCAGTACCAGTGATACCATTCAGTACCAGTGATACCATTCAGTACCAGTGATACCATTCACTACCAGTGATACATTCAGTACCAGTGATACCATTCAGTACCAGTGATACCATTTACTACCAGTGATACCATTCCAGGTCTCTATATTCAGAATATCAGCCTATTAGTCATATCTGTCTACCCCTCTAGAAGGATTTTTTTTTCTCACCCCACAAAATACAATATCTTCACATTACCACATTTAATCATATTTAACACTCACATACAACTATTGACATGATAAACCCATATATGCCAGTACACAGTCTACCATCAGTTGGGGATATGCCAGCACACATTCTACCATCAGCTGGGGCTTATGCTTGAGCCTAAGATTTAGTTTTCACTGTCAACCAATAAGAAACAGGCTTTCAAAAGCAACATCATCAGTAATTGGATAAAAGAAAATCAGAATCTCAAACTCAGTCTATAATGTTTCTATGATCTTATTACAACTCTATATTCTTAAACTAGGTAATAGAAAAGAGCAAAACCATCAAGTTTTGTAAAATTAAAAAAATAATTTTTTTCACTAGAATGTAAAGCGAAAATATTAAAAAGAACTTACAGTAATGTGAATTAAATCCTAAAATAAACCCAAAGTTCTGTCACCAGTATTAATGAATAAGGTTCTAATTAAATTGCAGTGGTTTATATGAAATTTGATCCAGTGCTGAAGGCATTGATGTGCCTGTAGTCTTGACTGTACTTATGTACCAGTAGACTGAAGTGTGATGATGTACTAACAGTTTTTCAGTTAATCACAGTAATATAGTCCAAGATATCATTGTCTTAATTCACTCAGATGGAATATTTCCCCATCAGCTTCAGGGATGATATGTCATCCCTGTTGATCAATTATCTTAGCAACCACTTCCTTTTTATTCCCTTTAACTTCTAATCTGATATTATGATTATTGTGATGTTCATCCATCTATCAATCCATCAGTCCATCTATCTATAGGCTGGTTTTCAGTCCATCTATCTGTAGGCTGGTTATCAGTCCATCTATCTATAGGCTGGTTATCAGTTCATCTATCTATCGGCTAGTTCAAGGTCCCCACAGCATGAAATAAATGTGCTATTTCCTTTTCCTTCCAAACCTTGTATGTTCCATTCCCATGGTTAGAAGAAGGAACCTATTTTCAGATCCAATTTTAATCAAACTGTATATATAGTCTACATCTGGATAGTGGCACCTGCCTGTTGATTCTCAGGAACAGAGTTCAAGGTCAAGATAACTGGAGCTAAATATTTCCATTAAGGGATCCACTTTCTTCAAATTTACCACAGCCTTAGTTTATCAGCTTCACTGTTGCAACACATTTGAAGACTGACAGCTTCTTATTGTGTTGGCAATTGATAGACCAGAGGAAAAGATTATTTGAAACTGCATTCTTGGTTTCTGCATAATAAGTAACAGATCTTACCCAATTTTCAATACTATATTTATTAATGGCATTCAGCTAACAGTGATCAGAAACTGGCTAAGCCCTCAACGGATTATCATCTCTATGGAAACAATTTCAACTTATGCCTTCAGTAGCTTATCACCTCATATAAAAAATACCACCTTATGCCCTTGACAGCTTATCATCTCATTATGCAAACCTACAACTTATACCCTTAACAGCTTATTGTCTCATCATACAAACCTACAACTTATGCCCTCAACAGCTTATCATCTCATTATACAAACCTACAGCTTATGCCCTCAACAGCTTATCATCTCATTATACAAACCTACAGCTTATGCCCTCAACAGCTTATCATCTCATTATACAAACCTACAGCTTATGCCCTCAACAGCTTATCATCTCATTATACAAACCTACAACTTATACCCTCAGCAGCTTATCGTCTTGTTATACAAACCTACAGCTTATGCCCTCAACAGCTTATCATCTCATTATACAAACCTACAGCTTATGCCCTCAACAGCTTATCATCTCATTATACAAACCTACAGCTTATGCCCTCAACAGCTTATCATCTCATTATACAAACCTACAGCTTATGCCCTCAACAGCTTATCATCTCATTATACAAACCTACAACTTATACCCTCAGCAGCTTATCGTCTTGTTATACAAACCTACAGCTTATGCCCTCAACAGCTTATCATCTCATTATACAAACCTACAACTTATACCCTCAGCAGCTTATCATCTCATTATACAAACCTACAACTTATGCCCTTGACAGCTTATCATCTCATTATACAAACCTACAGCTCATGCCCTCGACAGCTTATCATCTCATTATAGAAACCTACAACTTATACCCTCAGCAGCTTATCGTCTCATTATACAAACCTACAACTTATGCCCTCAACAGCTTATCATCTCATTATACAAACCTACAACTTATGCCCTCAGCAGCCTATCATCTCATTATACAAACCTACAATTTATGCCCTCGACAGCTTATCATCTCATTATACAAACCTACAGCTTATGCCCTCGACAGCTTATCATCTCATTATACAAACCTACAACTTATGCCCTCGACAGCTTATCATCTCATTATACAAACCTACAACTTATGCCCTCATCAGCTTACTGTCTCATTATACAAACCTACAACTTATACCCTCAGCAGCTTATCGTCTCATTATACAAACCTACAACTTATGCCCTCAACAGCTTATCATCTCATTATACAAACCTACAACTTATACCCTCAGCAGCTTATCGTCTCTTTATACGAACCTACAACTTATACCCTCAGCAGCTTATCGTCTCATTATACAAACCTACAACTTATGCCCTCAGCAGCTTATCGTCTCATTATACAAACCTACAACTTATACCCTCAGCAGCTTATCGTCTCATTATACAAACCTACAACTTATGCCCTCAACAGCTTATCATCTCATTATACAAACCTACAACTTATGCCCTCAGCAGCTTATTGTCTCATTATACAAACCTACAACTTATGCCCTCAACAGCTTTTCATCTAATTATACAAACCTACAACTTATGCCCTCAGCAGCTTATTGTCTTATTATACAAACCTACAACTTATGCCCTCAACAGCTTTTCATCTAATTATACAAACCACAAACTTATGCCCTCAACAGTTTATCATCTCATTATACAAACCACCAACTGTTCCTGCAAAGAATATTCAACATGCTTTCAAACAACATGTCATTAGAACACACAGTGAAATCATTATCTTTGGATATAACAATATAAGTCTATAATGGCAAATACTGCATTGACTTCCTCCACCATTCCACCAGCTCCTTAAAGATCAAGCAACATAGTGGAATACTAGGATTGATGAAATGTTTACAAATATCTGTCAGTCAAGACAGTGTAGGAAGTCAATTGACATACAGGCTTAGCCATAACATTATATGTATTCTTTATGTAATTAAACTTCCCATTGTGATTTGACCCCACCCCCCGTGCCATTTTCTCCAGCAAAGTAAGAGGGTGTCTTCAATATTCCAGAACTATTCACTTTTAAGCTTCACTTATCATACAGAAACCAAATCACACTATCAGTTCTACAGACCTTTACCTTTGATGCTCACCCAGACAGGTCACCCAGACAGGGACTAGTGCTTCACATTGAATTTATTGTCAGCAGTTGAAAGGTCAGTATTGCTGGAGTTGGGATTTGGATTTCCCATAAAACATATGGCCAGTTTAATTCTTGATGTCATTGTAGCAATATGATTTTAATATTAAACATGTAGGTGGAGAACTAACAGGGATGAAACACTGATATAATTTCCTCTTGGCCAGTGGAACATTAGTCCCTTCAAGGGAATCTTGTTTCAGACTTAACATGTACACTATATTTGAACATGGAAAGTGTCCATTTAATACAGAGTTGAAAATTTAAACCACATTTCAATCCTTGGGTAAGATTTAAACTTGTTTTGTGCATAATGATATCAGTTCAGTTCATTACAGGTCAGTGTCATCTTAGTAGAATTATGTTACGTTTTACGTTTAGTAATTGTTACTGTCAATTAGGGGATCAGTCATTTTCTGAATGTGCATTCAGGGATCAGTCATTCTTCTGATATTCCATTGTATCATCAACCACTGTTGCCATAAAATTTTATCATGAAACATCTACACGTTTTTACACAAATTCAAAGAAGTATACTTTGTGATTGATTGATGAACAAATTTATAGGTTTTATAGATTTTTAAATTTGCTATATGTAGATACATAGTTTGTATTTGTTGTGAAATAACATTAAGAAAAATTAAAGTAAATCTTCATGTGATTACCAGTTTTCTTGTGTATTGAAATTGTTTTTTAATTTTTTATTTTGCATACAAATTTTGCATTATGTGTAACAATGATAAAACAACTTGTATATTCTCAGCTCTAATTTACTCTTTTAATTGATAGACTTATGTTCTCTCTCTCTCTCACACACACACACACAACACACACAGGAACATGCATGTGTGCACACTTATGTTTACATATATACATGACAAACACACAGTTGCACATGTAAACATACTTGCACATTCACACATTGAAGTTACAAGTATGATTTGAAAGATTACAAACCATGAAACAAAAGCAAATTCATTTATCTAGTTAGAAGCATTCAAGATATTTAGATCCATAATACTTCCTAAATAATGCAAGATTTTATAATATTGTGTACATGTATTTTAGTATGGTAGATTGGTATTGTACAGTGAAGCTCACTTTAGTATAATGTGAAATTCTCTCACTATACATATATATATAGAGAGAGAGAGAGAGAGAGAGAGAGGGGGGGAGAGGGGAGGGAGAGAAAGTACACTTATGTTCAGTTTACAGGCCACCTTAAGTTCCACAACTGATTGGATTGATAGATTTCAGGTGCAAATTCAAAATTTAAAGCATTACTAAAGGAAGATTTAGAAACTATCTTATTTGGTGATTTTAACATTGACTACATGAAAACTCCACCATTAACATGGATAAGTAACTTTGAAACTTACAACTTTACACAGTTAATTAACACCCCAACTAGAGTAACAGATAAAAGTGCTACTATCATTGATCATGTCTATACGAAGAAATCTGAAAAGATAAGTGAAATTAATGTGCCAGTGTATGCACTGAGTGACCACTACCCAGTCTGTTTAACTAGACATGTTCCAAAATCATTGAAAATTGGTCAACACATTGAAATACAATACAGGGACTTTAAACAGTTTGATGAGGAAATGTTCACAAATGATTTAGTTTGCAAACCCTTCCAATGAGTCTGCAGTATAGCTGATGTCAACAATGCCTTAGACAAATGGTATCGGATGTTCTATGCAGCCTTAGACAAGCATGCCCCAGTTAAAACAAAAAGGGTTAAACACCAAATTACACCCAAGTGGATTACCCCTGAGATCAATGAGGCTAGGTACCTAATAGATAATTTTCACAAGAATAAAGACATGAAAAGCTATAGAAAGTGGAGGAATAAAACTAAGCACCTGATAGATAAGGCAAAAGAGAACTACTATAAACAGGCTATTGATGAAAGTAAGAGTACCAAGACATTGTGGAAGCATCTAAAAGAGCTGAACCCATCCAGGAACAGTTGTCTTCCCCCTAGATGTAAGCAAAATGATGACATAGCACACTTTAAATGAATTTAAATTATTAAAATTACTTTCTGTGGTAAAGGTAAAGTCATAAAAACTCTGTAATGCTTCATATAAACTGGGTAACATTATATCCAGGTAGTTATTATGTATTCTAAAACACAATCAAAATCTTCATATAGTTTCTGAAAGCTTTGTAGTGATTGGAATAATGTATATCAATGACTCTTCATGCTATGAACATAATGATTTTCAACAAAGAAAAGCTTTTAAGAAAGAGGTGCCTTCTTTTGAAAGAAATATTTTGTATAAAATCAGTTGGTTTTTTTTCACAAAACTTTTTGCCCAGCTGATATCATTAGAATCTTCATGAAAAATGTGACCCTTTTTATTTGCAAATGGTGTTTAGCCTAAATGATAATTTACAAATGAATCAATTTTTATGAAAAATGAAACAACTTTTATGAAAAATGAAACAATTTTATGAAGAATGAAACAGTTTTTTTTAAAGAGACTTGTTTCTTGCATTGTAATGAGTAAAATCTTCATTTATCTTGCAAAAGGCTTGTAAAGAAATTTTTCTGTTGAAGAAATGCCATTCTTAATAAAGATTAAACTTTCTCACAAAATCAGTAACTTTTTTCAGAACAACTGCTGAGACACATGTCAATACTTTTTTTCATGAAAATGTTATATTCTTGATGAAGACTACTTTTCTCCACAAAGAAAGTATTGCTTTTCATGAAAAATGTGTATTGACATGTATTTGTTTTTTTTTTGGCTTGTATGAATGACATTGTTAGCAAAGATGATTCAAATAATACTCTTGTTATCTACTGTAAGCTGTTCAATAATACTCTTACTATCTACTGTAAGCTGTTCAATAATACTCTTAATATCTACTGTAAGCTGTTCAATAATACTCTTGTTATCTACTGTAAGCTGTTCAATAATACTCTTACTATCTACTGTAAGCTGTTCCATAATACTCTTGCTATCTACTGTAAGCTGTTCAATAATACTCTTGCTATCTACTGTAAGCTGTTCAAGAATACTCTTACTATCTACTGTAAGCTGTTCCATAATACTCTTGCTATCTACTGTAAGCTGTTCAAGAATACTCTTACTATCTACTGTAAGCTGTTCCATAATACTCTTGCTATCTACTGTAAGCTGTTCAATAATACTCTTGCTATCTACTGTAAGCTGTTCCATAATACTCTTACTATCTACTGTAAGCTGTTCAATAATACTCTTGCTATCTACTGTAAGCTGTTCAATAATACTCTTACTATCTACTGTAAGCTGTTCCATAATACTCTTACTATCTACTGTAAGCTGTTCAATAATACTCTTACTATCTACTGTAAGCTGTTCAATAATACTCTTACTATCTACTGTTAGCTGTTCAATAATACTCTTACTATCTACTGTAAGCTGTTCAATAATACTCTTGTTATCTACTGTAAGCTGTTCAATAATACTCTTACTATCTACTGTAAGCTGTTCAATAATACTCTTGCTATCTACTGTAAGCTGTTCAATAATACTCTTACTATCTACTGTAAGCTGTTCCATAATACTCTTGCTATCTACTGTAAGCTGTTCAAGAATACTCTTACTCTCTACTGTAAGCTGTTCCATAATACTCTTGCTATCTACTGTAAGCTGTTCAAGAATACTCTTACTATCTACTGTAAGCTGTTCCATAATACTCTTACTATCTACTGTAAGCTGTTCAATAATACTCTTACTATCTACTGTAAGCTGTTCAATAATACTCTTACTATATACTGTAAGCTGTTCCATAATACTCTTACTATCTACTGTAAGCTGTTCAATAATACTCTTGTTATCTACTGTAAGCTGTTCAATAGTACTCTTACTATCTACTGTAAGCTGTTCAATAATACTCTTACTATCTACTGTAAGCTGTTCAATAATACTCTTACTATCTACTGTAAGCTGTTCAATAATACTCTTACTATCTACTGTAAGCTGTTCAATAATACTCTTACTATCTACTGTAAGCTGTTCAATAATACTCTTACTATCTACTGTTAGCTGTTCAATAATACTCTTACTATCTACTGTAAGCTGTTCAATAATACTCTTGTTATCTACTGTAAGCTGTTCAATAATACTCTTACTATCTACTGTAAGCTGTTCAATAATACTCTTACTATCTACTGTAAGCTGTTCCATAATACTCTTGCTATCTACTGTAAGCTGTTCAAGAATACTCTTACTATCTACTGTAAGCTGTTCCATAATACTCTTGCTATCTACTGTAAGCTGTTCAATAATACTCTTGCTATCTACTGTAAGCTGTTCCATAATACTCTTACTATCTACTGTAAGCTGTTCAATAATACTCTTGCTATCTACTGTAAGCTGTTCCATAATACTCTTACTATCTACTGTAAGCTGTTCAATAATACTCTTGCTATCTACTGTAAGCTGTTCAATAATACTCTTACTATCTACTGTAAGCTGTTCCATAATACTCTTACTATCTACTGTAAGCTGTTCAATAATACTCTTACTATCTACTGTAAGCTGTTCAATAATACTCTTACTATCTACTGTTAGCTGTTCAATAATACTCTTACTATCTACTGTAAGCTGTTCAATAATACTCTTGTTATCTACTGTAAGCTGTTCAATAATACTCTTACTATCTACTGTAAGCTGTTCAATAATACTCTTGCTATCTACTGTAAGCTGTTCAAGAATACTCTTACTCTCTACTGTAAGCTGTTCCATAATACTCTTGCTATCTACTGTAAGCTGTTCAAGAATACTCTTACTCTCTACTGTAAGCTGTTCCATAATACTCTTGCTATCTACTGTAAGCTGTTCAATAATACTCTTACTATCTACTGTAAGCTGTTCCATAATACTCTTACTATCTACTGTAAGCTGTTCAATAATACTCTTACTATCTACTGTAAGCTGTTCAATAATACTCTTACTATATACTGTAAGCTGTTCCATAATACTCTTACTATCTACTGTAAGCTGTTCAATAATACTCTTGTTATCTACTGTAAGCTGTTCAATAGTACTCTTACTATCTACTGTAAGCTGTTCAATAATACTCTTACTATCTACTGTAAGCTGTTCAATAATACTCTTACTATCTACTGTAAGCTGTTCAATAATACTCTTACTATCTACTGTAAGCTGTTCAATAATACTCTTACTATCTACTGTAAGCTGTTCAATAATACTCTTACTATCTACTGTTAGCTGTTCAATAATACTCTTACTATCTACTGTAAGCTGTTCAATAATACTCTTGTTATCTACTGTAAGCTGTTCAATAATACTCTTACTATCTACTGTAAGCTGTTCAATAATACTCTTGCTATCTACTGTAAGCTGTTCCATAATACTCTTACTATCTACTGTAAGCTGTTCAATAATACTCTTGTTATCTACTGTAAGCTGTTCAAGAATACTCTTACTCTCTACTGTAAGCTGTTCCATAATACTCTTGCTATCTACTGTAAGCTGTTCAATAATACTCTTACTATCTACTGTAAGCTGTTCCATAATACTCTTACTATCTACTGTAAGCTGTTCAATAATACTCTTACTATCTACTGTAAGCTGTTCAATAATACTCTTACTATATACTGTAAGCTGTTCCATAATACTCTTACTATCTACTGTAAGCTGTTCAATAATACTCTTGTTATCTACTGTAAGCTGTTCAATAGTACTCTTACTATCTACTGTAAGCTGTTCAATAATACTCTTACTATCTACTGTAAGCTGTTCAATAATACTCTTACTATCTACTGTAAGCTGTTCAATAATACTCTTACTATCTACTGTAAGCTGTTCAATAATACTCTTACTATCTACTGTAAGCTGTTCAATAATACTCTTACTATCTACTGTAAGCTGTTCCATAATACTCTTGCTATCTACTGTAAGCTGTTCAATAATACTCTTACTATCTACTGTAAGCTGTTCAATAATACTCTTGCTATCTGCTGTAAGCTGTTCAATAATACTCTTGCTATCTACTGTAAGCTGTTCCATAATACTCTTACTATCTACTGTAAGCTGTTCAATAATACTCTTGCTATCTACTGTTAGCTGTTCAAGAATACTCTTACTATCTACTGTAAGCTGTTCAATAATACTCTTACTATCTACTGT
This sequence comes from Sinohyriopsis cumingii, assembly GCA_028554795.2. Classification (NCBI taxonomy): domain Eukaryota; kingdom Metazoa; phylum Mollusca; class Bivalvia; order Unionida; family Unionidae; genus Sinohyriopsis; species Sinohyriopsis cumingii. Next base: position 35,231 of record JAPYKE020000192.1, on the reverse strand, counting down.
AAGCTGTTCATTAATACTGTTACTATTACTGTAAGCTGTTCAATAATACTCTCGCTATCTACTGTAAGCTGTTCAATAATACTCTATCTACTGTAAGCTGTTCAATAATACTCTTGCTATCTACTGTAAGCTGTTCAATAATACTCTTACTATCTACTGTAAGCTGTTCAATATTAATCTTACTATCTACTGTAAGCTGTTCAGTAATACTCTTACTATCTACTGTAAGCTGTTCAATAATACTCTTGCTATCTACTGTAAGCTGTTCAATAATACTCTTGCTATCTACTGTAAGCTGTTCAATAATACTCTTACTATCTACTGTATGCTGTTCAATAATACTCTTGCTATCTACTGTAAGCTGTTCAATAATACTCTTACTATCTACTGTACTCTCTATTTAATGTAATGTAGATTTTACTTTCTTTCATGCACAAAGGATTTTTTCTCTCAAAACTTTACAATTCATGAGAAGAAAGCATTGTTCTCAAAAAGAAATCGTCTTCACAATGATAGCATCACCGATCACTAGTGTCATTAAACATGCCAACACTTTAAAGGAAACTCTGACTGGATGGAAAGATACAGTACCATGGATACACTTCACATGAAATAAGCTCAGCTCCAAGCTTGTTCAACATGTCACTAAGAGATTTGAATAGTTGTTGAAAAACATTCGGTCTTGCTAAAATTGTTTGAATTTTTCATAGAAAAAGTCTTTTTTCTTTTTAAATTAAAAACAGGATGAATGTTGTATACATTCCTTGTACTTGTGGTACTGAAATTGTGATATTATTTTAACAAGTGTGCAACAATTAAGATGATATTATCAAAATCAAATATTTCTGTACAGCATGTGGAAATGCCACTACCAATCACTCTTAGAGCTTTAAGTGTTTTATCATTTTCCAATTGCAATTAATACAATGATAATGTTGATGAATGCAATGTTGAGTGAAATCCACTTGAAAGTTGGAGTGGAATGTTGGGGAGGGAGAGATATGTTCTTGTTTTAAAGTCTTTGGCTATTGAATGATGAGCAATACACTGGCAAACAAAGCATGCTGCCATTGTGTTTTCAATTAGATGCCACCTATTCCCACCAAACAGGCACAACATCTGACACTGGCAAACAAAGCATGCTGCCAATTATGTTTTCAATTAGACACCACCTATCCCCACCAAACAGACACATCATCTGACACTGTTAACATTTCTAGCTACACAGACTCGTAATGTGAAAACCTATGCTTTATAACGTATTACATCATGTTCCTATACATTTCAAAATGGCAGCTTAATGTTAAATTCCCATTTTGCCTTATAATCTGTGTACTCTGTTTAGCATATGACATATCCATGAAGAATCTTTATGGAGTTATTACAGGATGGCAAAAATAAAATGAAAGCTAGAAACATTTCTGAGTTCTACTTTTGCCTCTTAAATGTTTTAATGTATTTTTCATTTTTTACTGGTATGTATTACATTTACATATGATTGTAGCTTTTCCATTTTCATTTACTTGTGTGCTGCTTTAAAGCAAACAATCATGAATTTGTTCAGAAACATTTATTTTTGTGGAATGTCATATTTAAGTTATCCAAAGATGAAATGCTACAATCCAGTGGTATTACTTCTACTTCTTCAACCATACATGTTGAATATAAGATAGAATCCAGTAAATCACAAACCGTGCCTGACTTCTGTGTCAAACTTGAAATATTGAGCAGACTGACTAAATGATACCTTAAGAAGCCAACAAGTTACTGTGGTACTTGAGTAGTGAGAACAAAAGAAAAAGATAACAGCAGCTTGACTGATATAACAAAGATCTTTTTCGCAAAAGGGAAATTATGTGACAGAGAGGGTGTAAGAAAGGCAATATAGTTAGTATCTATAGAGTGACTTAAAAACAAGGCAAATATCAACAATGATGATGTGAATACCAATGACAGCAGTAATGGAAAAAGATCTCATGTGTATTAAAACGTTATAATGATGACCAGCAGCTTTGGTGTTTTTGCGATGTTTCTGTTTCTGGCAGATCTGTTCAATCCATCAACGATTGTAGCTCTTGTTATAAATTGACACCTCAATGACTTTAGGATTAGGTATGTGAGGTTCATACCAATGCTGGAGTTACATTCAACATTTATAAGGAACTTAAGTTTTGTTCAAGGAAACAAGTGTGACGGCCTTCAAGAAAGGTCTATCATTTGTATCTTTACCTTAACTCTTAACACTCATCCTAAACGGGGTCCAGCAATGGACCTATCAGCATGGAAAGATATTCTCCTCATTGATCAAGCACTTTTTCTTTAGCAAACCATATCAATGATTTCTTTAGGTACTTTTTTATGATTTGTTTTCACAACAGAGCATTTGCTTTGGTAAGTACTGTCAAAACATCCTGATGTTTAGTAAAACAAGAAGGGATAACATAGGTGAAGAAGCTACATGCATAATATGATACTTATGCCATCGTGTCTTATGATGATAACGCTAGCTGTTTAGCCCATGGTGATTATGCATGTGGCTCCTGAGTCCAAAGCTTCAGGATACACATGTGATGTTACAGGTTGGGAAGTCTGTAGATGTGATGGTCTGGGATGCTGATGTGTGCCGCTTTTCTCTCATGGCTGTGAGTTATTGGTGGTGGTCATCTTCCACTAGTTCAACAGCCTTTTGATGAGTGTGTGCCAGGTAGACTGGTCCTTGACAGAATCTTCGAGATTGCTGGGTTGGATTCCACACCATTTCAGGTTACACTTAAGGTTGCTTATTAACCTTTTCCTGGGGCACCCTTGTTTCTGTTTTCCCAGCTTGAGCCCTAGAAGATCTGTCTTTGTATTCTGGTCTCCTCTATCCGAATGATGTGGCCAGACAATCTGAGCTGGGCTTTCAACAGCAGTGCCTTAATGACAGGAACTCCGGCCCTGTTGAGGACTCCTAAGATGAACACTCCGTCTTGCCATCGGATTTGTTATTGTCAAGTTTTCTCATGTACTAACATTGGCTGAGCCTGAGACTCGAACAGCACAGACAGATGTGAGATAGCAGTGATCCGTAACAGTGGGCGCTTTAGACCACTCGGGGCCCCAATCATCGCGTAGATGCTCGAGATAAAATCATGATATATTTCTTGATGGGAATATATATATATATATATATATATATATATATATATATATATATATATATATATATAGTTTTGAACCTAAACTCCACTGTCACTATATATGAGGCAATCAATATAATACAGCATGACGGTCAATATATTGTTCATAAATCCATACATTAATTATATTTGTTAATGGACATTGCACTGAACATACATTGATCATATACATGAACATAAAGGATTATTTGCCAATGTTTGTTGAAATCCCATGCTATGATTGTATCCATTTTGGATACCAATGCTTATAATTATATCTTTTTGTCATATCCGTTGTTGAACGGATGTGCACATGAGTAAGGTGTCTGATTCGGTCATTATTAATTTACATTATAAACAAACATCTCATTTACTTGATTGTTTTGAACATTTTTGCTAGATCCAATCTCACCTGTCTTCGTACTATTACAGTCATACCCTTGCCAAATGGAATCTGCTAGTAAATTAAATTGAAGAAATTCTGTCGTTACCCCATGTACCACATGTCACGAAGAATTATCATTTGAAGCAATACGTCTTTATAAAGGTTTTTATTGTTTGTAAGTATTGAACCTTTTCCTGGACATCCTCCAGTAGCATTATATGTAGCACTTTAACATGTGTAGGTAAAGGTCATGGCATCCAAGATCTTAGGTAGGTAGTGGATCAATGTTTGACCATTGGAATACTTTCAAATTAATCAGACTCATTATAGTATACATGTGCTTGCAATGTTCATATTATAGAGAATGCAATTATTCTTCAGCATTTAAATAATAGACGTTTTCGCCCATACGGGCATGTACGTCTGGTTAATGTCAATAAGCGGACTATTTAATTGAATTAGAACCTCATCCCAGAGACATTACTGTGCATCAATTGTTCTTTGCATTTCACTTGAATTTATACAAACTTTCTATGTTCTTGTAGCTTGCAAGATAAACAAAGAACCCCTCCTCATCTAACGTATCCATGAGAATCATAGTCAGGACTGAGCAATGTATGTAGCCACAACATGGGCACCATCTGCTGTGTTTAAGATATGGTGCATCATTATATACCCATGCAGTTTTACATCACAACTGAAACACTGTACCTGGTCCATGTCCCAAGAAAGCAAATCCTGTTCTGCTTAAAGATTTAGGACTAGGTCCTTTCAGATATTTAGGCGATTTCCCTTTAAACATCTGGAGTCAACTGGCAAAATCACATTAGCCAGGCAAAGTCAAAGGGAACTTGTATTCTTCTTTGATTTGCTATTCATTCTCGATAAGTTTAATTGTACAGCGGCAAGTTCATGTTGCATTGCTAATGTTGCGAGGCACATCATCATTCTTGCCGAAGGACACAGGATCATAATCGACTTGTATAAGTAGGTCCATTCCATTCCTTCTTCACAATGGTCTTTCTTTGTTTGAACGGTACTCTTACGGTAGGGTGTTGTGATCGGGAAGTTAAATTCATGTTTGGTAGACGATCTGATACACTTTTCTTAAAGGGCGACTGATGATTAATTTTGATTTGACATGCACACATTTTTGTGGATATCGACCGTTTTGGCACAAAAATATCCATCTTTACAGATTTTAATCTTTCTTTTTAACACGGCATTGTTTACCACTTTTCCTTGATATGAAGTTGCCCTTTCTTATCTTGGTACTGGTAGCCACACGTTTTAGGTCCACCACTAACAAAACTCAGATTGGTGTCTTTTGGGAAAATTGTCGGTCCACGCTCCTAACTGTTCGTCTTCGATGTGTTGGTGATAATCTCCAGAACAATCAATGTTACAATACGAACAGCTATGAACCTTATTCAAACTAATATATAAAAAACGCAAATGCAATTATATCTTGATTTGTTATTTAGTACTGAAAAGATACTCAAACGTACACTCACGCGTTTGAGAATGAAGGGATCTAATTTTCGTTTCATTGTCTATGATGAAAATATTATCTCTTTTTAAAAGATCTAGGCGGCCCCGAAATGGACCGTTGAATTTTGAGAAGAAAAAAAAATCCTTAAAGATCTTGACACATCAGCTGCAACTAACTTAAACCGTTTTTCACGTCCAGGTACTAAAGCTATGGCGTAGCAATAGTAGTGACTGCTGTCCCTGTCAGCGCCTCATTGGTGGTAGTTGACGCAGTCGCGCAGCCGTTGGATACCTGACTGTTAAAGACCATTCTCACGGTGCCATGTATATAATTTACGTAAAGTGATTCGCACGGCTGAAACTCATCTGCAAAAGATACACTCATTTTATAAAATAGATTACCTTGATTCCGTATTTGCAAGTCATTGTTGCCATGCTGTACCCCTTCATCTCCAGTAGGAATAAAAGAAATTAAAAATAAAAACTGAGTTAATCGCGTGGGTGAAAAACTCCAGTGTTGTCACCAATCTTTGCAGTTTTTCTGTTATTCACTCAGAACAAACACGTTCTGTTTTTATTTTATTTCCATACGAGTTATCCAGCTAAAATGTTAGGTGTTTGAAAGAAGTAGATTTCTTAACTGATGTCGGCTGTTTATTGTTTGTGTTCTGTAGTGTTTCGTGTGTATTTTCACAGTAAATCTGAGCAACTAATTCTTTGTTAATTGAAGAAAACAATGCATACACTTAAAATGTACATTGACACAGTAAATCTGAGTAACTAATTCTTTCTTAGTTCGAGATATCAAAACATACACGTAAAATATACATTCGTACAGTAATCTGACCACCATAATTACTTTCATACACTAAAATAAATGGAAAAATATTTTGTTGAGAGCTGATTCTGGTTGTTTTAAGTAACAGGTCGACATATTTCCACTCGGATACAGTGATCGAAATATTGGAAGGCAATATGTTTTGCTTATGTTATGGCTGTCTACTGAAAACAAAATTATAGACTTTTAAAGTATAATTGAAATATCATTTTTTTTTCTCTTCGTAACACCACTCATTACTGGACGCCACAGCATAATTATTCTAATCCAAATTGTGAGACAGGTACCAGTAGCAGAGCCAGTATTCTTGCAAATGTGATTCTTACGAATACTCTTTGGAAAAAATTAGTACGCGACCGTCATGCGAATATTCAGACAGAATGGAACCACAAACATTTTTATGGTGTTTTGTTTGCCGATAAATCGGCCTCCAAACACGTAATGGTATTGATCGTTATATGTTATGTTTAGTTGATGTTGCATCATTCATAATGTTCTTTAGTCGTATCTGATGGATTGGCCGGTCTTTTCTGTTGTAGAACACGCAGGCTGTTTCTTTGAACAAATACTTGTATTTTTCTCCTCCTTTTCGGCATTGCAAAAGGTTTAAAACGCTTTCGTCTCTTTCTTTCAAAGATCACCATGTTCAAAGGTCAGAGAGCGGTGTCATGTGCGCATGAATATGGTTACTGCGCATTTGTTTAACTACACTTGTTTATTTGATTTTGAAATCTAGCAGAAATTTAACTACTTTGTTTCTTTTAATGTTCCTTTTGCTATTCAGTCTTAGGTAGAAAGGCAAAATGAGTATATATTAAAAAGGTTGCTACATTTGTATAGGAAAATATGAATTCTATTTTTTCTGAGCTATACTGCATGACATTAGTAGTGAGGTATAGCTCTGACAAACTAGTTCAAATGTTCAAATACAAATGCACAACCTTACAAATATTGGTTAGTAACATATCAATTAAGATAAACCATTTACCCCCACCCACCCCGGCCCCGCAAAATATATCTTACTTACCGCTGTTGTTGTTGTTTTGATGAACTAATGTCCTACTACTATTCAATATTTCAATATGAAAAATTCGTATTTACAAGTATATGACACTCTCTAGTATAGAAACTCTTCTTAAAGCATTTATGTAGTTTCTTTGTATTTGCGTATTGGTAATAATTGAATTGACACAAATTTAATTGTCGTCCACCAAAAATAGTGTTTCTGAATAGTGTATCAATGCTTAGGAACTATTATAATAATAATTTTGATGATTGAACTTTGTAGCCTCCTATCTATCGTATCCTCTAACTTTGTAGTCCCCTTTCTAAAGTAAACAATCGTGTCCGCCAAATTTGTAGTCCAATCCTCTAATTTCAATTTTCTAATTTTGCTATTTTTGTTTTACAAATCTCAAGAGACCATCCATGATCTCATAAATCTATGTACATTATTTGATCCGCTGTTGCAAAACATGAGATACAGTTCTAACGGGGACGGGCTCACAGGAAGACAGGTCATTTATCTCGCACTATTGAGGTATACATTGGATCGCTAGTTCCAATAAAATGGCCACTGTCGCTTGATAAGATATGACTAATCTTTGTTAAGGACTGTTGTCGTCATATCCATACTGTACGGGACAAAACACGTTTCTTTTATGTCTTCTGTGCCAAGAACATTACAAATACAAGATGCTTGAGTAGTGCCATCCGGACAAGTAAACGTTATTCGCGCGAATTCGCGCGTGCGTTTGTGTCGGTGTGTATGTGCGTCTGTTTTCTCTTACCTTTTATAAAATTATTATATAGATAAAGATCGTAAACTAGACGAATTGCCAAGCTCCATCCGCCTGATATCAACTGTCAGTTGTAATTATTGCTTTTTCCAAATTTCAGTAGGCAGTGGATCTAATCTCAGGTTACATGTGAACTGAAACTTAATCTTATCCCAACATTTAAGTTCGCCTGACCATTGGCCAGAATGGTTTTTAGTAGACATCTGGGTGGTTTCACTATTTATATATAGCGAATCCAATTTAAAATATACAAGCTTCATAATTTATCGTTCTTTTCTTGCCGCATATTGTAAATGAAAACCAAATGTCTGGAAAACTTTGATAACTTTTTAAAAAAATAAAGCTTCTCATTTATTAAGTATTTAAGACCAGTAAGTTGATGTGCTTATCTCAGCCCTGGCAATAGGCCAGTATATCTAACTATGACGAATACAAACAGAAAATTTTGCTGCATATGAGGTCACACTGTGACCCGGCAGATAGCCTTTGTGAAGTTACTTTAAGAGTGCGCACGTTTAACCGCATGCTGCCTTTCCCATAAAGACAGACCTGAACGATGGCGAGACTAGTTACTGCGACCTTATATGTGGCTATCTGCACAATACTTACTGTTTCGGCGCAACTCTCACCAGGTTGTTTTTTGTTCGTTCTCTTTTATTTCACCGTCTCAATAATTACTTTTGTTCTTGTTTGATTTCTGAAACTTTATTTTCTCAGGACATTTGTTTTGTATTGCATGCTTTAGCAGATACCAAGTGAATTGTATCACTTTTTGGGGCTGCCGCGACACCATTAAAAACTAAGATTTGTGTACAAGCTCTGCTAAGTCAAATGGCATATACTATATAAATGTTCATTATTCATATATATTTTGCCTGCAGAACACCTATTTTGATTTGTTTTTTAAGTCCAAAATAATATGTAGAATTGTTGAATAGCCATAAGAGTTCAACTTGATTTGATTTGTTGGTACGAAAATAAGATCCTCGAAACATCTCAAAGCATCATACATTTTTCACAGGCTTTATAGATGCCGATTTGTTTTTGTAATCACTGTAATATAGATGAAAAAAAAGGAAGATAATATTGTTAACTTTAACGACTCGAGCTCAAGATTATGAGAAAAATCCAATTCGTCCGTTAACAGTGCGCCCATTTTTCCAAGGCGCGTCAAAGTTGTGACATGTTTAACTGTTATTCTTACCTTGTTGAGGTTGTACATGAAGACAAACTGTAATTTCAGCTATTTATCCTGCTTCTTGTTTGTGTTTCTAAGTTCACACATTTAAAACTCTAAAAGTTGAGAATGATTTAAAAAATATAGTCACAATAGGTTTTCTGCATATACTAAATTGAAGTATATATGGATGAACAAATACATTAATAATCTGTACATTTTATAATTTTTGTTAATGCTTGCGCTGATTTGAGGTGTAAATGCCCTTTTTGCAGATTTACCAAAATGCACTGGTTGAATTACAGAGCAAGCACAAAATCAAATGCAGCCTACAGTATACAGCATCCGCTGCCTGATAGACTGCATCTGGGGTTGAGAACCTTATCAATCGAAATCAATTTTTTGGTTTTGTTTTTCTTGCCTTTTTGCTGTGAATATCATATTTCACCGCTTTACCTTCTATGGATTTTTCAATAACTTACGGATAATTAATCGATAGGAGAACTGCTTTAAGGTACCCTGACTTCGGTTCCACACTCACTTTGATATAGCTGCTAGTCGAAGTAAAATGTCTTTTTTGATTTTTTCCGAGTTTTATTTTGTATGGTCAGAGCCAAAATTCTAATGCGATTTTTTTTCTTGTACGTAACTTCTTGTAACTGTTTAAAACATTACTTGCAATCTCTCTTTATCTTCCAGGAGACAGTGACAACTTCAGTGAGTATTCAGATTTCCATTTTTCCAAACACGAAAATTCTATAGCATTTAGACAGTCACCACAATCTAGGTGTGCAATCTACGTTTTGCAATCTAGGTGTGGCGATCTACGTGTTGCGATCTAGGTGTGGCGATCTACGTATTGCGATTTAGGTTTGGCGATCTACCTGTTGCACTTTAGGTGTGACTATCTACGTGTTTCAATTTAGGTGTGGGAATGTACATCACTGCCCAATCGCGAAATCTTTAATCTAGTAAGTTCATGCAAACGTAGGAAGGGGATTCCTCAGGATTTTCATGAACAAATGGAGGATGCATCCATAATTTAAGAAATTTTGAATGGTACTTCTTGCTTGGGAGATTGCCTTACACACTGGATGCCTTGCGTGGTCTACATGTCTTGCTACCAGTTTATTATTATCATATTGTTCTTCTAGGATACAAAGAGATTTAATTAAATTCAATGTCTCTTTTACTTTACTTTGTCAGCTTCCTCTAATAATAGGAAAAACGTGAAACCAGTCAATACTGAATATTATATATCAGCTCAATAATGCTGTATTAACCGAAGACGTATCTGTGTGTGTGTGTGTGTGTGTGTGTGTGTGTGTGTATATACATATATTTTTAACGTAGCTTTAACAGTTTGAGTCAAATCGCTACGATGACGGCAGTGTGGCAGTTTATAGTGATATCTAGCATAGGGGCATCATGCCTCAGACATGTGGCATCATGTTCCACCCAGTCATATTATCATGACACAAGCGAAGCACCTAGTAGTACCATTGTAATACTATCAAGTGTTCACCAAGTTTGTTGAAACAAAGTCAAGTACCGCAGTCACCGTGTCACATGTAAATAAATTGCCACGAATGATGATCGGTTTTAAAAATATAGTTTTCTTGCAATATTTTCAGCGTCTAGAGACAAATTCAGGGTGATATGAAATGAATGTACATCAATAAATGTGATTGTTTTATATAAAAAAGCAACCAAAATCGTAAATATTAATGGATACTATTTGTTTATGATATTCAACTAAAAGCACGATACTGGAATAATAAAACATAGTTCATAACTGAGTTAGCTATTAAGGAAATAATTGAAATCTTAAGCTAATAGATACAATAAAATGTTCATTAAAAAATAAATGCAGCAAACGATAGCTCTGTATAAATCCATGGTTGAATTTCAGCCTGTAGTGAAAACAAGGCAGATATTGTTTTTCTGTTGGACGCTTCCGGCAGTGAAGGTACTCAGGACTTCAAACAGCAGCTAGAGTTTGTCAAGAACTTTACTGAGGCATTTGATATTGGAAAAGATCACGTACAGATTGGACTGGTGACGTTCTCAACGTATCACCACAACGCTTTTTATTTGAAAGACTACCAGAACAAAACCAGTCTACTCAATGCCATAGACCACGTGCAGAGAATATCAGGTAATTACTAGTGTGCTATCACAAGGTCATACTAAATTAGACAGCAAACATGTTCAAAATTATACTTGGATCTACAAAGAAAATGCCGAGACAATATGCCATAAATGACGCCAAGATGTTTAAACTTATAATCTTTAACTACTAGCTGTTTCAATTTTGCCTTAGTATGCAATGGAAGAATATGCCTAGGTGTTTAAATTTTTCATTCAGTTCATGATATCACTGTTACCTCATAATTCACGATTTGCTCTGGATATTCTTATTTCCATTTTTCGTTCTTTATTCAGATACAGACCCCAGTATCCAAACGTAGGCCTCTGCATAGGATCAGAGTACGCTTTGCTGTCAGGCACAAAGATATTATTTGATATGTAAAGAGATATTGTTTGATATATAAAGAGATACTGTGAATGTTCCCTCACATAAGTACAAAATAATTTTACAAAAAAAATAATGAAAAGCAAAGTAGAAACGTTCTATATGACATGTACTTTGGAAGAAAGGTGGATTTCTCAACATCTTTCTTAAGTTCATTTATTATTGCCACCATAAAATGATTTAAAATCATTGTTTTCTTTTGATGTCCCCATAACAATTGAGGTGAGTAGTGTAGACGTCCCTGTGGGACATTGTGGAAACTCCTATGTTGAATCATGTTTTGCCGCCATTTAGTGGGTTTGGAAGACCAAGATGAGGAATCTATGTTTAATATGTACATAGGATTAACATGCCGGGATTATAATAGTGGGGAATGTAACGCTGTACACTGTAAGTTTGTTTTGGGAGAAATGTAACATTGTAATAATATGGGTCTATTTGGCTACAATGAAAAGTATAATGCTAAAATGAAGATAGACTTGATATATTGGAGCTCTCTGGCCCCTAACGAGAAAAATACTGCTAAAAGTGTCTATTGGAATCAGATCATGGATTTGTTAGACCTCTAACAGTAAATGTAATGTTCAGTATTTCCATAGGTTTAACATTATGGGACTGTTGGGGTATAAAGAGGATATAACAGTGGAATAGCTGTGGGGTATACCTAGAAATATAACGTTTAAAAATGTCTATATTTTGAAATTATGGGACAGACTGGAGACAAGATCGGAAATCCTAGTTAACAAATATCCATAGTTTTATCATGACACCGTCATTGGGTTTCAAGATGCAACATTCTTTTTTAAAAATATCCATAGGTTTAGCATGATAGATCTCTAGCTGATATTTATGCTGTCGGCTGCACATTGTATAGAATGTTAGAAATGTGTTAACATTAAATGAGACCATATGGAGTTAAACGGAAATTTAGTATGGTAGGGATAACTGACTTCTAGCAGGCAATGTGCTGTTAAAACTACTTATGCTGTCGAACAAATAATGATCTACTACTGTTAAGTATCCCTACATTTACTAGCCAATATACCCTTAGCCGTGACCATCACTCTACTACCGACCACATAATGTAGGACGTAAGAGAAAGGGGTATATAATAGGATTTAGTTCTCTTATAAATTAACTAATTTCTATATTCCCTTACAACCCTATTATCACCTTATAAACAAGGTAAAACACATGTCGCCTCAAGACGTTTTAATACTATGTCGCCTCAATACGTTTGCGATTCCCTTACCACTTCGTTATCTCGATAACCCTAGCATTTCAGATTCTCACTAAAAGTGCTACCTTTTTACAGGCCAAAAGTGTTTAAAAAACTGCCATTATCAAATTAGCCCATTTTTTCAGTTTCGTTTACAAGTGTTACGAGTTTGTCAAATGTAGCACTGACTGACCTCGGTTTACCAGATACTACACTGGCCGTCCTACATACCATACATTAGTGAAATTCTGGCTGTTTGGCGATTGCGATGTTGTTTACATTATAACGAATTAAATTTGAACTAGGGGATAATGCGACCAGAATTTAGTTTGCTACAATGTTACACGAATGCAGAACTTGTCCTGTATGAGTTCCAAGTAGAGATTTATAGTTTCTGTAATATTGTTTTCTCTTTCTATGAGTTCACTGGCAGCAAGTTTTGTTGCAAACATTTTTATTGTCAAGTCATCTAGATTGCGATATTTTCCAAACCTAGATTCTTAGTACACGCACTGACCTTGGTTTGAGAGAGATAGTCTTTCAAACAATGCTGCCATTCATTATCGCCCTTATTATTCAAACAAACCTAGCAATACTTTCATACACAGAGTGAAACAAGATGGGAAGTAGGAATAGATACGTACATGCCCAGATATATCGGTTATTCTAAATCCTGTATTGAAGTCAAGCATGGTTGTATAATTTTTGTAATACTACTTTTAGTGTTTGCCAATTCACAGGCAGAAAAACCTTAGATTCGGCCCTATAAGCCATTCCATTGCAATATTTTCTTTATTTTTAATAAGGTGGAACTAACACCGATGAAGCCCTTAAGTACATAAGACAAAATAGCTTCAAGCCGGAAAATGGAGGCCGGAATGGTGTTCCCAGGATATTAATCGTTCTGACAGACGGAAACTCAGCTTCACCAACCAGGACTGCATCCGAGGCCAAAATTTTACACCTGTCTGGTATTAAGGTAGGTATAAACTGGGCATTACACTGGGTATTATACACCACTGGGAATGTACTTTCAAATTTACATGTCTGCGTCATCGGAATGTACTTTCGAAGTCACTTTGCTGGGTGTAGGTTAATGACTCTTTTGGTGATTATCATTATGTGATAAACTGAATGTTGCTTATCGAAGGTAAGTCTATGAAAGTAACTGAATAATTTCATGTCTGCTGGTCATAGATCAGTCCTGTAGCACAAGTATTTTATTACTTCTCCTCCTTAACGGCTCTGGGGATTGACAGGGAACGTTATATTTTGTACATACATTCATCCAAAAATCTGGTTGGTACTAAATAAAAATGTTACCGGTCTAAGTTCTCACTGGACAGTTTATCTGGTGAATTTGTATCCGACAATGATCTATTGCAGAAAAATGAGAATAATTTTACAATGAAGATGCAAATAAAAGCAAACTAATGATTTTTGTAGAAAGCATAATGTGAGATTTTGAGTGCGACAATCAGGTTAATTCCTGATGCAACTGGTGGCATTTATACTGAACCAACACTGCCACAAACACCTAAAAGTTACATTCATTTTTTACAGCAAAGAGCTAATTTTGAATACTTTCCTGTGACAATGCAGCTAAAAGAATCAGTATGTGCCTTATGCGCGAATAAAGGTCACTAGTACTATAACAAATTAGCATACTTTTCATCACCCCTCAACCATCTAGATTTTTAGATATTTACCTCTGTAGCAGACACATGTAAATACGTAAGCCAAATCGGCTGCTCATTTGCAGTCCAAGTTATGCATTTGATCTCCAATGCTCGTCTAACTGTGATAAGAAGTCACCAACAAGCCAAAGCATTTCCAAGCCTAACTCAAAGTAAATATCAGCCACATTACAGATTTAGCTTATGTGAGAATTTTTAAATGCTAGGCTTGTGATAATTAAGTTCATGCCTTCTACCTTAAAAATTAGGTAGGTGTCAAAATAGGAAACTACCCAGAGAGACCTAACATCTATTACGGCCTTCACATCGGCCATTGTGAAAATCGTTGTTATTGCTATTTCTCCTGAACGTACGTTCCTATCTAAAAGTAATTTTCATTAAAAGACTTATTATAAATCTACTTGATACCAAAGTCGAAACGTTCCCGATCTGGCATCTAATCTTGTAATCGGTGCTACTCCTAAATGGATGGTCATATATATGGACATGAGATTTTCAAAAAAGACTACCCTTAAATAAAAGCTGCCAATTTTTAAAAAGGATAAAACATTTTGCCGCCAAAACGGCTATCCTGAAAGTTTTGATATCGCGAACTGAATGTCATAACAACATTGAGTTTCCACAAAAGACATGTTATGATGTTTATTTGCTGCTAAATCGAACTGGTGCAGATCTCTTAATAAATATGGCCGCTAGAGATGTCATCTTGAAAATCCTATTATTCCTCAAGAACATCAGAGATAATTTGAACACTCAGATATTAAAAGGAAGAAAGGGTCTTATCTTGGATTCTTGGAAATTCTATACAGGCATTAGATTGTTAGTCCCTTTGAGGGTCTTCTGTAACTTTTCTTGGCCATTGTAGAATAAACGGACTAACATTTTTTCAGCTCGTTTCATAAATTTCATTAAATGTCTATAAATATGTCATTTTGCTCTTAATTCTTTTTCAATAACGCCAGGTTATATCTGTGGGAATAGGTCAGGGCGTATCGTTGACTGAACTTCGGAACATCGCGACAGACAACGCCCATGCTTTCGCTGTGGGTTCATTTGGGATCCTTAATTCTATCGTCACCGAGCTTCAACAGACAGCATGTAAGACTCCATTCAATCTTCTGTTTTCCAGAATAGGTCAAGATCGTGTCCTGAAATAATTTCGAATGATACCAATCACAACTTTGTATGGACATAATTTCGTTCTTTTCACAACATTAGTCCTGTCAGATCCATGAGCAGCAGGAGCTGGTAACCCTCCTGTTTTCGTCGTCTTTTGTATTTTAATTATAAATATAAATAAGGCAAAGACAAAAAGGCGAAAAAGAAGAAAGCGAAAAGAAAGAAAAAGAGAAAGAACATTCTCACACCTAAGTTACGAACACGCAACTGACGGCTCTAAATCCCAATTTAACTTTCCAAAGGCGTTATTTACACTGTGCTAACAAAGCAACATCAACGTTACATCAGAATCATGCTGTAACGTTGTATTCAATACACGTTTATTGTCGTGCGTTGCGGTTGTAATACAGCATATTTTTCATCTCAAGACCGGATTACATTGTAATTACAAAATTAGATGGGTATTTGTAAGGAGCTTTTGGATTTTTTAAACTCGCATGATGTAACTAAAAAAACTTCGTTAATGATACATAGCATCAGGAAACTCTTAAGCATTGAAACATCAATTCTTGTATGTCTTGGCAATCTTTATAAAACAATGTTTCAAATCTAGTACTGCTATTCATTTCTAGAGATTCGATATTGTTTTAATGAACATTTGTAATTATGAACTTCATTTTTGTAGTTAAACCTACTTCAAACACATAATTACTAACATTCTTATAGTTAAACCTACTTCAAACACACAATTACTCCACATCTGAAAAGAAAAATCAATTACTAAGGTTCTTTTACATTTAGGTATAGAAGCTGAAGCAAAGATCTATTAAACAAAGAAGTAATTTTTAAAATAATGTTTCCTTGTTATTTTGAGAGGGGACTTCTATTTCGAAAGACAACTTTCTTGGTATTCCCCATAAATCATTACATTATTTCCTATTCAAGATTTGGGGAAAAGAATATTAGGTCATTGAGCGTTCTTGTAGCAAACCATTCGTCGTGAAAAACAACTTACAAGTATGCAGTTTATATCTCTGTTAAATTTATTTTCAGGTGCAAGTGAAAAACTACGTAAGTCTCTCTCTCTGTCTGTCTGTCTCTCTATCTCTCTCTCATATGCAGATACAACCTGTATTCACTCGATACAAAATTTATGCAATGTATGAAAGTTTATTGAGTCAGTACTTACCCCGATAAAACTACATGCGACTTGTTACGTGTAACGAAGTCGTTACTACCTTCAGCATTACCTATTTTAAAAATTGCCTAAAATACATGTCTATAGCTTTGGATGCCAATACAATTAAATTACAATAGCTTAAAAATACTTTGTTAAAACCAATGTTAGTATGAAGTTTGACATTCTGTTAGTAGTTAAAGTACAACAAAAGCTGGATGAAGTTTTCCATTAGAATTGAATCTAATGTCATGAATGTGGGCGTGTCTGAAAAAGAAAGCTTATTTTTATTATTGTGATTGAATGCTCTAATGGTGACGAGAATCGGTGAGTTTTGCTACTTTGCGTACTGTGCTCGTGGGAGAATGTCTTGCGATGAAAGACAAAAGTCTCACAATGTGTAGCTAATATGGCTCTGAATTCTTGACTGAATACACACATAATAATGTCATTGAAGTCGTGCCTAGTGTAGAATAGTGTTCAGCAATAGGGTTTCTGGTAGCTTATTTGCTTGCCATTTGCATCTTTGTAGATTCAGACGTTTCTTTTAGGTTTTCTTTCCCACATCCTAGATTGAGCAAATTTGCCATGTTATTGAATATGTAATATTCTGTGTTTTGTGTGTGATGATGTTTTTAATTTGATGAAACGTTTGCGTTTCTAACATCTCCTGTCTTCTCATGATTCGTATGATCTACATGGGGCTTAGTTTGTGCAGGGTTTTAGTTTTTGCTCTGACAAGAATGTCTTACTGTTGTTGTTTTTTTGTTTTTGTTTTTTTTGTTTAAACTTGTTTAGTCGGATTTATGCTATGACTTGATTGTTTAGAAAATATTTTCTTAGGGTTTCGGATGATTCGTTGGTAGGACAGTGTTTATTAGTTATTCCACTTACCGGTGAGCTATGACAAGTTAGAGCAAATAGTATTGTTATACATTTTCTCATGTTTTGTACTGTAAAAGGTCGTCTCTGTTTTCAACTATCGTGATTTCACTAATATCTTCCATAATTTTGATGTCATAATTCCGCTCTATTAGACGTTAAGACAATTCATTGAATCGGTTTTCGAAAGTATATTTGACAGAACAGATTCGTCTGACCCTTATGCCTTGATGGATCGATGCAATCTTTAGGGTGGCCGCTGGATGGTAGCAAGCATTGATGTTTATCTATTGGTTTGTAGGGTACATCCATGCAGAGTTTGTTTTCAATGACTTTTGTTTCAGTGTCCAAAACACACAGCTGTATCTTGAGGTTTCTGCAGTGGACTTGAATGACGAAGCAAATTGATTTGTTTATTTAATAAAATGGTATAGCTTTTCTATCCCTTGGTGCCACTTCATTTTAATATCGTGGAAACATAACCACTGTATAGATTGTAAAACTCAGAAGCCAAGAGTCTACCTTCCTGTTTTCCCAGGGAAATATTTGCAAATGCGAGGTCATCTCTCTCTCTCTCTCTCTCTCTCTCTCTCTCTCTCTCTCTCTCTCTCTATATATATATATATATATATATATATATATATATATATATATATATATATATATATATTTGGCGTTTAACTTCAAACTATGACAGTCTGTAGGGCACTTTATGATTTCTGTCTCAAGGATCGATACAGAGACTAACATTGAGAAAGGATGATTAGGTATAAAAGATAAGAGTTTGTCTTTACCCTTTACAGAGTGCGACACTGATGTTGCTGATATCGTTTTCTTGCTTGACGCATCCAGTAGTGAAGGCTCGGACAATTTTCAAAAGCAGCTTGATTTCGTGTCCGCTATGACAAAGCAGTTGACTATAGGACCCAACAACGTCCAGATCAGTGTGGTTACGTTCTCCGATTCCACCTATAATCAATTCTTTCTGAACACATACAACAATGAGCAAGACATTATTCAGGTAGTATGCACCCCATACATTGAAAGGGTCAGTCTGATATAACTCTGGAAATAACGCGTACTCATCTATTTGTGTCGATGACTTTGCTTTGGCCAATTTGTTCGGTACGACAAGGTCCGACACACTTATTAGACTAAATGGTAAAATGCAATTCCAGGGTTATTGGTCAGTTGTTATCTGCTTTATACTTGGTTCAAATAGAGGAATTTAATGTTGTTTTCATGTCCACACGTCTTGACGTTCCTTCTTCCGTCAACTTCTTATAATGATGGGATCCAATACTCTTTTCAGATATCCTCTCTCTCCCCATGCACTTGTATTATCCATACAGCTGTCGCTGTGATGACTTTAATTTTCTAGCACGATTTCAGGTACGCTGTGTACTCCAGATAAAATAGACTTTAAATAAATAATTATACAGGTGTCAAACCTAGTCCATATTTCATTGGTTGGCTCGAGAACGGCCGACACTACCGATGACAATTGGTCTTTAGGTAGGCTTTACGGATCGAAAATAAGTTTTGAGCTAATTCAGTCAGAACACGTGTTACCTATTTTAAAGCTGGAAATTGTAGTATTCACCAATCTGACCGTAGGTAAAAGTGTGGTTTGATTTTTGTGTATATACAGTATAATGTTTGTACGATTGTCATTGTTAAAGTGCTTGAGAGGTCACCTACAGTACATATGATTCCAAGACCAAAACTTTGTGTACGGTGGATCTGTAATGGATTCATAAACCTGGATAGACAATACCACTAATACTTCTGCGCTTCTGTTTCGCAACCGATGGTACCTCAGTTCCGGAGAATGTACTGGATTTTATTTATTTTTTAGGGAGTTTTCTTCCTTGCTTCAATTTTTGACGCCACGTCCCACTTCTCTACATCTGTTATTAAAGACTGTTTAGAAAGAATATAAATGTGATAGGAAAATGATGAAAGATAATGAATTTCTGTGGAATTTTATTTACGCCAATGGCTGTTTCAAATTGCCACCCATATATCTCCAAAACAATCATACTTCTTAATCATTGCCAAGAAAACTACTCCATATATGGGTTCTTGATATTTTGAAGACTAATGTCCCTTATCTTCACTTTATCTTTACTTTGTCTCCAAATCACTTTTCTCCTATGGTTTGATAAGCAGGTCCTTTCCATTTAAATTGCGGACACTAGTATGTAGCTCATTGCTCTTTTTCTTGACAGGGATACCATATATTACTAGTTTTATTTCGGAATAGTATTGAGTATGACCATTTGTCATTTTGAACGTCATGTATTTTCAAATCACTCTCTGTAAATTTCTAACCAGAAGCGTGTCCTTTTGTTGCTCCTACATCTTCAAATGATTTAAGTGTAAGTGGAACAGTTTTAAATTAGCTTCTAGTCTAGGAGCTATATATATATATATATATATATATATATATATATATATATATATATATATATATATATATATATATATATATATATATATATATTGTGTGAGAGACTAGCGTTAAAGTAAATTTGGAGTGTTCACGGTAATGAAACATTTGCATCGCTCCAAGGAAAATTAAGAAACAAAGGTACGACGACCACATTCTGTGCCACACATAACTATCAGAGAGGTTTTGGCAGGAGCCGGCTTTAAAGATTTTAGAAATGAGATGATTTATCTTTAAACATTACCATCATCATCATTACTATCATCATCGTCGTCGTCGTCATCATCATCATTATCATCATTCCTAAGACATTCTGTGTCAAGATCTTCCAACAGAGGAAGTTTTTCAGCAGTTCCTGAAATGTTTACACATTCATTGTACCAACAGAGTGAGTACCAGAACATTCTAACTACTGCCTGAATCAACACAGTCAAATGTACAGAGTTTACATCCCAAGGTCCCACTGAGGAAGCAGTTGCTTTTATTACGGACTTTTCGAAGCTCAAAATCGTTTGAAGCATCTTGTCACTCATGACAGATCAAAATTCCCGCTAAATTAATACCTCCCCAAGTCATCGATAACAATTAACATGTACAACAATCTCAAACTTGTATCTGTGGATCGTCTCATCACTAGCAAAATAAGTATTTTTTAAAATTCGACAGCATGCAAGATAACGTGTTTTGCCAGGTCTTTCACCGTAGGTAGAGCTCATGCAATGAAATCATACACCGTAATGGGTGAGGATTAGAAATCCACACAAAATTAATACAGGTGAAAGAAGCAGAGACATTTTAGAACAAGCAAGGATTTCCAAAAGACAGTGTATGAACCTTATGAGAAGCAGAAAAATTCAAGACATGTTAACCCCTCGGTGTACGTTAAAAGTTTATTCCCCAGTGATCTCCGGGCATCTCTTTTGAAGACCAAAATTTCCATATTCACGTCTATTATCACCAAAATTATTTTGATGATGTTGATAATATGAGATGATTTCTCTGAAACAGTTTTGTGACTAGTATGACAGAGGATTTTACTAATTGGGGGAACATGTTGATTTTACTGTGGAGACAAATGTGGGGATATTTACTGATATCATAACTGAGGTAACGAAAATGTGGTCTACCTGTGGACTAGAATTTATGCGTCAAGCGTGTTACGATCAAATACAAATGAAAGAATTCCAGCTAAAGAGAAAATGGTTATGAAGTATTTGAAGTGTTCCTAAAACGTTAACATAACGTGTTTACAAATTCAAAAGATTCACACATTTGGCCATGAAATAAATGATGAAATAGGCTCGTCGGCCTGGATCGTCAGTGTTCCATTCAGCGATATGTCAAATAACAATACTATGTGTTTGATCAGAAAAAAAGTAAATGAATGTTCCTAAGAAAACTTACTATCGCACCGTTAATTTTTGTGTCGGTCATTGAGCATGTTATGCATGCATTCGGGAACCTTATAATCGTCGGAATAGTAGATTGCTCACATATGGAAAGTAAAAGATATTTCGTGGACGTTATATTCTTTTCGACTTCGCTCAGTGAGTATTAGACTCCATCGTAAATTATCAGTGAGTATTGGACTCCATCGTAAATTATCAGTGACCACTCACAATTTATCAGGTTCTGACGTCCAATTTCTTATTAAACATTCGTCAAAATAAAATTGTATTTCCTCAAATTTGTCATAATGAAAGAAATTTTTTCCTGAAGTAACAAAATCAGTTAGAGTTAGATGGAAGTGGGAATAGTATAGTTTAGGGAGTTCATTGTCTACTTGGCTGTTCCTTTGAGCAAATGCCCGAAATGTTTGGAATCCCGAAATGTTTGGAATGACTAAAATAATTAAGGTTATTTTCCTCACATTTTCAATACCGTAAAAATCAACACTTCTTGCTATCTCATTTGTTTGAGGCACAAAACTGTGACAAGTAGGTATGCAAACAGAACAGCCGGTAACTGTGCACAAATGGTTCCTAGCCCGTCCTTCTGATTCATTTGATTACCAAGTACTATCTGTCCAATGTAAACATTCTACAACGGTGTGATCACGTTCAAAAGCCATTTCTAGAGCACGGAGGAATCGATCTAATGACGAAAGTTTATGTCATTGTCAAGACTTTGTGAATCGGTGTGCCGAAATAATTTTATGACCGAAAATACCCTAGCAGTTGTACCACTACCAATATATCAATAATTGAATCATCACGGTCAAACCAAGGCTTTGAGTTGATTACATTATTTCTGCCTATCCCAAGACAAGTGAATGCTGCATGCCAGAAACGATGGAGGAAAGACAATCAGTCCTTCTTCCGTTGATGAAATCCACATAGTATGAAGTAGTTTCATGGACGCCAATTTCGCAGCTGTAACACGTGCTATCCGGATAGAGAACTAACATATTTATACACCGTGTCAAGCATGGGAGATCTGTACGATAAAACCAACGAAGTCAGAGTATCATAGCTGAAGAAAACGGAGTGGTGAAAATATGAGAACACAGGTCGACTTTTAAAAATAGATTTAAAATTACGACGCATCATCGAAGACTAAGATATACTAGACATCGATCAATGTACAACGCAGATGAATCTCAAACAATAAATTAAACTTAATGATTTACAAAAATGTATGTTCTTTATACCTTTAAATCTGTAAATACGGTCATTTTCCTCCATTATCTTTGAAAGTTGACAGAACACATAAACATCGAACACATTCGTAACAACGAATGTCTGATGAAATGCAAAGGTTTCACATAGTCGGGGTTTTACTATTTCGTGTTTCCTCATCATTGCAACGTAATTCTGATATTTTAGCTATGTTGCACATGTACAGAAGCGTGTCACCAGCACGACCCTAGCCATCACAATGGCCAACATCGCGCTTTGTCAGGATCTAGATTGATTGGGGAGTTATATAAGTTTGCTATCATAGACTCAGTTTGTTAGAAGCATAAGAAATTTGGCACTTTCCTACCACAGAACAGTACTAGTTTAAAGAAGCATCGAGACGAGCAACTTTTTCAGGCTGAGTCTTAAACAAGAAGCAAGATGCTCTCCGTCAACGTGTGACAATCAGGAAGTAAAATACCAATTCAAGCTATGCTACAGATCCTTTGAACTAGAACACGTCGAGTAGAACGATGGAAGACTAGCTTTATTGAAATCTTGCTCATCTGTTTGTTGGCAAAACATGATCAACACACTGGGATTCCGACGACATAATACTTGGCAGATCTGAGTCAGTAACAGCAATGGGTTTAATTCTGATGTGAAGAGGCCATCACATTTTTTCAATCCAACTAATTTGCCAACGTGATCGTTGCTGCTTACGTGAGAGCCAACACCTGTTTAAATTTGATCCCGGTTTGGAATTTTCAGGGGACCTGGTTCTTAGTTTGACACCGATCGACCTAGACGCATTCACCCTCTTGTGAACTTCTAGGAGCGTGAACCAATGTACACCCTGAAGATACAATTCTGAACTTAGCCAGTGGCGAATCTAAACATTACGACATTTAGTGCCGAGATAACTAAAAACAACCTTAGGTCTTTGTAGATTAAGAGGAGTAGCAGCGAACTGTCGCTCCAATCAAGTCATCTAGTCAACTTACGGGTTAAGAAAAGAATTTCGCGGTAAACACAAACGTGGGCTTTATGATCACCAAATTGAAATAGAAGTGCAACATCCCGACCAACACCGCTAAGGTGGCATAGTGGTTAGAGCGCCGGCCTCGTAAACGGGAGGTCATGGGTTCGAATCCCGGCCGAGGCATACCAAAGACTTACAAAAATGGTACTAACAGCTGCCTCGCTTGGCGCTCAGCATTACGAGGATAGTGTTAGGACTGGTCGGCCTGGTGTCAGGATAATGTGACTGGGTGGAACATCATGCTACATGTCTGCGACATGATGCTTCAGTGCTAGACATCACTATAAACTGCCACAATTTAGACATCGTAGCGATATGACTGAAAAATTGTTAAAAGTTACGTTAAAAATCCTAATTACACACACACACACACATCCCGACCACAAGACTGTACCGCACGGGAACCTTCGTTCCGACTGTAAACAGAAAGAGTTCAAGTAAATAATTTACACGTCACCCTTCTTTTACGTCTTTCGAAAAGAATAAATGACTCCAAGACGTGTACGTCCTAACCGAAAGTTCACCTGTATTTACACTCATCTTCTCCGTCGTTAATGGTGATTCTAAAGCTGATTTAAGACGTGTTTCCCAATTTGTTGAAGATGATTCCCACAAGGACAACTGTTTCTAAGTTCCTAAAGTCACTTTTATTGTCTATACTTCGTCTTATTATATTACTCTAGATGCTACTGCTGTCCTAAAGTTGCACTGCCTGAGAAACAAGTTAAAGACAAAACTGGTATTGTATAGAGTCTTCTGTATGTGTGCAACGAAGAACTCAAGATTCAGTCTATTGACAATAATTTACCTTGTCTTGGCGACCGGTATCCAAAGTCAAGTTGGTACGACAAGCAGTGGACATGAGTCACGACTTAAAAGAATGAGTCGGGACAGGCATGCCTTCATTTATCTGGACAAGATGTCCTCCGCCAGCAGTTCACAACCACAGCATCGTCGAAAAGAATACTCAAAGTAAGGGGGAAAATGCCATTTCTCTTCAACTTACCAAACATTGGGACGTATTGTCGCTGCTCACCAAAGCGATTGCAGTGATGCAAAATCACATCAGTCTCAAAGAATGTAAATAAATAATTTATATGAATGTTTGTTTGAACGTATGAAAGAACTGTTCACTTAATGCAAAAACAGATGCAGTAACTAGGACGACATCGTCACGTTTTAGACAGTGCAAAATAACATTTCAATCTGCCGTAAATGTATTACTAGTTCAACGAGAAGAATTTATTCCGCGGCTAAAAGCTCTGTTGTTATCCAACTGCTAACAGCTCTGTTGTTAGCCAACTGATAACAGCTCTGTTGTTAGCCAACTGATAACAGCTCTGTTGTTAGCCAAAGTGGCTGATTACATGTTAGGAATGATAAACTGTCATCATTTTGGAAGAATCTTGAAGTGAAAAGAAAAATGGCGTTACTAATTTCCAGACATCAATATTGTATTACTTAATCTTACGGAAGGACGAGTGCTAACCATAGTCCCGTAATACCAGTGAATAATATTCCATCATTGAAATGAACAGCGGACACCTCACTGTCCACCCAATTTTAGCCTAATGGAGACAGCATACACTACAACACGATGTACAGTTTTTGATGAATCGATCCGATTTGTCAGAAACTAAAAGGATAACAATTGCAATCAGCAATTATTTCACAATACAGCTTTAGAACAACCCGCATAACTTAATTTAGAGATTTTAATAATCTGATCACAAGCAGGACTAAGCATTTCAAAATAGGTCTTTAAGTAAAACAAATATTCATCACTGCCATTGGACTCGGATTCAAGATTAATGATCATCTGTTTCAGTCAATTCCCTAAACCTTTGTTCATTGGCATCGATAGTAATGCATAACCAACAGAGTTGTTGAACGCAATTCTTTCCAGATTCCGCACTACAAAATCTCAAAGACAGAAGTCAGATGAGACTGCTAGTCATTGTGTTTCTGACTATTGGAACCTAAGAATATGCCCAGATAAATTAATTGCACTCTTACTGGACTCAGTCAGAAGCCACATTACAATTTTATACCAAGAGTGCAAACTGCATTTTGTACAATGTTTAAACAGGAGCGTACTGTTTGTGGTTTGATTCCGTGACCAGGGCAGTGACGAAGGACATTTGCAATAGCCCTCGCGATTACGGCAAACGTTGACTTGTTCGCAGTACACGAAGTCATGGACATGAGTAATAATGAACAAGAACCAAAGCAGCCACAGACAGAAAATCAAAGTGGTATATATAATAATAACAATAATAATAAAATGGCTTTTAAAGTGTTTATATCAAATTTTGAACCACCCATACCTCACTAATACGCATATATAAGCATTATTGCAACTGTGTTGTTATTGATTCTAGATCAATGATGAATTTCCACTCCATTAATCATTACTGACGTATGAAAATAACGATAAAAGTATTAATAATCCCGGTTTTCTAAATGCATTCGCTATGGTACACAACTGCATCGCAATTCTTTCTACTTTCTTTTCAATCCCTTTCCTCTCAATCAAATACGCCACAAATATGCAAAAATATGGAGCGAGAGAGAAAAAGAATTTGGGCTGGATGAAAATGTTGAAACTGAATTTACACCAAAAAACCTACAATAATATGGTTCATTGTAACGGTGTGTATACACTTTTCGCGGGATTTATCTACAGTGTTTATATAATCAATGATACAAAGTTGCAGTAGCCTGTGCACATAATACGGTAAGTTTCTTGGTTATACGGAACACATACTGTAATGTATTTAATGCTTTATTGTTGTTGTTTCTTAAACCTACTATAACGTTCTATGGATTTTCGCTTGTGTCGTACGACGATGCATCTGGACCTATAAATTCTTTGTAAAAGTCAAGTCAAACCGGCCAAAGCAAAGAGAGAGAGAGAGAGAGAGAGAGAGAGAGAGAGAGAGAGAGAGAGAGAGAGAGAATTTTCATGGTCGGTAGTAATGTTGATTAAAAAAGAATAATTAATTAGATGTAAATGTATCAAATATTTTAATCACCTCTAGTGGGTTCGTCATTTCGCTTAGTTTCTGCGCCGCGCTTACTTCCATGCCCCGATACGTTAATGGTTGAGCGTTCATTGTTTGTAGTGCTCTACTTTCTTTATTAAAACCTGCTTTCATATTTAAATCATAAATATGTTTTATATAGACTTATTCAATGTGAATATAAATAGAAACTCAAAAAGATAATAATTAACTTGTCAATTGTACAGGTGATTTTGAATAGCCACAAAACTACACTTCGTAGCGGAAACACTCGGCAGGGATGTAAAGATTTCATTCACTCGGTCAATACGCAGCTCCCTGTAGCAAATCTTAATTCAGTTCAAAGGGGAAATATGTGTATTTGTATTTGATATAAAATAACATAATATACAGTATGTACGCTGTATCAATGATATACCACTCGTTGTGTACATTTTTCATTAAAAGTAAACTCATCAATTAAATATGTATACATCTCGTTGTATATAATTGATACAGCGTAATATATATATATATATATATATATATATATATATATATATATATATATATACACAATATGTACAATTTTTGGGACTATTGGACTGGTTGGTCTGCACTGGCCACATATGTATTTTTCAAACATAACTTTAGTTCCCTTTTTTGCCTTTTAGCCGAGTGAACATATTATTAGTAGTATAGCCTGCATCTAGAATCAGCACAGTTCTACTATGCAAGATGTAAAAGGTAGATCATTTATTAAACATAATAAAACTATAAAATCGTTTATGTCTAACGACAGGCCATCAGGAACGTCACATACAATCAGGGAACGACCAACACCGGGAATGCTCTTAAGTTCATCAGAGAAAACAGTTTCTTGCAACAGAACGGCGGAAGGGACGCTGTAGCACAGTTGGTTATCGTGCTAACGGATGGAAACTCCCAGGATCCGACTCTAACAGCTGAAGAGGCCAAGCTTCTCCATAACAAGGCAATCAAGGTATATCAAATGGCTTCCCGCCAGCAAACTTTCAAATAGGTTACAGTGGATTAATGTCTGATATCAACGCCGAAGTCATAGCGAGACATCTCATTGTTTCCAAAAAATGATTAACCCGTTGTCATATCCATTTTGTTTGGCGACTAAAGTAAATTCTAATGCTCATTCCTGTAACGATGTAACAGATCAATTGCTAGGAATAAATATAAGAACACGATCAATGCACCTTGCAGTGGCGTACTTACGGTAAATGGCTCCCGGAACAACGACGAAGGACCAAAGGGATTTTGGCACCCCAGGACCTCTGGCGCCCTTGGTTTTGTCGCTTAAGACCCCAGGCGCCCATGGCAACCACATTGTTCGCCCACCCCTCAACCTTTAGTACGCAGCTGGTACCATGACATGCAAATGAAATTTCTACACATCGTTTATCAGATGCTCTAAACCGCTTAGGTTGCATCTGTTAGAGAAATGATATAGAATTCCTAAAGAATCATTCGTCAGTTAAGACATTTACTTGCGTCGTTAATGAACTGATTCTCCATGATTTGTTCCGGATTTGAATCTTAAGATTTACTTGAAATCTTCACATAGCCTCTTCTATCATGTAGGTCATCACAATTGGGATCGGAAGCAGCATCGGAATAACGGAATTACAGAACATCGCCTCTGACAACCGGTACGTGTACAACGTAACCAACTTTGAAGCTCTTCATACAATACTACTTGAGGTACTAGGACAAACATGTAAGTATCAACTTCATTTTCAAATAAAGCGACACAGAACTGAATAAATGTGTGCATGTATGTGTAAATATGATATTTATCAGCCTCTAAAATCCTCACAGAAACTAAACCCGTTGGTGACGTCATGACCATCTTCAAACTCGATGGGCGAACGGCATCATGGGTGTATGTGTATGTAAGTATGGTTCATAATCATTTCCTTTAATGGGATTTCATGTATGTGTACATGAAATTTGTTTTTCAAATAGTTAATTATGTTTGACTAAAATTATTTGCGCAGAATAGCACTATGTTAGGTTATTTGTTTGTGAATAAAAAATTCGATCAGGACAGTTGTCGATTGGTACAGAGATTAAAATTTTAACTTATTCATTTTAAAGGTAGATATTTCCCGTCGTTCTTTAGTTAGCTGAAACTTAAAAATGGGTTTTATTTGCCTTAAACATGTGACATATTAAGCACACAAAAACGACAAAACTAGGCGGCAAATTTCATCATATGAGATATCGTTTCGAAAAATACTTTAGCGGATTCTCTAGAACTCGCCACTTGTATACCAATGATTGCCTGGAATAAACACCAGAAGTTTATTATACCTACTGAAGACAGCCGTATTATTTATCAACAGCGTCGATGGTAGGACAATTATTGCATCAAAGCAGACAATAAGTTTCAATGGTGGAGTATTTAACATCATCATGAATTACATGATTATATCTAGATAGTAAAATGAAGTTTCAAAAGTAACATTCCAAAGTGTTTTTGTATAGAGCGATGTAAAAGAAAATCGGAACATTAGGACAATTTTATAACTGTAACAAGATGTATACATCCCATTATCCAAGGTTTATCACTAAAGGTCAACACGTTTCAACTGTTGGTCACATCATATGTAACACTTCAATCTACACCGGTGAAAGTTTTACGAATCAACTTTTACTTTGTTAGTATTGATGTGTCTTCTCCTACATAGTGCTTGGTTTACCATGGGATTCTCTTCTGAGGCCTTGTATCAGTTGGTTCCTTAAGATTCTCGAGGGGTTTTAAATTTTCAGCGACGTTTGAAATAATGTTTGGGCTAAATAAAGTGTTTAATGAGTTGTTTGTAATCTTCCAACTCATCCTCAAGCGTGTCTATTGTATCAAGTTATTGCTAGCTGCAGCATCGCCTAACATTTGACACCATGCTTCTCTTTCCCTCAAGATTTGGTCAGTAATTAAATTAAGTAACTCAGACATTTCTGTATAGATTCACTATTTGTTTTGGAGGATTCATTCTATTGATCTATTATTCAGTTCGCATTTTCCTCCATGTTCCGCAATAAGAATGGACTGAATGTACTATAGTACTATAATATGGCAGCTCAGTTACAATTCTTTATCGGTACTCATTCTCGTCCTATGTCTAACTTATTGTTAATCGAGACGTTTTTGAAGTCATTTGTTGTTGAATCTACTAATACGATGTTCTGTGCGCATATCATTACTGAACTGTCTGTGTATGATTTATTTTTACTTCTTTCCTTCGTATATGTCTCATTAGTTTGTACCTAAATGCCGATGGAATACTGTACTTTCTAATGAATTTGTAGCAATTGTTTTGTGGAGCGCATGGATTATTGCAGTTCTTCATATGTTTCAGTATTTTCATGATCACAATTTTAATTTGGCAGTCCAACTTTTCTTTGCAGTAAGGGGAACTGGTATGTGATACGTTTATTTAATTGATTTTTCAAAGATCAGATTTGTTTCAATTTGATCCGATTTAAATAACCATAAAGTAATACATTTATGTTATCAACCAAAACGTTTTTGCCATCAACACACAATTGTGCCATTTTGTACATTTTGATGGCATGTATGTCGTGATGGTAAGGCCTTAAGCAGTGTTTTTTTCTTGGTTGTTATCCACGTGATTAATAAACCGCGTATATCAAATAATAAGAGTATAAATGTATAAAAAGAATAATAAGTATATATCTGTACATATTGAATCATATATTTTGGTTAATCGTGCATTAGGTTATAGGTTTACAAACTTTCTAAATCTTTCACTTCCTCTTACAATAATCCAGCAACGTTCTTACTCCTTTGACATACACAAAAAACCTTGTTCCTGTGATGGTCTGTTGTATAGCAGAACTATATTTTTCTTAGTGTGGTTGTGGAAATGAACTGTTGCAACACTGATTCATACAGAAAGTCGATCGAACTGAGGTAGCTTAATCTGATCATCGTGTTTTTGTTGCGTTTATTGTTATAAAACTGACACATGAAAAGCTTGCCAAACTCTAGCGATGAAAATACATAATTTATTGATTGGAATGATCATCTATTTATACAAGCCTAACCCTAATCATAATCAATAATCTTTCACTTTGCAAACAACGTTCTTTTGCAATTTTCGATATTTCATTTCTACATATTTTCTCTGTTCCTCTCTTTCGTAAAGACTCCGTTTTTAAAACACTGGGTTATCGGTCATTTTGAATAATTCCACTTCAGAATTGTTAGTTGCTTTCATCACAACGAATAATAACTTGATATGTGTCTTAAGTCATGGTTGTTGATTTTTGGATATGGATATGTGTACTGTCATATACTTCAGTGCGTAAAGGTTTTAGAGTGTATCACACAGTAGTTTTTTTTCTCAACATAAGAAATATTTTTGGGGAATATTGGTTTCGCTTCATTATACTTAGAACGTTTATGAACCTCGGATAAATAATTTTCATCTGGAACAAGTGTCACCTCTCGTTTAGTCTTTGATATTATCATGCATCTCTCGGGGAAAGTCCAAATCAGTTTCTGATGGTTACATCATCATTCTCATTGGGATGCTTAATACTTTTTTTCACTCTTCATTAAATTTGATATTTCCTCATCTGCAGTGACTCTCATTTAAATGCTAACACATGGTCCGAGGTTATTGTAGCATGGATATTTTGTGCATTGTATGGGCATTATATTTTAACAATTAGTTTTTTCCATCCATCTTGAAGTTGGTAACTGCCAGGTCGTTAGTGAATGTAATGTAATTTTTGTCTGTCGTAAGGATTATTTTACATAATTCTCAGAGTCTTTGATAACAAATCCACGATGAAGAGTCTAAATGTTATCCTGAGAGATTGTTTATAAAGAGTGGAATGCACTTTGCTCATATGTTTTTTAAACTGCAATCATAATGGGAGTCGTATGAATTGGTCATAATAATGCAATTGCTTTGTATTATCTTCCCCTTACAAATGGGACAATTGTTAGTTGAATCAAAATGTGACTGTCTTCTTCAATGAAAACCTTAGATTTTGCATCCTTTGATCTCATTCTTTGCCTAAGAGTACCGAAGCTTCAAGTAGTTTTTTTTTCTTTTCAAATCAAAATTTATAAATTAAAAATTAAAAAGTACAAATCACGCAATGATTTCTCTATGGCTTTGTATTATTTGCCAAATGATTTAGGTACATGCATATTCTTGAAAGCTTGTATCGTTTTCAATCCAGCTTGGATGTGATATTGATTTCGGAATCAGTTTTATTTAAAACACAATCAAAATAACTATAAACGCCATACGAAACGTTAAAAACTGTGTTGATTATCGTTTCTAAACTTAAGGACTAAGTAAATCACCAGCCAAAAAATTAGCCGTTTTTACCAACATTGTGATATAGCCTTTTGTGTTCAGTCTACTTTTTTGCTGTCTTGAAATAACTAAATTCTTCCTCAAATTTTTGCTTCGGATGTGTTGATATATTTGTTTATGATACAATATAGATATTTTCTTGTACTGCAAAGGATTTATTGGTTTGGTAGATTTAATTAACGACCTAATTTTTCTTACATGATACAATTCCAACTGTTTCCTGTTCTAAATCGATTAATACAAATATCCGATCACAGATACATTACAGTAAATATGGAGTTTCTTCCTCCAGTAATAATCCATTCACATCGATATCCATCAACGTTCAATACCTAAAGTGACATACCTTAGACGTCAACATTGTTACACTGATCGTCTAACCTATATAAATCAAACTAATTGACATCACACGAACTTCCATACACATTCTATGTTCAAAAACAATGTTCTTTGAGTCAATGTTTCTATTGATTCTGAAGGAGAATTTCTTTTTCTAATTCGAATTTGCATAATATAATCTGCTTTTAAATTGTATTTATTTAATAACTGCCAAAATATTCAGAATGAACGAAATTATTTCTTCTTTGTTCTGTGTCTATTACAATGCAAACTATGTGATACACAGAATCCCAAATTGGTAATGAAGGCGAACGAAAGCTGGACATTGTTAAACGTGTTTCGTAAATTCAGTATTAAATCATTAGCCATTTGAGATCCTCTGTATCTCTTCTAAATTCATATCCCCAAATTTCTGACCCATAGGAAACAATTTGGTTTATCATAGAATCATACATTTTAAAAACATCCTCTGCCCTAAATCGACCGCTCCGGTGGCCTAGTGGTTAGAGCGTCCGCCTCGGCTGGGGAGTTCGTGGGTTCAATACCCGACTGAGTCACACCAAAAACTTACAAAAATGATACTAACAGCTGCCTCGCTATGCGCTCAGCATTGAGAGGTTAGTGTTAGGACTGGTCAGCCTGGTGTCAGGATATTGTGACTGGGTGGGACACATGCTACATGTCTGTGACATGATGTGGAATACAACAACATGTTTATTATTCAAGATTTAGCTCAAAAGTATATCTCTGAAAGAAAGAGAAGATTGTATTGTCTTTTCTATTATTTTTAAAAGGCTTTAGATAAAGTGTTGCATGATACATTACGGTCGTCGGTTTTGTTCTAAACCACGAATTATCAATAAATGAGATGTCTCTGTAACTGTTTGTTTTCCTTTCGGTCATCGCATGTCTCTGTAACTGTTTGAATCCCTATGGTCATCGCATGTCTCTGTAACTGTTTGGATCCCTATGGTCAACGCATGTCTCTGTAACTGTTTGGATCCCTATGGTCATCGCATGTCTCTGTAACCGTTGGATTCCTATGGTCATCGCATGTCTCTGTAAATATTTCGATCCCTATGGTCATCGCATGTCTCTGTAACTGTTTGTTTTCCTTTCGGTCATCGCATGTCTCTGTAACTGTTTGGATCCCTTTGGTCATCGCATGTCTCTGTAACTGTTTGGATCTCTATGGTCATCGCATGTCTCTGTAACTGTTTGAATCCCTATGGTCATCGCATGTCTCTGTAACTGTTTGGATCCCTATGGTCATCGCGTGTCTCTATAACTGTTGGATTCCTATGGTCATCGCATGTCTCTGTAAATGTTTCGATCCCTATGGTCATCGCATGTCTCTGTAACTGTTTGTTTTCCTTTCGGTCATCGCATGTCTCTGTAACTGTTTGGATCCCTTTGGTCATCGCATGTCTCTGTAACTGTTTGAATCCCTATGGTCATCGCATGTCTCTGTAACTGTTTGAATCCCTATGGTCATCGCATGTCTCTGTAACTGTTTGGATTCCTATGGTCATCGCATGTCTCTGTAACTGTTTGGATTCCTATGGTCATCGCATGTCTCTGTAAATGTTTCGATCCCTATGGTCATCGCATGTCTCTGTAACTGTTTGTTTTCCTTTCGGTCATCGCATGTCTCTGTAACTGTTTGAATCCCTATGGTCATCGCATGTCTCTGTAACTGTTTGGATCCCTATGGTCAACGCATGTCTCTGTAACTGTTTGGATCCCTATGGTCATCGCATGTCTCTGTAACCGTTGGATTCCTATGGTCATCGCATGTCTCTGTAAATATTTCGATCCCTATGGTCATCGCATGTCTCTGTAACTGTTTGTTTTCCTTTCGGTCATCGCATGTCTCTGTAACTGTTTGGATCCCTTTGGTCATCGCATGTCTCTGTAACTGTTTGGATCTCTATGGTCATCGCATGTCTCTGTAACTGTTTGAATCCCTATGGTCATCGCATGTCTCTGTAACTGTTTGGATCCCTATGGTCATCGCATGTCTCTATAACTGTTGGATTCCTATGGTCATCGCATGTCTCTGTAAATGTTTCGATCCCTATGGTCATCGCATGTCTCTGTAACTGTTTGTTTTCCTTTCGGTCATCGCATGTCTCTGTAACTGTTTGGATCCCTTTGGTCATCGCATGTCTCTGTAACTGTTTGAATCCCTATGGTCATCGCATGTCTCTGTAACTGTTTGAATCCCTATGGTCATCGCATGTCTCTGTAACTGTTTGGATTCCTATGGTCATCGCATGTCTCTGTAACTGTTTGGATTCCTATGGTCATCGCATGTCTCTGTAAATGTTTCGATCCCTATGGTCATCGCATGTCTCTGTAACTGTTTGTTTTCCTTTCGGTCATCGCATGTCTCTGTAACTGTTTGAATCCCTATGGTCATCGCATGTCTCTGTAACTGTTTGGATTCCTATGGTCATCGCATGTCTCTGTAACTGTTTGGATTCCTATGGTCATCGCATGTCTCTGTAACTGTTTGGATTCCTATGGTCAGCGCATGTCTCTGTAACTGTTTGGATTCCTATGGTCATCGCATGTCTCTGTAAATGTTTCGATCCCTATGGTCATCGCATGTCTCTGTAAATGTTTCGATCCCTATGGTCATCGCATGTCTCTGTAACTGTTTGTTTTCCTTTCGGTCATCGCATGTCTCTGTAACTGTTTGGATCCCTATGGTCATCGCATGTCTCTGTAACTGTTTGAATCCCTATGGTCATCGCATGTCTCTGTAACTGTTTGAATCCCTATGGTCATCGCATGTCTCTGTAACTGTTTGGATCTCTATGGTCAACGCATTTCAGAAACGTTTAGCCAAAGAGGGAGCATATGCTTTGATTTGAAACAAGTTAAAAGTTTTGAAATACAAATAGA